>OZ023262.1:112317737-112917737 GCA_964006375.1 Tillus elongatus | reverse complement strand
AAAAAGAAATAAAACATATATAACTGTGCACATTTTGATTATATTTTAGGGTGCTTGAGAGAGGTATTGTCACAGCATAATATCTTTTTTTTTTTTGTTCCCTCAGGGCTCGTCCGCGGCCTTGCCGCCCCGATAGCACCGCAACCCTTGGTTGATTGTGCATAGCATAATATCTTATTAAAGTTCATTTGTAAATAGGTTTAATTTTTATATGTTTATATATATATATATATATATATATATATATATATATATATATATATATATATATATATTTATATTTATATATATATATATATATATATATATATATATATATATATATATATATATATATATATATATATATATATATATATGATAACTCAAAAAATAATTAACCGATTTCGATGAAACTTAGCAAGTGCCTGTCTTTTATTAATGGCTTGGATGAGTTCGTTAGCCAGAAAAATCAGACGGGGTTTTCCGAAAAAATTTTGAGTTTTCTTTCGAAAAAAAATTTTTTTTCCGAAAGTAACAAAGCTGTTTTAATGAAATTTACTATATATGTTGCCTCAACCTTACTACGTACCAAAATTCAACTTTCTAAGTTTAGAGAAAATTGAGTTATTCAAATTTTAAATTTTCTTTCGAAAAAAATTTTTTTCTCTGAAAATTACAAAGTTATTTTAATGAAATTTTGTGGATATCTTGCCTTAGGAAAAACCTTACTACGTATTGAAATTAAACTCTCTAAGTTTATAGAAAATTGAGTTATTTAAATTTGAAGCATTTAATAAAAAATCACTACCATAACGCACTTGCTGCGTCCCGAGTTTTTTTAGTTATCGGTGTCACACATAGAAAAGACTCCTAAGGTTATAAGCCATTAAACTTTTAATGACGTGTTGCGTAAATAACCATCAATACTTGTATTGTTCGTTTTGTTACGTGACTGTAAACGAATTGAAGCATTGTATAGAAATGGAAACTAAATTATCTCTGGATAACAAAGTGACAAGAACGTTTACCATTCATTACTGATAATAATTTATTACGTTAATCTCATAATTAACTATAAATATGGGTCTCTTATCGACCCGTAAATGCATTCTTTTTCTATTTGTAATTGTTGCGCTTTGTAAAAGTCATATTTTTTATCTGTAAAATTAAACTCGTGCACTATTTATGCAGGTAACGTCAGCATATTTTAATTGGGAAAATTTTGTAGAAAGAAATTAGCGTAGATTCCCGTCCAAATAGCTGGTATTTGCATGATAAATGAAACCACTGAATCTCATGAACCAAAGAAATCCCCCGATTTTCTGCAAAAAGGCCGAAAATTACTAGTACATTAAAAATACCTCATGTGTAAAAAGCCAGTAAAGGTTTTTTTATTATTATTATAAATATTATTATCATACATTTAAGCGTAGAGGTCATGCCTATAAATCACAGAAAACATAAATATATTAACAGATATAAATAAACAAATAAATTACCGAATTAGCAAATTAACCTCTTAAGTAGGTAAGTACTTGTAGAGGGTCAGAATATCTGAGAGATTTCAATACAGATGCGCCCATGAAGTGCCGTAAATATATAAATTAAATCACCTCTGGCTCTTTCAGAAAACTTATATAAACCACCAGTGGCGGTTTTACTGTAGGTGCATTTGTGCAGTGAACTCCCTTAAAAATTGAACTACCTACACAATATAATTTTATCCTTTTAATATTTATAATATAATTGATAATTATCGTATAATATACTACCTTTTTTACCATTACCTATATTTACATACAAAACACCAACCCGTAACCCATAGGAAATATTTTAATTGCTGTCTTGCCGCTGACGACTTTACCTAACTTTTTCGGTTCAAGTTGGATCCTGAACATATCGCGAGAGCGGTACTCCGTGTGTTAAAAAGAGAGCAATCGCACGCGTGAAACAGAAGATATAATACACACATCTTACCGTGTTTAGGTGCAGTGCACGAGAAGGAGGAAAAGTCGCGTTACGTCGGCGCGGGTACGCGACAGTCGTCTGCTTTCGCCCGTCGCGTCTCGCCTCCTGTTACGTGTTAATTAAAATATGTAAACAATTGCGTCGTATTCGGTGGAATATATTAAAGAAAATCCGAATAATTTTCAAAATCGTTTTGAAATAAAGAAAAAGGGTCCACCTCGCCCAGAACTACAGCTGGCACAAGAATGTACCTTGAAAAATAAAAAGTTTAAACGTTTGTTTAAAGTAGAACAATATGAAAAAACTTCGTGGTTGTGCGGGTGTAATAAACTAAACGCATTATTTTGCTTTTCGTGGCTGATTTTCGCAGGTAATCCTAATGTAAGTGATGAGTGGACAAAAACAGGGGTTAGGGATTTGTCACATTTGTCGGCAAAAATAGAAAAGCATGCATCTTCCCAAATTCATATGAAGAATGATACAAATCTCTCTCCGATATTTGTAATGTGGACATTCAACAGTTTTTGGATTCTGCATATGTAAAATCGATTAAAAACTTCAATGAACAAGTGTCAAAACACCGGTATGTTTTATCACGACTTATCGACTGTATTAAATTTTGTGGTGCTTTTGAACTCGCCTTACGTGGGCACGACGAATCCTCGGGCAGTTTAAATCGCGGTATATACAGGGGGCTCATCGATTTTGTGGCGGAAATAGATGTGGCAATGAAACAGCATTTGGAAGGGAGTAATGTTTTTAAGGAACTTAAAAATCCGTTCAGAATGATTTACTAGACGCTATGCTCGTAGTTTATCAGGAAGAAATTAAAATAAAAAAAAAAAACAAATTTTAGAGACTCGCTTTGTAGCCATCCAGGCTGATGAAACGACGGATGTTTCTACCCATCAGTAACTTGTGTTAGTTTTGAGATATGAACGAAACGATCACATGCATGAGCGATTTTGGAAATTTATAAATTCCGCGTCATATAGTGCCAAAGACATTGCGATTGAAATAAAAAAAGAATTAACCCAGCTTAATATTTCGCCTAATCAGTTAGTAGGTCAAAGTTATGACGGAGCAGTCGTTATGTCAGGGAAAGTGGGAGGAGTGCAAAGTATTATAAAAAATTACTATCCACATGTGTATTTATACACTGCTATGCAGTTTAATTTAATTTCACAAAAAAGTGTGCCTGTCAATAGAAATATCTCTAATTTTTTTGTAAATTAACATGCATTTCCTACCTTCTTTTCAAAGCGATCGGAGGTATTACAGAGTATTGTGAAAGAGCGAATTCCAGCAGCGCCGCCAACCAGATGGAATTATAACACTCGAACGGTAAAAAATCTTTACGAAAACGCAAGATATATATATATATATATATATATATATATATATATATATATATATATATATATATATATATATATATATATATATATATATATATACATACATATGTGTATACCGATAACTCAAAAAATAAGCAACTGATTTCGATGAAACTCGGCAAGTGCCTTTCTTTTATTAATGGCTTGGATGAGTTAGTTAGTCAGGAAAATCGGATAACGTTTTCCGGGAAATTTTTGAAAATTACAAAGGTATTTTAATGAAATTTTGTGGATATGTTGCCTTTTAAAAGACCTTACTACACATAAAATTCAACTTTCTAAATTTTTAGAAAATTGAGTTATTTAAATTTTGAGTTTTCTTTTGAAAAAAAATATTTTCTTCGAAAATTACAAAGGTATTTTAATGAAATTTGGTGGATATGTTGCACTTGGTAATACCCTACTATACACGAAAATTCAACTTTCTAAGTTCCTAGAAGCTTGAGTTATTCAAATTTAAAGCATTTAATAAAAAAGATTACTACCATAACGCACTTGCTGCGTTCTGAACTTTTTTTCTTGCGTACCCCCAATGCATTAAGGCACGCTACTATATTTAGTGGGTTATGTTGCCTGTCTGAACTACGAAGGCAACGTGACGTTTTTCGACCTTCTGATACCGGCCACGTTGTGGTGAAAATCGAAGCCTTCTGATTCTCCTGATCTTGAAGTTTTTAGCATAAAGAAGTCATCAACTTAAGTAATGTTGTTAACATCTATGTAGTGAGCTAGTGTCGGACGGATCGCGGTACCTCCATCCGCGTTATTAAGTTGCTCTTAAGTGAATTTTTATTTTAAAAAAATTCACTGATAGAGGTATCGATGGTGAGATTTTGCAAAAATTTCTTCAAATGAGCGCGAATTAGGACCCCTAGAACCCATATCCGGGGTCAGTTTCAATTTTTATATGTATATATATATATATATATATATATATATATATATATATATATATATATATATATATATATATATATATATATATATATATATATATATATATATATATATATATATATATATATATATATATATATATATATATATATATATATATATCCATCCGATAACTCAAAAAATAATTAAACAATTTCTATGAAACTCGTCAAGTACTTTTCTTTTATTAATGGCTTGGACGAGTTCGTTGAGTTATTCAAATTTTGCGTTTTCTTTGAAAAAAATTTTTTCTCCGAATGTTACGAAGCTATTTTAATGAAATTTGGTGGATATCTTGCCTTAGGAAAGACCTTACTACGTACCAAAATGAAACTAGCTAAGTTTTTAGAGAATTCAGTTATTCAAGTTTGAAGCATTTAATAAAAATTCACCACCATAACGCACTTGCTGCGCCCCGAACTTTTTAGGTAGCTGCCACATCAGCCGCCGTAGATCAGGACTGCGATGGTATTCACCGCTCACCAGTAACATCACTGTCAAATTAGCAGGCTACCTGGGGTATCCAGCCGTATGGGTCAGTAGGCAGTTATTGCTGCGAGCCTTGGAAACCTAGTGCAGGAGAAAACAGCTTCGTGTCATTACAGGGGACACAATCTGCTGGTATGGACGCTTGGAGAGTTCCTTTAAGCAAGGGGGCTTCAGACGAGTACACCTTTCACATAATTCATGGGTCATCACTTCTAAATTGATGCGAGTTTATTACTGAAAAGTTCTTGTTATCTATCACGTTTCTATGTGGCATAAATTCACCATTTTGATATAACATTAGATTGAATTGATATGATTCTTGTAACTTTAATTATATTCGTCATCTCCTTAGTCATATTGTGTGTTAGCTTATGGTATAACCTGTCAAATTTAATAGAGAGATAGCAACCTAATAATGCTTCTCGTTATAACTTTGACTGTCGACTTATTAGGTCGTATGTGTGTTTTCTTGTCGTGGATAAGTCACATATGCCCAGTTTCACAAAGCCCGACTAAATATTTAACGGACGGTTAGTTTATTAACGATTAAGACGACCAATCACAGGTTGTGATTCGGGTTTTTGCCATGGCAACTAATTATTTTGAAGGTGTGATTGGTTGTAATAACCCTTGATTAACTAACCGGCCGCTAAATATTTAAACAAGCTTTGTGAAACCGAGCATTAATGTCACAAAGGCGCCTCACCCACGCGTGTTTTAATAGGTAGTTAATCTGCCAGGACCCTTATAGTTGCTATGGTCGTCAAGGACACTTCATGGCCTAAAATAATCTTAATATTGGTGCCTTTGAATTACCTGTCACTTATTAGCCTGTAGTTAATTATTGTACACTCAAGTGAGCTCACCAGAAGTAACTAATAGAAATGTTAAATAAGCTATCTTAACACCTCTCATTTTAAAGCAAGGTATTGTACAGATCTGATTGCTGTTACATAGGTCATTGTGGTTGAACACCGCAAATGTTTTTTCGCATTTTATGCCTACTATTGTTGACATTACCTTGAATAGATAGATAAATTTTATGCCGTTTATTATTGGTTGCATATTGTTAACCCCCTATTTTATTACCAGTGATCTATTAAGTTTTAGAAGTCCTTAAGCAACATATGACTAAAATTTCATATACAGTGTAAATATAATTTAGCTGTCCACTATGTGGTTAATCAAGTTGGTTGGATGGAGGCCCATTGTGGTGTCAAGTAACGCTGCAACAGTATCGTCGAGTCATTGGGTCACAAGGTCACAATCATTCTCCGTTAAGTACTAATAACATCCAGGATTCGCGGCGGATCGAGGAATAAACGCCGTTGGAGCCCGTTACAAGCCCCCGTGACTTAAATAGAATTGATAGTGATATATATATATATATATATATATATATATATATATATATATATATATATATATATATATATATATATATATATATATATATATATATATATATATATATATATATATATATATATATATATATATATATATATATATATTGTTACAAAGCACTTTAATAGACGTAGGTGCGGTGTTGCCACATCTCCAGAATTTCCCCAACATCTGGGAATTTTTGCACAATCTGGCAACACCGCCTCCCCGCCCCCCTGGGGGTGTCTGGGGTGACCCCCCTCAGGCGAAGTCTCAACCCTTTAGGACCAGAAATAACGAAGTTACCAACTTGTACCCCGTCGGAACGGATAACTGAGGTCTGCACATTCCGAACACCCTGTATATACACCCTGTATACGCAGAGAACCCTTACACCCGGTATACGCAGAGAGATCTTATAGTTCCAGAAACACCTCTTGTGTAACATAGGAGTGGTGACCACATTTGGATCACCTGTATATACATCCCCCTGTATACACACGGGACCGATCTGTATTCACAGAACCTTCTAGTAAAAGAAGGTCCTAGAACGTTCTGGAATGGAACACTCTAGAAAGGAGGGGAAGGTACGGCGAGTATATAAAAGCGAAAGCAAGCCAGCCCGAGTTAGTTCAGTTCAGTAAGAGAATGTGGTAGTGACTTGAAGAAGCAGTGTAAAGTGTTAAGAGAGTAGCTACTGTAGTACCAGTGTAGACTTGTGTGCAGATTAGTAATTGTAGACAGTAAATTAAGTGTTGTGTGAGAGAGACATTCTAGAAATTTTATTGTATCCATATTTAGAGTGTAAATAAAGTTGTTTTGTTAAAATTAAAAGTCTCACTTATCCAGAACCCGGAGAAAACGCAACAATTTGGTGTCAGAAGTGGGATAAGTGAGTGAAGAAGTGAAGTAAGCTAGCTGTAAATGGTAAACACCAGATCGACTGACTACGACGAGATGGCTGAAATCAAAGAGTTGATGGACTTACTGAAGAGACAACCCGAAGAAGACAAAGAAGACCTCAAGAAGCAACGCGAAGAAGACGAGAGAAGACGACAAGAGGAGGAACAGAGGCGTCTTGAAGATAAAGAAGAACTCAAGAAGCAACGAGAAGAAGACGAACAACGGCGACAAGAAGATGAAAGAAGGCGGCGCGAAGAAGAAGAGATAAGACGACAAGAGGAGGAACAGAGGCGTCTTGAAGACAAAGAAGACATCCGAAGTATGTTCCATGATATGAGAGTCGATGTAAAAGAAGAAATTGAACAGATTAACGAACAAATAGAAAATGTGGACAAGAAAGTAGAAAATGTGGACAAGAAAGTAGAAGATGTGGAAAATACAATAGGAGTGGTAAACAGGAAAGTAGAAAATGTAACAGAGGATTTGAACAAACGATGGGAAGAAGTGGAGGGGTTGAAAGAACAAATGAAGATGATGATGAAAGGCACAGAAGTCAGACATAGAGAACTGACAGAGCAGGTGATGGGCCAGACTGACAGAACTCAACCAAGAGGAGTTACTGGAATGTCCCCAGTTCAAAATCGTCCGGAAGAAGGTATACCAATCGTGCAGCAGCCTCATGGAACCTTGAAGCCGCCGACTTTTGACGGAGAAACATCGTGGCCCATGTACAGGAGGCAGTTTGAGGCGGCAGCTCTCAGCAACAGGTGGACACAAACTTTGCAGGATATTGAGGTTCGTGTTCCACTGAACATTAACTTCAGAGCCAAGCAAAAGGACCATGCAGACGCGACAGAGGAACTAAGGCAAGAAATGAAGTTGATGAAGGAAGCCATAAGCAAGCTCACTGCAACGGTTGGAGCACGTAAGACGAAATCAGATTGGTCGCACATAGAATGCTACAAGTGTGGTAGGAAAGGGCACATAAGTAGGCAGTGCTCACAAACCCAACAGGTGGCTCGCAGAAGACAAGAATACACCAACAGTGAGCGGCGTCAGGGAAACGACCTGACGCCAGTGTAAGGGGGCGGCAGCTGGCGTGCGAGTCCCAAGGCCCCAAAGTAAAGGTCTCCACTATCCGACGCTACCACGAGAGCCTTGTTATACCTGGCAGCATAGACGGAAGACAATGCAGTTTCACCATCGATACTGGTGCCACTAGATCCGTTGTACGTCCAGACATGTTGCCAAACAAGTCAGCACTCACTACCAACAAACAGCCTGTGTTGGAGACGGCAAAAGGAGATAGAATACCCGTGCATGGAGAGGTCACTGTTTACATTAGGCTGGGCAGTACTGAGCTACAGGTAAGGGCTGTCGTCGCAGAAATCGTCGACGAATTTATTCTGGGCCTGGATTTAATGGAAGATTTCGATGTCCTATCAGTAGACTTCCAGAATAAGATCTTGAAAATCGGTAACGAAGAGTTGTATTTATCTCCAACAGCAGGCGAAGCTAATCCCAGGGTGAGACTTATTGTCGACGAGGATACACGGATTCCTGGTAACAGTGAGAAGATTGTCAGGGCCAGACTAGAGAAGAAACTTGATGGTATGTCTGCTCTCATAGCGGAGCCCCTAAAAGATAGACGTGATGGTGCCCTCGTCGCACGATGCTTAGTAGACCCGAAGAAGACAATACCCATAAGAGTGGCTAACGTACAAACTAACAGGGTCACATTGAAGAAAGGTGAGGTTATCGCCACTTGCGAACCCATTGACCGAGTGATGTCCAAAAACGTGACACCCACTGCATTAGACAGAAGACTGCCAGTAGAAATAGTAGAGCGGTTCAAGAATTCATGGGGCCAATTGAACAATATGGAGATGGAGATGGCCCTGAAGTTCGTATTGGAGGAGGCTGATATCTTCGCTCAAGATAAAATCACAGGTCGTACGAGTCTAGTGCAACACAGAATTAATACTGGCGACGCAAGACCAATTAGACAGCCGCCTAGAAGACTGCCTTTTGCCAAGCAATCAGAAATCAAGGCGATGGTTAACGAAATGCTGGAAGATGGTGTGATCGAGGAGTCTAATAGTCCTTGGTCGTCCCCAGTAGTTTTGGTCACCAAGAAAGACGGCACTATGAGATTTTGCGTGGACTATAGGAAGCTGAATGATGTCACCAAGAAAGACAGTTATCCCCTGCCCCGGATAGACGACACTTTGAACACTTTGGCCGGATCAAAGTGGTTCTCTACATTAGACTTGAAAAGTGGTTACTGGCAAGTAGAACTCCATAAAGACGATAAGGAGAAGTCTGCTTTTTCAACTGGGAATGGATTGTTCCAATTCAAGGTCATGCCATTCGGCTTGTGTAATGCTCCTGCCACCTTCGAGCGACTAATGGAGTTAGTGCTGAGAGGACTAACATGGGAAACATGCCTGGTGTATCTCGATGATGTCATGGTAATTGGAAGGACTTTCGATGAACACCTGTCGAATCTGAAACAAGTTTTCTCCAGGCTGAGAGGTGCCAATCTGCAACTCAATCCCAAGAAATGCGTCCTCTTCCAGAAAAAAGTGAGTTTCCTCGGACATGTCGTTTCTGAGAAAGGGATAGAAACCGATCCAGAGAAAATAAAGGCAGTAAGGGACTGGCCTGTGCCGAAGAACAAACACGAGGTCAGAAGTTTTCTGGGACTTTGCAGCTACTATCGACGCTTTGTGAAGTACTTCAGCAGCATTGCGAAACCTCTACATAGCCTAACTGAAAATAAGGCCGAGTTCATCTGGTCACCAGATTGCCAACAGCCTTTTAGAGAACTCAAACATCGTCTTCTCACTGCTCCTGTACTGGCTTACCCTCAGGACGAAGGACTGTTTATACTGGACACCGATGCTTCCCAGTATGGCATTGGGGCAGTACTCTCACAGCTCCAAGCCGGAGAAGAAGTTGTGATAGGGTACTTCACCAAAACGTTCGGAAAAGCAGAAAGAAATTACTGTGTAACCCGGAAAGAACTGCTGGCAGTTGTAAGATCCATCGAACATTTCCACAGCTTCCTGTACGGAAGAACATTCTACGTGAGGTCGGATCACTCTGCTCTGCAATGGCTTCTGAACTTTAGAAATCCCGAAGGACAGATAGCACGATGGATAGAGAAACTGCAGAGCTACGACTTCCGGATTGAACATCGAAGAGGAAGGAGTCACGCCAATGCAGACAGCCTGTCAAGAAGACCATGTTCAGTGCATGAATGTAAATTTTGCGAGCGACAAGAGAACAAAGAGATCGACAAAGTAACTCATCAGATCAAACAACTGGTGACGGAAAAGGAGAATAATACCGATCTAGACGTAAATCTTGAATACATCAGAGACGCACAGAAGACAGATCCAGACTTGAAAAATATTAGAGAATGGCTACAGAAAGGGAAAAGACCTGAGTGGCACGATGTGTCCCGGTTTGGGGCGGAGGTTAAAGGCTACTGGCTACAATGGGACTCATTGTGTCTAAAGAATGACATGATCACTCGAAAATGGGAAACTGCCGATGGTAGAGACTGTATATACCAGACCGTTGTGCCAAGTGAGTGCATAAGCAGTGTTCTTCAAGAGTTACACAATAGTAGAAGTGGAGGCCACTTTGGAGTCAACAGGACTCTTGCCAGAGTGAGAGACCGCTTCTATTGGATAAACTGCCGAAGGAGCGTGGAAGAATGGTGCAAAAGATGTGACCAATGTGCTTCAAAGAAAGGACCAAAGACCCGAACCAGAGGAAAAATGATGCAGTACATCTCAGGTACACCGTGGGAGAGAGTTGCCGTAGACATCGCAGGACCTTTTCCCATCACGGAGTCTGGGAACAGATACATAATGGTGGCGATGGACTACTTCTCGAAATGGCCTGAAGTTGCGCCGATCCCCAACCAAGAGGCAACGACCGTAGCAGAAGCCCTGATGGAAAATGTCATATCACGGCATGGCGTACCCTTGGAGATTCACACCGACCAGGGCCGGAATTTCGAATCAGAGGTCTGGAAGAGCCTAATGGACTTGCTAGGCATAAAGAAAACGAGAACAACGCCACTCCACCCTCAATCAGACGGCATGGTAGAACGGCATAACAGGACCATCAATCAGTATCTTGCTATGTTTGTCGACGAGAATCAGAGAACCTGGGACAAGCTGATACCTCTGTTCCTCCTAGCTTACAGAAGCTCTCAGCATGAATCTACCGGCTACACTCCATCCATGATGTTGACCGGCAGAGAGATGCGGTTACCAATCGACATGACGAGATCACCACCGAACGAGGACATAGCGGACCTAGCTACGTTACCTGAGTATGTCGCCGACCTAGAAGGAAAACTGCGCACTATACACAGATGTGTCAGAGATAGGCTCCTCTTAAGCAGTGACCGGATGAAGATGCGCTTGGACCGCAGAGCAACACCCCATACATTCAAGGAAGGTGATGCAGTGTGGCTGTACCAACCAACAAGGAGAAAGGGCCTCAGTCCCAAACTTCAGAAACCATGGGAAGGGCCATACTTGGTGACTAAGAAAATTAACGACCTAGTCTACAGAATCCAGCTGTCTCCAAGAACTAAACCCAAAGTTGTTCACATAGAGAGGTTGAGTCCCTATCGGGGCAACGAACCCCCAAGTTGGCGGCCGGTAAATACTGTTCGGGACGAACAGTCTTAAGGAGGGGGGGCAGTGTTACAAAGCACTTTAATAGACGTAGGTGCGGTGTTGCCACATCTCCAGAATTTCCCCAACATCTGGGAATTTTTGCACAATCTGGCAACACCGCCTCCCCACCCCCCTGGGGGTGTCTGGGGTGACCCCCCTCAGGCGAAGTCTCAACCCTCTAGGACCAGAAATAACGAAGTTACCAACTTGTACCCCGTCGGAACGGATAACTGAGGTCTGCACATTCCGAACACCCTGTATATACACCCTGTATACGCAGAGAACCCTTACACCCGGTATACGCAGAGAGATCTTATAGTTCCAGAAACACCTCTTGTGTAACATAGGAGTGGTGACCACATTTGGATCACCTGTATATACATCCCCCTGTATACACACGGGACCGATCTGTATTCACAGAACCTTCTAGTAAAAGAAGGTCCTAGAACGTTCTGGAATGGAACACTCTAGAAAGGAGGGGAAGGTACGGCGAGTATATAAAAGCGAAAGCAAGCCAGCCCGAGTTAGTTCAGTTCAGTAAGATAATGTGGTAGTGACTTGAAGAAGCAGTGTAAAGTGTTAAGAGAGTAGCTACTGTAGTACCAGTGTAGACTTGTGTGCAGATTAGTAATTGTAGACAGTAAATTAAGTGTTGTGTGAGAGAGACATTCTAGAAATTTTATTGTATCCATATTTAGAGTGTAAATAAAGTTGTTTTGTTAAAATTAAAAGTCTCACTTATCCAGAACCCGGAGAAAACGCAACAATATATATATATATATATATATATATATATATATATATATATATATATATATATATATATATATATATATATATATATATATATATATATATATATATATATATATCACTTGTACCCACCCTTATGTGTCTTCATAGCTCGAGCTTTTGCTCAGCATCGCTGCCTATAGGACAATTCCACCTTATCAACTTTAGAAAGCAGGTTGCTCGATAGCACTGAACAGCCTTTCAAAGCATTGTGCACCAAGTACAACAGCTATAGATATTACGTGTGCTATATCAAGAGGCCATGAAAAGCTTCACGAAATAATAGGCCTTACATTTTTATGATTTTCCACTAGTTTTACAGATTGCTGCATTATATGGTATAAAAATTTGAGATTGATGAAACGTAGATGCAAAACAGACCATTTATCAATGTCTAAAGGTAATAGCGCATTAGTTGATCAATTCCTAAAAATGGATAGATCATGCTGAATACCACTAGTTATTTAAAGTAAAAGACTCTGAAATACTTTCAAATCATCCGCGCAGGGCGTGCACTCGCACCTCAACGAATTTTTTCCAAAAAATTAGCTAAAAATTATAGACCGTTAAAGCACAAACTTAACTGAAAATACTGTCAAAGCATCAGAAAAGCGATCTACTTAAAATGAAATTTCTGAAAATATTTTAGTAAAATAAAAGACAATTGATGCTGAAAATTCAGGGTTTGCAGAACACTTTTCTTGCGACATTTTCTTTACATAATCCGTATTTGTTTCAGGTTCTTTGTCGAAATATTGCCAATTGTGACAATTCAAATCGCGACTTAAAAAAAATGACATCGGCTGCGTAAAAACTTTACCAAACATTCAACAACCTTCGAGTCACAGTAGCAACCCCCAAATTTTTAAATAGAATATAGAGGATTGTTAGAAAGATTTCTTCGTTCACACCTCGTTACAAAGATATCTTCATCCTCTCTTCAAAAATGCGAACTTTCTTCATAGTAGTTGGCAATGTTAGGTTTATTTAAAATGATGGGGGCACTTGCTGTGTGATTGTAACTGCATTTAAGTAGTTGTCAGTTGTTAACTGGAATATACAAAGAGGGTTTATTTAACACAACTTCATAAAATAACAATTCTACAGATGATTGGTTACGGAGATAAAACACGATCACAAATCATTTCAAGAAAAAACTTTCAATTTGCCCCCTATATCCCAAGAGACAATTAGTTAACTTAAAAAGCACTTTCACGAGATTGTACATGTAGGGAATATACCAACAAAAAAAAACGTTCTAATGCACTGTGTAATGATACCAAGTTGAATGCAGTGCTTGAATTTGAGGAAAACCCACATACTTCGAGTAAACAAGCAGCCACAACACTGAACGTTAGCTCTTCATAGATTATTTTAATATTAAAAGAAAACAAATTGCATCCATCTAAATTGATACAAACTCAGGAGCTCATGGAAGACGATTTTGGTAGAAGAGGTAATGAAAATGTTGGATAACAATGTTATCCAACTGGAACATGTTTTGTTTTCTGGTAAGTGTAGTTTTACGCTTCATGACGAAGCTGATAATCAAAATTTTTGCCAGTGGTCCAAATAAAATCAACACTGAACGAGACAAGAAGATATGTAGTTCCCTGACAAGGTTAATGGGTTGGGCAGGAATAGTTGAAACAATGTCATTTGTCGATGGCTCAATGATGACAATTAGAATGGAGATAATTATTTAGCACTGCTCCAGAATAGTGTCGTGTTGACTTTGACAGAATTATATCATGACCAAGCACTCACAAGTTCCAGCAAATGTGATATTGTTCCAGTAGGATGGAGAATCGGTACATTACCAAATCAATTTCAATCAGTACCTTAACCAGGTATTTCTAAAGCGGTGGATAGGGAGGCAAGATTCGTTAGAATGGCCAGCACGATCACCTGATCTTGAGCTATTACACTTCTTTTTATGGGAATAAGTAAAAGGTACAGTATATAAAACCAAACCACTCGATTTAACAAACGTGACAAGAAAAACAAGGATTGCGATTCCGTCCGCACACCCGAAATACCCATACGATTAATGAGTTTTAGTGAATGTTCACCAACAAGATCTGTGTTTATACATATATATATATATATATATATATATATATATATATATATATATATATATATATATATATATATATATATATATATATATATATATAGACGCCCTCGTGGCGCAGGTGGCTAGGTACCAGCCTGCAAAGCGAGAGGTCCCGGGTTCGATTCCCGGGCGAGCCAAGTTGACTTTGTCTGGAAAATTTGTAAAAATTATTAAAATGATGGGAAAGAATGTGCTAATGGCCTGAAAAGTCGCAGCCAATAACATTATATTAATATATATATATATATATATATATATATATATATATATATATATATATATATATATATATATATATATATATATCGTACCGATAAGTCAAAGAATAATGGGCCGATTTTAATGAAATTTGGTACTTTCATTTACTAAGTGGCTTGGATAAGTTCGTTAGCCAAGAAAATCGGACCAGTCTTTCCGGGAACATTTTGAGTTATCTTTCAAAACATTTTTTTAACTCCGAAAATAACAAAGCTATGATAACCAAATTTGGCATATAAGTTTCTAATATTAAACTTAGTATGCACGTCGAAATCCATATCTTTAAGTTAAAACAAAAAAGCTATAGGTAATTAGAGAAAAAAATTGGGTACCACTGGTGATCAAAGGAAAGCACAAAAACAAAATGTTTTGTCTTATTATCAAAACTAATTGAATATTACATACAACAGTTCAGTTTTCTTGGCGCACAAGGGCGAAGAAGCAGCAGAAAAAATATTTTGAAAATTTTATAATTTTTCTTTTTAAAACGCCAAAGTCGGAATTCGAAACTTCAAAATGTGGAATTTTCAGAAAACGAATTTTGAAATCAATACAGACTATGTGGAAGATAAGTGTGTTTTACAAAGCCTTAAGATTCATCATCATTGTCCTTTATTTTACTAAAATATTTTAGAAAGATTTATTTCAAATAAACCATCATTCTGATTCTTTGGCAGGAGGTTCAGCTATAGAGTTTATGGTTTCATGGTCTATATTTTAGATAATTTTAGTAGAAAAAATTCGTTATTGAAGAGACCGTGAGTTAGGAATTTTAAGCAGATTTCTTCAAATGAGCCCAAGATAGAACCCCTAAGACCCATACACGGGGTCAGTTTTTATCTGCTTACACATATACAGGGTGACGCATTTCTACGGTAAAACTCAATATATCTGTTATTATACAAGATATGAAAAAAATTTATAAACGTTAATTATAAGACGCTCGGGCTGCATCTTATGAACGCATTTTGACAATCACAGAGTGGCCCATAAGTCGCCGGTGATACACATTTTCCTTTTTTAATAGTACACCCTTCTGTTATTGCATTTTTGTATTTTTTATCGAATTACAATACATGCTTGTATGGAAAAAAATTGATACCTATCGTTCATCAAAATTGATATCGCTTTTGAGTTATTTCAATTGATTTACAACTTTTCACTTTTTTGGCACACATCACAAATACATATCACAAATCGTGATACGGTGTTTTTGTCAATATAGATAGCGGAGCACCATTAAATGACGCATTCAGAGAGCTTTTTGTTTGTATTACTCGTAGAAAAAATCGAGTTGCAGTATACAGGCACTCTCAAATAGTGGCTCAATTTGAAAAGTTTTCCCAGAAATGCTTTTAGTGTTTCCGTAGAAATCATTTTTTCTAAGATGCTTTTGATATATTGGTAATTAATAATAAATGTCGACTTTCTGTAAAAAATATAATATAAGATAAAATGTTTTTCCGGAAGAAAACCCAAAATTTTCCCGGAAAAGCTGGCTTGATTTTTCTGGCTAACGAACCTGAATATATATATATATATATATATATATATATATATATATATATATATATATATATATATATACATAATTGTAAGACAGCCGTCAGTTGCAATAAAACTCTATGGACTTCACAGTTTTCCTAATAATTTAATAATTATCAAGGATATAACGCGAGTTTTCCTTGAACAAATTATTAAATAAAAAGTCTAGATGCAGCAAGTACGCTATGGAAGTGAATTTTCATAAAAATGTTTTTAATCGCAGATGCGATCAGGCATGAATCAGATTACCGGTATAACCTATGTAGTAGAGACAATGTACCATATTTTATCAAAATAACTCATTGTTTGAAAATGTACAAAAATTTTCCGAAAATAAATTTAAATGTTGGTTTCCCAGCCAACAACCCTTAGGTTAATAGCAAATTGAGTTATTGAAATTAGAAGGATTTAATGAAAACTCGCTACCAAAACCCACTTACTGCCTCTAGATTTTTTTCTTACAAACATGCATCATATTTCGATAAAAAATGCAAAAATGCATTAACGAATATGTTCTACGAAAATTAGCTACAAATTATAGACCTTAAAACCATAAACTTATCTAAACCTACAGCGAAAGCATCGACTTAACTAAACCAACAACCAAAGCCTCAGAGAAAGGGTCTATTTGAAATGAATTTTCTGTAAATATTTTAGTAAACTGAAGGCCAGTGACGCTAAAACTTAAGGGTTTGCAGAACACTCTTCTTGCAACATTTTCTTTTCATAATCCGTATTTTTTTCACGTTCTTTGCCTAAACATTGCCAATTTTGATGTTTCAAATCGCGACTTTGACGTTTTGAGGAAAACTGCATTTTTTTTCTTTAACTGCCCATAACCTTTTTGTCTCAAAATTTAGAGTCCGAAATGTTGGTGCATAGTTTACTCTTTATAATACAAATACGTGTACCAAATTTGGTTATCCTTACTTTGTTATTTCCGGAGATATATTTTTTTTTAGAAAGAGAACACAAAATTTTCCGGGAAAGCCTGGGCAGATTTCCCTGAATAACGAACTTATCCAAGCCACTTGCAAAAGGAAGGTACTCACCACATTTGATCAAAATCGGCATATTATTTTTTGAGTTATCGGTGTGATACATTATATATATCTATATATATATATATATATATATATATATATATATATATATATATATATATATATATATATATATATATATATATATATATATATATACAGACATATAAAAATTGAAACTTACCCCGGATATGTGTTCAAGAGGGCCTAATTAGCGCTCATTTGAAGAATTGTTTTTTAAATTCAAAAGTCGGGATCTCCTCGTTAGTAATTTTTTGTTAAGAAAATTCACTAAAAATGACAAAAAACTTTTTGAAAATTTGACTTAAAATGTTTTGTCATGTTTTTTACTTAATAATTTGTTCAAGAAAAACTTGCGTTTTATCCTTGATAATGGAATAAATTATGGGAAATTAATAAAAAGTTTTACTGACGGCTATCCCCCAATGTTTAGGAAATAAAAATATTACCGTGATAAAAACTTAATATTTTATATATATATATATATATATATATATATATATATATATATATATATATATATATATATATATATATATATATATATATATATATATATATATATATATATATATATATATAAACATATAAAAATTACAATACATGCTTGTAAGGAAAAAGCTCGGGACGCAGCAAGTGCGTTATGGTAGTGAATTTTCATAGAAATGATCTGGCACAAAATATTTTAATTTATTATAACTTTTTTTTCTTGTAACATAGAAATCTAAATTTTGGTGTATAGTTTACTTTTTATATCGTAAACCTACCTACCAAATTTGGTTATCATAGATTTTATATTTTTTAAGATAAAAAATTTTTTCAAATGAAAACTCAAAATTTTTCCGGAAAACCTCGTCCAATTTTTCTAAAAAAACGAACTTGTCAAAGCCATTTACAAAAGGAAGGTACATGCCAAATTTTATTAAAATCGGCTTATTACTTTTTGAGATATGAATTTTTTTCAAATGAAAACTCAAAATTTTCCCGGAAAACCTCGTCCGATTTTCTTGACTAACAAACATGTCAAAGCCATTTGCAAAAGTAAGGTATGTGCCAAATTTTATTAAAATCGGCTTATTACTTTTTGAGATATGAATTTTTTTCTAATGAAAACTTAAAATTTTTCCGGAAAACCTCGTCCGATTTTCCTGACTAACAAACATGTCAAAGCCACTTACAAAGGGAAGGTATGTGCCAAATTTTATTAAAATCGGCTTATTACTTTTTGAGATATGAATTTTTTTCGAATGAAAACTCAAAATTTTCCCGGAAAACCTCGTCCGATTTTCCTGACTAACGAACTTATCCAAGCTATTAACAAAAGAAACGTACATGCCAAATTTTATCAAAATCGGGCGATTATTTTTTGAGTTATCGGTGTGATACATATATATATATATATATATATATATATATATATATATATATATATATATATATATATATATATATATATATATATATATATATATATATATATATATATATATATATATATATATATATATATATATATATATATATATATATATATATATATATATATATATATATATATATATATATATATATATATATATATATATATATATATATATATATATATATATATATAAACATATAAAAATTGAAACTGACCCCGGATATGGGTTCTAGGGGTCCTAGTTCGCGCTCATTTGCAAAAATTTTTTCAAAATTCCAAAGTCGGGATCTCCCCATTAGTGAATTTTTTCTACGAAAATTCACTAAAAAATGGATATCGTTCATCAAAATTGATATCGCTTTTGAGTTATTTCAATTTTTAAGAAATAAAAATATTACCGCCATAAAAACTTAATATTATATTTATATATATATATATATATATATATATATATATATATATATATATATATATATATATATATATATATATATATATATATATATATATATATATATATATATATATATATATATAAACATATAAAAATTTAAACTGACCCCGGATATGGGGTCAAGCTCATTTGAAGAATTTTTTCTCAAAATTCAAAAGTCGGGATCCACCCGTTAGTGACATTTTTCTAAGAAAATTCACTAAAACTGAAAAATTCAGAATTTTTTACACTAAAATTACAATTTCGAAAGTCAATGGGACTTATGGTTCACTAAGGCTACAGTCTTTTTTTTAATCTTTAATTTTTTGGAAACTCATATAAAACAGTTAGTATGTTTTGCCATTGCACGGGAGAATTTACCTGTTGGGTGGAACATATGTGAAAACATGTTCTTAGGTTAAGTTACGTTACATATCATTACGTAAAGTGATCGGAAACTTATTGATATTCATCACGATATGTTCATAAAGCTATTTAAATTATAAATCATCTACTGAAAATTAATTTAGAATATTTGTATTTGAAGAGCACTTACAAAGGAATGCTGCAAAAAACAATGTAGTATTGACATGGCTATGCTATTTGTATATCATGCGAATGTATGGATATGAAGTCAGTGAACTGTGATGCAATGAAAACAAACACACTTACCTATATTTTATATCCCTTGCAGTAAATATATAGCTCATGTGAAACACTGAGAAAATAACTACACAACATAGCAATGAATAATACTGTCTCTGAAATTTACCGGAGTCTCCGAGTTTGACTAAAATTTCGTCTAAATTAATATCCTTCATTGTGACGATGGAATCTAAATATTACACTTTGACTACAACGGTTTTGGATACTGGGCATTAATTTTCCGAAAAATACTTTACGGACGCGATGTCCATTGCAGCGATCAATTTGTACAGATAGCACAATAATTACTGGCTCATTATCACTGTAATGATTGCATTTATATAGAAATGTAATGGAGAGTATCTGATAATAAATATAAACATAGTCAATTTACTACACAGGCGCTTCAAATAGCTCGTTCGAGAGCTGACATACAATCTCTGACTGATAACGTCGTGAAATGTATCCCACAGTTAACGATAAAAGTAGCAACTGACCGCGAAAAGCGAAGACAACTACGCACATGTAGGTGCCACCTCGCTAATATTATTATGCAGAAGCAGATTTAGAAGAATCGGTTGCTAGTAGTTTTAACCGGACAGAAAATTACTAAACGACGTGTTTTCCCTTTCTCTGCGTTGCGTACTCTCGGCTTGCAGATGGCGCTGAACATGCGTAAATAAATACTGCAGGAATCAATGTTGCTGGCAGGCAAAAGCAAATAGTATACGCTAATACAGGCGCGCCAAAAGTGTAGAATAGGTGAAATAAAAGTCTTTTTTGTGGGAAATCTATGAACACGACGATTTTATTTTATCAAAGTGTTAACGCAGCAGGTGCGTTATGGTAGCAAATTTTTGTAAAAATATTTCTACTGTAAATATGTCTGTTACTCCCACATCGTCAATACGTGTATTGCTCAGCGACAGAAATTTCAATTTTAGTGAATTTTCGTAGAAAAAATTCACTATTGGAAAGAATCCGACTTTTGAATTTTGAAAAAATTTTTGCAAATGAGCGCGAACTAGGACCCCTAGAACCCATATCCGGGGTCAGTTTCAATTTTTATATGTTTATATATATTTATATATATATATATATATATATATATATATATATATATATATATATATATATATATATATATATATATATATATATATATATATATATATCACACCGATAACTCAAAAAATAATAGGCCGATTTTGATAAAATTTGGCATGTACATTTCTTTTGTCAATGGCTTGGATAAGTTCGTTAGTCAGGAAAATCGGACGAGGTTTTCCGGGAAAATGTTGAGTTTTCATTCGAAAAAAAATCTTATTTAAAAAAATAATGGGCCGATTTTAATAAAATTTAGCATGTAGCTTCCCTTTGTAAATGGCTTTGACAAGTTTGTTAGTCAGGAAAATACTATGAGGTTTTCCGGAAAAAATTTGAGTTTTTATTCAAAAAAAAATTTTATCTCAAAGAATAATGGGTCGATTTTGATAAAATTTGGCATGTACCTTTCCTTTGTAAATGGCTTTAATAAGTTCGTTAATCAAAAAAATCGGACGAGTTTTACCGGAAAAATTTTGAGTTTTCATTTGAAACAAATTTTTATCTTAAAAAATAAAAAATCTTTGATAACCAAATTTGGTAAGTAGGTTTACGATATAAAAAGTAAACTATACACCAAAATTTAGATTTCTATGTTACAAGGAAAAAAGTATTTTGCGCCAGATTATTTCTATGAAAATTCACTACCATAACGCACTTGCTGTGTCCAGGCTTTTGTTTTTGTTTAAGTGTATAAGGTATCAAAACCTATAGAACACATGATTTGGGAACCAAATTTTTTGTCTGTCGGTCTGTATATCTGTGTGTTTGTAACCACGATAACTTTAGAACGAATTAAGACATCGTCTTCAAATTTGGTATAGCTGGCAACCGACAAACGATCGGTTCCAATTATTTTTGGGTAAAATCGCTCTAGGGGGTTGGGGATGAATGGGGGGTGTTTTGGTGAAAATTGACATTTGTCGTTAAAACTCGGGGTAATATAACATTTTAGAGTTTGTTTATTAGAAAACTTTTAAATACATCAAACATCTGGTATTTGAGTGTATATTACTAGTATGGAGTGGAATATCGGTGACAAAAATTTCGAATTTTTGTTTGCTGAATCGGCGTAAAAAGTCTCAAAACATATTGAAAACTTTATTCTGGAACATTTTTTTATTTGTCTGTCGGCCTGTCGGTCTATACGTGTGTCTGCTTATTTAAAATTATTATTTCTTTAATTTTTTTTAAATATTTAAACAACACACCACGAGATCTTAAAGGCTAAATACTATCGTACCGTGGGTGTCGACAAGGACGAAAGAGGCAACTTGTTAATTCTGGACTTGAAGGTTTGGAGGTTCGGAGGAGAAGGTAAAACATGTGCCGGCAAGGAATTCCACAACTTGGAAGTCCTCGGGACAAAAGAGCGGGCATAACAAGATGTTCTAAGTCTGGTGACCTGGACCGTAAAAGGGTGCATTCGCTCTGTTCCCCTGGTAGATCTATTGGGGGCAGCAGGTAAAGGAACTATGGAAGAAAGCTCCTCTGAGCAGTATAGCATATATATATATATATATATATATATATATATATATATATATATATATATATATATATATAACCACACACACACACACACATACAGGGTGAGTTCTTATAGTGTTACAAGGAAATATTTCGAAAACGGTTTAAGTTTTTTTGTGGAAATTTTGGTGAAGGATTGGGAGACGGACATACTTAAACATGTTTTTGACATTTACCTCCCTTTCTGTTTTGAGGGCATGAGTACAAATGTACAAATGACAAAGTGATGCTGGTTGGTGAAACATCTGGTATTTTGTGCTGAAACTAAATTAAGGGTTGAATGTGTCGGAGTGGAATATCGGTGACAAAAATTTCGAATTTTTGTTCGCCGAACCGGCGTAAAAAGTCTCAAAACATATTGAAAACTTGATTCTGGAACATTTTTTTATTTGTCTGTCGGTCTATATGTGTCTGCTTTTTTTTATTATTGTTTCTTAATTTTTTTTATATTTCAACAACACACCACGAGATCTTACAGCCTAAATACTATCGTACCGTGGGTGTCGACAAGGACGAAAGACGCAACTTGTTAATTCTGGACTTGAAGGTTTGGAGGTTCGGAGGAGAAGGAAAAACATGTGCCGGCAAGGAATTCCACAACTTGGGAGTCCTCGGGACAAAAGAGCGGGCATAACCAGATGTTCTATGTCTGGTGACCTGGACAGTAAAATGGTGCATTCGCTCTGCTCCCCTGGTAGATCTATTGGGTGCAGCAGGTGGAGGAACTATGGAAGAAAGCTCCTCTGAGCAGTATAGCATATATATATATATATATATATATATATATATATATATATATATATATATATATATATATATATATATATATATGTAGAACCACAAACACACACAGGGTGAGTTCTTATAGTGTTAAAAGGAAATATATGTATAGAAAGGTAACGCACAGAACTGATGTTCATAGCATTAACATACGGTCTAAGGGCTTAATTTCACCACCTAAGTACAGGCTAACACTGTTTAAACGGTCTTTTACCTATCAGATATACGCTATATACAATGGTCTTGATGAGAGTGTTAAGAGCTGTTCTGTGCGTTCCTTCAAAAAGAAACTGTTGCTGATTATGCGTGGTGTTTAGGCAGGTTGCCGGGCTGGCTGTTGACTACCAGTTTTGCATATGGGCGTAAGTGGGAGAGCAGGGGATGATTATTCATCCGTCTGAACTTCGCCCAATTCACACAGTTTCTTATTATTTTTCTTTTAATTATGTACATGGAACTGTGTTTTTGTAAACAACGTTGTATTGTTGTATTTTTTTGTTCTTTTTAATTGTGCACTTGAGTATTGTATTATCTACTGTGTGAATAAAGGCTATTTTATTATTATTATTATTAAATATTTCGAAAACGGTTTAATTTTTTTTGTGGAAATTTTGGTGAAGGATTGGGAGACGGGCATACTTAAACATGTTTTTGACATTTACCTCCCTTTCTGTTTTGAGGGCATGAGTACAAATGTACAAATGACAAAGTGATGCTGGTTGGTGAAACCTCAAATGTTGGTAGTTTGTACGGGATTCGTTGAAAAACAGAGTGGGAAAGTATTTGGAAGTTGTAGGGGGCGCATTTTGAACAATTACTCACGCACGACAGAAGATAAATAAGTTTAAATTTAATAGTTAATTTTTTTTGTGTGTGTTTCAACCTAATAAATCATAATTCAGTAACCAAAAGAGCATATCGAAAATTTGTTTGCACACAGACCTAGCTTTTTACGCAGATTCGAATTTTGTTTAAAAAACTACTTCACCCTGTTTAAAAATCCAAATTCACCTCACGCTCCTCAAATTGGAGAGGATGGATAAATTTCAAAAATATATTTATATATGTCCTCCTGCCTCCCTATTACTTCCCTAAAATGTCACAAAAAATTAACCGTTTTTGAGACATTCACTTGTAATGTTTTAAAAATTCATCTTGTTTATAATATAAGTATGACACCGATAAGTCAAACATAATGGGCTGATTTTCTAAAAATTTGGTCAATATATTCCTTGTTCGTTAGCCAGGAAAATTGGACTAGTTTTCTGGTAAAATTTCAGGTTTATCTTAAAAAAATATCTCAGGAAATAACATAGCTATGGCAACAAAATTTGGCACGCAGGTTTATACTGTTAAACTTAAACTATGTAATATTATTAAGATGTTTAGGTTAAAAGAAAAAAGTTATAGGTATTTAAAAAGATCAGGTGTCATTGTGGTGATCAGAAAAGTGCACATGATCAAAATCTTTGAGGGATTCTTATTTTTATATTATTCTTAAAACATATCTCATTAAAAAATACATTTTTTCAATCAAAAATATCCTTATGAAAATTCGCTACCAACGGCACTTGCTGAGTCCAGACCTTTTATGCATGTAAAAGGCAATAATATACAAGTAGGTCTTGTTGTGCAAAGGAACCTTAACCCAATTACATTTATTCTTATTTCATCTTATTCACACGATGTACATTTCAAGTGGTTTATATATCTGCTCATTGTATTCATATTATGTTCCTGCCAGTTGTTCAATTGGTCTTGACTCATAGAATTGGATTTTAAGAAACATCTGCCATTGTACCTATTATTTTCTGCATTGTTCATTTAGATAAATTACCTATTAAGTGTGTCAAGTATTCAGTGGAAATTTTTTGTCGCAATTTATAGAAAACATATCTCTATTATTATATTCTTTAGGTAAGTTTTAGATTTTCTAAATAAGTCGATGTCCTTAAACGTAAAGAAAATAAGTGCCGCCATACAGAAGAGCTACATTACTGTAATCAAGCTAGCATAATTCCGCTTTGAATAAAATTAATATTTTTAACCGAAATACGGGTTTAAAAAAAAAATTGTTGACTAAACTGGTAACGATGGACTCCACAAATGGGCCATGAGATAGCCGACGAACCAAGATATCAAAACAGTATGGTCGCAGCAAGTGCATTATGGCAGTGCATTTTCATAAAAATGTTTTTAATAGCAAAGATAATACATCAATAAAAATGTCTTTCTTTAATAAAAGCAGTCATCAAATTTGGTGTCCAGTATAATCTAACCTATATAGTAGTAATAATGTAGGTACCTTATTTCATTAAAATAACTTTATTGCTTGCAAAAGTACAAAACCTTCCGAAAATAAACTTAAATGTTCCCGAAAAAACTGGTCCGATTCTAATGGCCAACAAACCTATTCAAGGTATTTACCCGTCTGCCAAAATATATAATTAGAGCCTCGGTGCTTCAGTGGTAAGGACGTATGCCTCTGGCACTGGGTTCGATCTCAGGGTTATCCTTTCACTTTTCAGTACATACTGTACGATTAACATCAACCGAGGTTGTGGCATTGTATTTAAGCCAGTTGAATGTCTGCACGTCCCTTCGGAGAGGGCGTAAAGCCGTCGGTCCCGCGTCCATACGGTGTTGGGCACGTTAAGGATCCCTAACTTCCTTACAAAAAGGTAGGAGTTCGGCCAAATTTTCAGGATAGTGAGGTGAAACTGCTCACTGGCGTCAGTGATTGGCCATAGTAGTGAAAATAGGCCGACGTTAAAGAAGCAAGACAAAGAAGATAGATACTTCACAAAAAGGTTTTCGGCTAATTTTCCGGAAAACTCTGGATATGTGTTCTATGAGGCCTAGTTCGCGCTCATTTGAAGGAATTTTTCTCATTAGTGAATTTTTGCTATGAAAAATAACTAAAAAGGGAAATTTTTTATCACCAACGACTTATGCGTTACCCTGAATTTATGCGAATAGATGCAACTGAAACTAACTCTGGGTTACAAACACAAGGCTTTGTAAAACACATTTCTTGCAACATTTTCTCTACATAAGAAATATTCATTGTGGGTTCTTTGCCTAAACGTTTTCAATTTTGACGTGTCAATTCGCGACGTTGACGTTTTAAGAAGAAACTGTTCTGGACGTAGCAAGTGCGTTATGGTGGCGAATTTGCATTAAATGATTCAAATATGAATAACGAAATTTTCTACAAATCTATAAAGTTAAATTTTGGTATGTTATAAGGTCCTTACCAAGGCAACATATCCACCAAATTTCATTAAAGCAGCCTTGTAATTTTTGGAGATAAAAATTTGTTCGGAAGGAAACTCAAAATTTTTTTGGAAAATCTTGTCCGATTTTCCTAGCTAACAAACTGATTGAAGCTATTAATACAAGAAAGATTCTTGCCGAGTTTCATCAAAATCGGTTAATAACTTTTTAAGTGATCGTGTGAATATATATATATATATATATATATATATATATATATATATATATATATATATATATATATATATATATATATATATATCATCAATTAGCCCT
The DNA here is from genome assembly GCA_964006375.1 of Tillus elongatus. NCBI lineage: Eukaryota > Metazoa > Arthropoda > Insecta > Coleoptera > Cleridae > Tillus > Tillus elongatus. The sequence goes on along the minus strand of OZ023262.1, from coordinate 112,890,728 downwards.
CTGCGTCCACTACTGGACATAGGCCTCCACTACTTGCGTCCTTTCTTTTCTGTCTTGAGCGCTACGAATCCAGTTTTTTGTAATTTCTGTAATGTCGTATGTCCAGCGAGTTGGTAGTCGTCTCTGTCTCTTTTACCGGATCTGGGTCTCCTATCAAGTAATCGTTTTGTTCATCTGTCATCTTGCATGCGAGCCACATGTCCCGTCCACTTCCGTTTAAGTTTTGCCTCATGTACGACCACATCAGTGACTCCTGTTTTTCTGCGTAATTCTTCATTTCTAATGTGGTCACATAACGAAACGCCAAGCTTCGACCTCTCCATTTTGCGCTGTGCTACTTTTAGTTTCTTAGCAGAAGCGTTGGTAAGGGTTAGTGTTGCGACTCCGTAAGTCACAATCGGTAGAACACATTGGTTGAATTTTTTTCTTTTCAAGCATATCGGAAGGTGGCCTCTGAAAACGTCTCCAAGTTTGCCGTAAGCCGCCCAGAAGAGTATAACTCTTCTGTTTATCTCGCATGTTTGGTTGGCTATGGATATGCTTGTGGCCCAAATATTGTATTTATCTACCCATTCCACCTCAGAATTTTCAATAATTAGGTTGTTACTAGGGAGGAGGTTTGTCATATATTTTGTTTTTCCGGGAAAAACATCGGAATATATATATATATATATATATATATATATATATATATATATATATATATATATATATACATAAACATATACAAATTAAAACTCACGCCGCATATGGGTTCTAGGAGTTTTAGTTCGCGCTCATTCGAAAAAAATTTGGAAAGTCTCACCATGAATACCTCTCTATTAGTTAATTTTTTTAAATAAAAATTCACTTTTCTGGTATTTCCTCACCTTTCTGCGCCAAACAAAACTTTATCTTTCTCTGTATTATACAATAGATTTTGTTATCCAAACAAACTATTTTAGTTCTGTGCGTTTTTCTTACCATCAGTGGCAAGCATTTTTTTATAAGTGCCTATAACTTGTTTCTCTTTTAACCTAGGAATCTAAATTTTGAGACGTAGCATACTTTTTATAATATAAACCTTCATGCCGAATTTGGTTGCAATCGTTTTGTCATTTCTGGAGAAAACAAAATTTCCTGGAAATAAATCTAAAATTTTCACATAAAACTGTTCTGATTTGAACCATTTGATGCAAATCGGCCCATTATATATATATATATATATATATATATATATATATATATATATATATATATATATATATATATATAACGGTCGTCACTTGTTAGTTCCAAAACTCAGAATCGCATTTCAGGGCATTCGACCTTTTAGAGCAGTTAAAGCAATTAATTGTTTATTAAAGTTCTTGGTTATACCATGCTCTATATATTTTGTGTCGAACTGACACTTCAACAGAAGCCTACAAAGAGAGCAACATTCAGGTACAAGGCAAACTATTTACTTACCGGTAACGGAACTAGAGTTAAACCCGAGGAGCATCAGGAGCATGAGCAGATATATATATATATATATATATATATATATATATATATATATATATACATATATATATATATATATATATATATATATATATATATATATATATATATATATATAAATAAAGTATGTGTGAGATAAGGGGAGCCACTATGGGGATCTCCCAAACCGTAGCAGTTACAGACTTGATTAAATGGGAGAAAAGTTGCGCACTCAAAAGCCCAACAAAAGTACGCAATAACTAGCTATATCAGCTAACATCTGACATTTTTTTACACTTTTTGCGTCTAAAGTTGTGGCTCTCCTAATCTTGTACACACTATATATATATATATATATATATATATATATATATATATATATATATATATATATATATATATATATATATATATATATATATATATACATATAGTGTGTACAAGATTAGGAGAGCCATCGAAACCGTAGCAGTTACAGACTTGATTAAATGGGAGAAAAGTTGCGCACTCAAAAGCCCAACAAAATGGCAAGCAAAACAGCGGTTAGACATCTCCTTATTTTTTTTTGATTTTTGAGATAATTTGAAAAACTTGTTTTTTTTTTTCATTTTACGCCTACACCAATACCGATGACACTTCTCCACAGCAACTTTTCATTTTCTTTAACGTAGCGTTAATAATTCTTGAATCCGAGGTTCCCTCTTTGCTGCACCATAACAAACTTTTTTTAATACGGCCCTCATTTTCTGATATTATATTCTGAAAGCACTTTTTATTCCAAATTTAGCGATGTGTCACACTTTGTGGTGTAGTAGCATTTTAGTCTTTCTTTCGACCTTAATCAAGAAAATTCCTATTACCGACATGTAAATAGATTTCAAACTTAAGTACAAAATAACTAGCAAAATCAGTTAGCACTATATTTCTTTTTTTTAAATACTTTTTGCGTCAAAAGTTGTGAAACTCAGAAGCAAACCTGACGTGTTTCAGGTTTTTTCGACAAAATCTTTTCCTGGAATTTACGCCTGCCAGTTCGTCTTCAGTGGGCCGGCCTGTATATATATATATATATATATATATATATATATATATATATATATATATATATATATATATATATATATATATATATATATATATATATTGAATCTGAGGTTCCCTCTTTGCTGGACCATCACAAACTTCTTTAATACGGCCCTTATTTCTGATCTTGTATTCTGAAAGCACTTTTTATTCCAAATTCAGCGATGTCTCACACTTTGTGGTCTCGAAGCATTTTACTTTCTTTCGACCTTAATCAGGAAAATTCCTATTACCGACATGTACATAGATTTCAAACTTAAGTACAAAATAACTAGCCATATCAGATAACATTATATTTCATTTTTTTAATACTTTTTGCGTCAAAAGTACTGCAACCCACAAGCAAACCTGACGTGTTTCAGGTTTTTTCGACAAATTTTTTTCCTGGCATTTACGCCTGCCAGCTCGTATTCAGTGGGCCAGCCCGTTATATATATATATATATATATATATATATATATATATATATATATATATATATATATATATATATATATATATATATATATATATATATATATATATATATATACAATGTTCATTAACTACTTGTATAAACTGTGAGAAGATATTCTGTGAGTTATTTTACGCCAAAAGTTCCTATGAATATTGATCTAAATATGCTTCGTTTTAGAAAGACGGCGTGTTAAACTTCTCAAAATTATAAACTTTTTTAACTTATTTTCTAAATTTTTTAAGAAAGCGAATCCAAACTTGGCACAAATAATTCTCTCTAGAGTGCTTATAAAATGACTTTGTTAGTAATTAGTAATATAAAGTTTACATATCTGAGTTGAATAGCGATATCTACATAGTTCCATATTATTCTGTACTAGTTAAGGTTTCCTTTTTCCAGATTAGTCTACTTTATACAGAAACGAACCAATAATGTATTATCTATTATTTGCTCTCTTATTTATGTATTTAATTATTATACAATACGTGAATAGCTTCCATTTTAACTTACTTACCTGCTGACGACTGTAGCAATTTATCAGTGTTGGTATAGCATGTGTTGTGCAGTTTTAAAAAACTCAGGTACGGTGATTAACGGGATACTAATTATCAGCACCATAAACACATTTTATTTACTTTGTGAGAATATATACTATCTTCAACAACGGAACCGATGAAGTTGTCCAATCAAAGCTGACTCCTACAAGCACGCGTCAAAACATTAGGAACTAGTACACTTCTTTTCCAGGGTGTGGCTTCAGGAAAGAAAGGGAAACAATTTCTTTTTAATTTTAAATAAGTATGGGTTGAAGATTTAATACAGAAAATGCAAACATGCAATGACACATCTCCGAAAAACTTAAAGCAATTTCTAAAATAAAAAGACTAATTTGACTAAAGACTAATTCAACCGAATTTATAGCATTTCTGAAGCTTGTCAATTATTCTGGTAGATTGTTCTCTAATTTGGCAACTAAATTACATCTACTGTATAAAGTATTAAGAAATAATACAGGTCTTTAATAAAAAGAAGAAATTTTTTTTTTAGGTTTGATCAAAAGAGACTTAATCTCTCCTAAAGTTCTAATAAATTATAACCCTGATTTTAGACTCCGATGCAAGTTAGTATGGCGTTTGGGCAGTGATATCGCATCAGCTGATATATATATATATATATATATATATATATATATATATATATATATATATATATATATATATATATATATATATATATATATATATATATATATATATATATATATATATATATAGTACCTTTATTTGCTTCTCCTCTTACACTATATATACATTGAAATCCAGATACAAAGTAAGATAAAAATTATCTAATTATAAACATTATGACGATCAACAAATTGGACAGGATTCAGCTAAAACTGTTCTTCCATTCTCTCCCAAACTATTCAAACATAAACAAATAAAGCATGTGCTACAGAGAATCGCAACAACAAAGCTGTGATTGATAAAACTTCCGTGCAACAAATTCACGTCCCGCAAGTATCGCCCGTTTTAAGATCAAAATACTAATAGTCTAACACTTACAATCGAACACTAATAATCGAACATGGCCATCCTCTATACACCAGTCGGTCATTCTAATACTTACTGTCATCCATCATACATAATCTCCCCAAAATTAATTAATTATAAACATCCGTTCATCGTCCATCCCCCATATTATCAGAAACATTCCGCCTCCTCACCCACAACTACAGCTTCTAATTCTAAGATATATAATCTATTTTGTTTGAATTGTAGATCTTTTAGATATGATTTAACTTCCCTCTTAAAGCGCCCCAGAGACCCACAAAATTTTAGCTCATCAGGTTATTTGTTGAACTCTATATAAATTCTCTAGGTATACAGCACCTTTAAACACGCTCAATTCGGCTCGCATCGGTTCGAGTCATTCATGGACAATAGACCACGTCGCAATGATTGAAATGCGATAGTACAAATGTCTCGCATAAAACAGTTTTCATTTCCTGAGTAAGAATATGCCCTTGAGGATATAATAACTTCAGATCAGCAAAACCCCTCTTTATACATTCATTTACGTGAGCAGTAAAGCGCAACTTTGTGTGTAGTGTAAGACCTAGGTTCCTACAAGTCTGCATAGTGGCAACCACCTTGCCATTAATAGTGATTTTTGGCTGAGGAATTAATCTATTTACTTGTGGACCAAAAACAAGACTGAACACTTTGGGCCGTTTATTTTCAAAACGTGAGCTTCTACATATTTTGCAAAATTTTTCAAGTCAGAGTTGATTTCACTACGTTGCCCAATTCCTGACTAGGAAATGAGTAGCTAAATTGAATATCATCGGCATAAGAATAAGGTTTACAGCATGACAGCACTGAAGTCAAATTGCAGGTGTAAAGACTGAAAAGAAGTGGACTAAGAAGTGAGTCCTGAGGGGTGCCCTGCGCCAGTAGCATCCTACTTGATTGTCCTAGGTTAGTGCACACATACTGATATCAATCAGATAAGTAGCTATTTAACAGTTTGATTGCGCCTGATGAAAATCCTAAATAGAGAAGGATAGACAAAAGCACTTCGTGATCCATGATGTAAAACGCTGGTGAAAAATCCACTAAGACTAGCGTGGTGTATAATCTTTGTCCAAAGCTCGTGGGATCTTGTCTGTTATATTTGGTAGGGCAGTGGCACAACTATGCTTTTTCCGAAAACCTGATTGATGCGAAAACAAAATATCATATTTTCCTACGTGTTGTAACATCTGGCATAGCATAACTTTTTCTAAAATTTTTGACATAGCTGGGAGTATACTTACGCCTCGTAAATCTTTAAAACTCTTTGGTTCTGATATTTTAGGAAAAGCAGTGATTTTGGCTGTCTTTCAAACTTTTGGGAAATAATTTTTAATTAAACAGCTGTTTATAATATGGGTCAGATAGGGCGAAAGTGTATATATACATACAATGTCTTGGCATAGAAAATAATAACCATTTTACAGGCATTACGTAAGACCTGATAGGAAAATTCAAATCAAAATTGATTCCCAAAATACGACATATATATATATATATATATATATATATATATATATATATATATATATATATATATATGTATGTATATATATATATATATATATATATATATATATATATATATATATATATATATATATATATATATATATATATATATATATATGGGTTAAAAAGGGGAAAGGCAAGTGTAAATGAGGTTGTAGAGATCGTTTAAATAGTTTAAGATGTTTGTTGCTAAATTGTTGCTAGTCTCAATCGTGGGACTGAAAATCCTAATACAACCTCTCTTGGGTTTTCTATCAGAAATTTTTGGATTTCCGAAAATAACAAAGGTATGGCAGCCAAATTCGGTGCTCGGGTTTCCAATATTAAACTTACCCTACATGTCAAAATTGAGATCTCTAAGTTGAAAGTAAAAAAAAAACAAAATTATAGGCATTTAAAAGAAAGTTGGGTGCCACTGATGACCAGAGAAATGCACAAAACCAAAATATATATATGTGACAAAGATTAAGTTTTCTTCACGCAAAAAGGTCAAAATAAGAGAAAAAAAACTTTGAGAATTTATATTTTTTCTTCCTAAATTGTAAAAGTCGTTATTTGAAACGTTAAAATTTGCACTTTGTAGACGGAGAACCTAAAAGGAATATGGATTATCTAGAAGAAATGTCATAATAAATATAAGTTTAGATGTATTCTCGCCACAATTAGAACCGTAGACCGGTTTCGCTATAATTAGAGTTATTCAGTACGGCATGCTAATTGTAGCGAAAATACACGTATAAAGTAATACAGCTATGGTAGCCAGCCTTCCAACACTAAGTGAGTGTTGTGTAAGACACGAAGCAATGTGCCGCCACCCAGTTGCGGGACCAAGTAGTATGTTGTCACGCCAGCTCTAAATAACACAAAGTGTTAAAAAATAGGGACTGCATACAACCAACTACAAATTTAATAAATCGTTAGCCCTGGCCCATTTCTACCCTAATATAGGGACGAAGTATGTAAGGCTAGATGTATTCGCGCCACAATTAGAACCGTAGACCGGTTTCGCTCTAATCACAACTCTTCAGTACGGCATACTAATTGTAGCGAAAATACACCTATAAAGTAATAGGTCTATGGTAGCCAGCCTTCCATTACTAAGTGAGTGGTAAGACACGATTTGCATTTTTTTAATCGAAATATGATGCATGAATGTAAAAAAAATCGAGACACAGTAAATGCGTTTTGTTAGCGAATTTTCATTAAATTCTTCAATATTAAAATAACTCAATTTGCTATTAACCTAAGGTTCGTTGGCCTGGAAATGAGTTTTCCTGGAAACATTTAAATTTATTTTCTGAACATTTTTGTACATATTCAAACAACAAGTTATTTTGATGAAACGTGGTACATTGCTTCTACTATATAGATGATACCGGTAACCAAATTGATGCCTGCCTTCATTAAAGAGACATATTTGCTGTTAAAAACCTTTTAATGGAAATTTACTTCCATAACGCACTTGCTGCATCCAGACTTTTACTTTGTTGACAAGTTGTGAGACTACTGAAATACAGGGCGTACCTGAAAATGCAGTATTTTCAATATCGCCCTGTAGCTCGAAAGCTAAGTGGGCTGCGAAAATTTTGTGTGCCGCATCTTTCGTTTTACACAAATGTAACTTGGGTTCGCGAAAACCCAGCAATTGCCACCAAAATAGGACACCCTGTACTGTGTGTACGTGAAAGCTGCTGCGGAAGGCTAGAACTCTGAAAAACCAGAGATGGCGCTACCCCATTGCATGTTGTTATGGCGTGACTTGTTGAAGCATAGGTATGACATACTGATGAGTCCTAACAAGGACGAAATCGGACTATGTCTCCTGTTATAAATAATACAGAAAGTCACGGCAGGACTAAAGTGATGCTGGCTATCTATCGAATACAAACAAATAACTTGATCGTGTCTCGGTCCTCGCTATCTATAAATTTTTATAGCAAATAAACTTTGGCGCGGTTTCATTTTACGCAAATTTAGTAAATTAAATATACACATTAGAAATATAATACCAAATAACTTTTGATGATATTTTCTTTAACGCAAACTACGTTAAATAGATCAATTAAAAAGGCCTACTTCATTACAAATCATTTAAAAATACAATACTTGATAATTAAAGCTTCAATTTGTAAATTGAAAAATTTTACACCAATGTGCTGATAACAAATTTTGAGCAATACTACCTTTATATTGAAAATCTACCCCGTCTATACGATATTTCTCCTCAAGTAATTTTGGTTTTTACTTGTATAAATCCCAATAGAGCAAATTCAGCATAATTACACCTCTATTTTACACACGAGAGGTTATTTTTTGTAAACAGGCAACAATCTTATTTATTTTTGCAGCAGGATGTAGATGTGGCGTATTTTCGACCATCTGTGGATGAAACGTTTTATGAACGTAGCCTTGTTTGATTTAGGTGGCCTTGCCTGTTCTGTCGAACATACGAATTGTTATTAGCGTTGTTGCCAAGCATGTCTTATGCCGTATGTTTTCTGACTTTACATGTTTTCTCAATTCAATTATTTCTTGTTTGGCAGACATAACTAAGAGCTATAAGGTTGCTAGAATTTATTAGAAGATGTCTGGTCATGCGTATTATTCCACTTGTTGCATATTAAGACACTTACATGCACGATATGCGCATTACGTAAAACGGTTTGCATATACGTGAAGCATAAATTAGACAGAGACATCAGGAAACGGGCAACAGCGTAGGCCGTCGTGTATTCTGAGAAAAAAGGCGTAATCAACGTGAATATAGATGCGTAGTCTTCATATATGAGAATTTAACAGGTGTGATAGAGAGAAGCATACATTTGTCGAAAGTCGATCTTACAATATTGTTTCGAAATGTCGATAGTGACAGAAAAAGCGATATAGCTTGTCAACTGCAGAGGGTGGCAGAAGAAGGTCAAAAGGTGTCGGCAAGTTTGGTGTACAATCTAGATGTCAGAAATGTATAATTGTGTGTAGATTCTATCCTCTTGGATATCGGGAATTACTTGGCATCTAAATACATTTTGCGTGCTATTGTGGAAGCTGTCGCTAAACTGGAAACCTGTACAGATGAGGAAAAAGTAGATAGGAATGCAGGTATCCGTTATTTCGGGAATAGATGCCATTTGCAAGTCGTCACCACGTCATCTGGTTCGCTAATGGTTGAATGCACAAGTACTAAAGAACAGTTCGGCAGTAAGTTTTGTGTTTAATCAATTTTATATGAGAAGAGGTGGATATGTAAAACATATCGAAACACTTATGCCAGCATTCCAAATCGCCATGGCAAGAAGACGTAGTAGTAGGGAATTTTCTCATCGTAGCAGCATTTTTGAAGAGGAGTCCCTCGAGAGTTGGAGTTTTGGTACAGTATTTTAACAGTCTTTTATCAGCTAGAAGGCCAAGGAAATTTTACACACGAATATGGTTCCGATAAGTGATAGTTGATAAGTTTTTTTGAGCAGAAAGGAAATACATTGATAGTCAGAAATCACGAATGTTAATAATTTAATTTTGATTTAATATATCTTTTGACTGGTCATTAATACAACCAGAGAGCATTTATTTGACATTAGACAGTAAAATTTATACATCCATCTTTATATAGTTGCTCTGTCATCTAGCATATAGAATTATTTAATTCATGAGTGAACTAAACTCGTAAATTTCTTGTCATATTATACAGAGCGTTACCATTATCCCAGAGAGCAAATTAATTTTATTGCTGTTATTTTGTTAATGTATGTAAACTAAGCGTATGCACGTCTAGTATATACTACTGTTCGTTCACTTAATAAGATCTTATGCTACGTACGGGGAGCAATATTGATTTGGAATTTATGACTATATGATTTTATGATAACTATGTTGTTTAAAAGAAATTATTCGATGGTTGTAGCTATAATTTGCTATTTTATGCCAATATCTGATAGTCTGTACTTGTAGTTGACCATTTATTTGTTGTGTCATCTTTGTGGGCAACCCACACTGTTTGAATAAACCAGAATTTCATCTTACTGTATTTTGAGGTTGTATTTCTGTTCTGCACATACTCTCACTGCCGACTTAGTAGTATTACCTTTTGTTGATAGGTTTTGCTGCTCTCACATATGCCTTAGACCTATTTGACTGTTGGTGCATATACATATATATATATATATATATATATATATATATATATATATATATATATATATATATATATATATATATATATATATATATATATATATATATATATATCAGCATATATGCGAGTGTGTTTCTCTTTCAGTAAGCACGAGGTACAGCTGCCGAGAGAGTTCAACGGTTCTTGATAAGAGTTGGATCCCCGGTAGATTTAGAAGTAATTAAGTAAAAACAACTTCTTGAATAACCGGGAATAGGTGTAAAACTAATCAAGCGGCGCCGTTTTATAAATATCTTGTTAAAGAACCCCGCCCATTTCCAACGTTTAAAAGCTGGCGGCCACCTATTTACCGGAAACTTCTCCGGTTATAATGCCTGTGTGATAGTGCTCGTCGAGCTTGAGAGTTTTGCCGGATCTTTGTAAGATTTGAGTTGAAAAACTGTCAGGTCACTATACTCGAAGTGAGGCATATAATGACTGTTGCCCAATAAATAATTTAAAGAAGGTTTGGGTGTAACAGTGTAGCAAAGGAGACATAATTTAAAATTAGGATGTAAAATGTTGGGTTTTAGGATTTATATATTTTACAAATAACTATTGTTAATCATGTGAATTAGATCCACAGTTGGCGTCTCTTCTCTCTTTTCCTATATGTACGGCTTCATGTACTGTATCAGGTAGTTTTATGTTTAAAGTTTCAGGAAACGTCAAAGCAATTATTCCTGAGGATGTAGCCATTACTCCGAAAAGAATCATCGGCAGTGATGAGCTCAGTCTCACCTTAAACAAAAAAGAATTAAAGTTAAATCAATATTTATATCAGAATTATATAGGAAAGTGTAGGGTTAAAGTATTTCAAGTAAAGCTATTTAGATCCATCATTGTTTCAGATATATCAAGTTTCATCTTAAAATGAGTTAATTTCAGCAGTTAACACATATGGTGAAGTAACATTTTCAATAACTTCTTTCCGGTAAGTACAATTTGCAAAACCCAATTCATCACAGGTTTTCAGGCTTGACAATTGCTTCGCCAACAAAGTTATCATCATCAGAGGGATAAATGCAGTATATTCATCCGTCTGATGACGCTAACTTTCTCAGTGAAACGATCATTGGGTCTGAAAACTGTATCGTGATCAATTGTGTTTTCTAAATTCTACTTACCGGTGCACATGACAGGTTTTAATCTTCACTCAGTCCATTTCTTTTCGTTTGTTAATTCGTAAATTTTTGTATTATATTTTCTGTTATTCTATTTGTTAGCTAATATCCAGTAGAAAATATACGCCAATGAGGAGATATGTGTTAATACATTGTGGTAATAAAGTAATGAACAAATTGGATAACTTCGTTAAAATAATTATCTCGGAAAGACCTCGAAAAAGTATAACCATTTGGCATTATGCTACATTACTTTCATCTTGTTACGTCATTTGTTTTTCAAGTTATGATGTCATCGATATTTTTTAAATGACAACTTACTTTTTACCGAACTGAAGCCAAAAATTCAATAATGACGAGATTTGTGTTGATATATATATATATATATATATATATATATATATATATATATATATATATATATATATATATATATATATATCGTACCGATAACTAAACAAATAATGGGCCGATTTTGATAAAATTCAGTAGGTGCCTTCCTTTTGTAAGTGGTTTGAACAAGTTTGTTAGCCAGGAAAATTGAAAAATTGGATTAAGTTTGCAGGGAAAATTTGTGGGTTACTTACAGAAAATTTTGGCATTTCTGAAAATCACAAAGCTATGGCAACCAAATTTGCCGTACACTTTTCTACTTTCTACTTACCCTAGATGCCAAAATTAAGATATCTAAGTTAAAAAAGGTTATAGCCATTTAAAGAAAAAAGAAAGTTGGGTGCCACTGGTGATCAGAGGCAAGCACAAAAAGTCTGGACGCAGCAAGTAGTATGGTAGTTAATTTTCATAAAAATACTTATAATAGCAAATATGTGCTTTTTTTAAAGAAAGCTGGCATCAAATTTGGTTACAAGTATAACCTATATGCTAGAAACAATGTGCCATGTCTTATCAAAGTAGCTTTGTCGTTAGAAAATATACTCAAATTTTCGAAAATAAACTCTAAATCTTTCCGAGAAAACAGGTTTCCTAGCCAACAAACCTTGGCTTAACAGCAAATTGAGTGATTGAAATTTGAAGCATTTAATGAAGATTTGCTGCCCAAACGCACTTAGTGTGTCTCGATTTTTTTTCTTACACACATGCATCATATTTCGATAAAAAAATCAAAAAAATTCAATAACATAAGGGTGTTCGAAATAAAATTGTGGGTATCACCAACCACTTGTTGACCAACGAACCTTATAGGTTAATAGTAAATTGAGCTATTCAGATTTGAAGTATTTAATGAAAATTCGCTACTATAACGCACTTGCTGCGTCTCGAATTTCTTTTCTTACAAACATACATTAGATTTCGAAGCAAAATGCAAAAATGCAATCACATACGGCGTGTTCGATAAAAAAGATAGTTTGTATCACCAACGGCTTATGGGCCAGCCTGTGATTGAAGAAATAATTTTTTACGATGTAACTCAAGACACCCTATAATTAATGAGTACCATTTTTTTTTCGTATCTTGTATAATAACGGATAGATTGAGCTTTATTGAGTTTTTACGAAAATTCGCCAAAAATTATATACCACTAAACGATAAACTCTATAGTTAAAACTACTGCCAAAGCATCAGAAAAAGGGTCTATTTGAAATGAATTTTCTGGAAATATTTTAGAAAAATGAAGGACAATAACGGTTGAAGCTGAGACTTTAGGGTTTGCAAAACATTCTTCTTCCGGCATTTTCTTTACAAATCCCGTATTAGTTTCGGGTTCTTTTCCTAAATGTTGTCAATTTTGACCTTCTAAAACGCAACTTGACGTTTTGCGGAGAACCCCATTTTTTTTAAATGCCTATAACTTTTTTGTCTTTAAACGTACAGAGCTCAGTTTTGGCACCTAATTTACTTTTGATGATGTAAACCCACGTACCGAACTTGGTTGTCCTTACCGTGTTATTTCAGGAGATATAAAAATGTTCCGGAAGAAACTACCAAATTTTCCGGGGAAAACAAAACCGATTCTCCAAGCTAACGTGCTAAGCCACTTGCAAAAGAAAGGTGCTTACCAAATTTGATCAAAATATATAGTCTATAATTTTAGAAAATTTTCGTAGAAAAAGATTAGTATTGAGAATGAATAAATTTTAAGGAATTTTAAAAATATTTCTTTAAATGAGCGCGGACTAGAACCCCTAAAACCCATACACGGGGTTAGTTTTAGTTTTGTCTGTTTACACATATACTCGGTGGCGCATTTCTACGGTAAAGCTCAATATATCCCTTATTATGCAAGATATCAGAAATGATATACGTTGATTATAGGGTGTCATGAAATGCATCTTACAAGCCTATTTTAACAATCACAGGGTGGCCCATAAGTCGTTGGTGATACGCACATTCTTTTTAATAAAGCACCCCTTATGCCTTTGCATTTTTGCATTTTCCAAGAAAACAAATGTTATCGTTCATCCTTCTTGAATTATTTCAATTGTTTCGCAACTTTTCAAGTTTTTGGCACATATCACAAATTGTGATACAACCTTTTTATCAATAGCTAGCGGAGCCCCATAGAAATGACGCATTCAGAGCTTTTTGTTTGGATTCCTCGTCGAGAAAATCGAGCTGCCGTATACAGGCGCTCTCAAATGGTGGCTGCATTTCAAAAGTTATCGCAGATATTTTAGTGTTTCCGTCGAAATAATTTTTTGTAGAATATTGGTAATTAAGTTTAGTAAGTTATTGTAAAAAAATCGTTGTCGAATTTTTATTAAAAATATAATTTAGTGTAACACTACTGAAGGCAATTTCTATAAAAGAATATGGTGAGTTTTTGTAAAAGAATTTTTCTTCAATTTTTGTCATAAAGCTGCTTGTGAATATTTATATTTTAGCAGGTGTGTAAATAGCTTGAAATGGTTCATTGGACAGGAAAATCGGACCAGTCTTTTTGAAACTTTTTAGGTTTATTTTCGGAAAATGTTTGTAGTTTTTGAAACAACAATGGTATTTTAATGAAACGTTATAAATTATGACTACTGTATAGACTATACTGCTAACTATTTGTCCTTTTTTTTTTAATAAGACATATTTAACAATAAAAACATTTTTACGAAAATTCGCTACCATAACGCATTTGCTGCGTCCAGACTTTTCTTATTACTGACTTGTATAGTACTTTTTTTTCGCTTTTCAAGGGAGTTAAATGTTTTATATGTTACATAAAAAAATTGAAAAAAAAAATCTTCAATTTCAAATAATAAAAAATTTGTCAATTATATTAACACCAATATTAATTACAAAAATAAGCGGAGAAACAATTTTTACTACCGTATATGTTCACAGTGACGACCTTGTACCAAATGATAATATCGAAGACGATTGTAAAATTCATTTCTCACATTATGCAAAGTTTGCGGTTATATCAACCTTATATCATGTTTAATTTTTTAAGATCTTTTAAATTCTTGGGTCGATTTTTATAAACTTTACGTTTAGAGTACCCCAAACAAGGAAGTCTAAAGGTGTTAAATTATGGCCGCCCATTCTATTGAACATCTTATTCCTATAAATCTTTCTGGTTGAACTTGGTCCAAAAAGATTCGAATATGAGCTGCATAATGTGACGAAGCACCACCATGTTGTAACCAAACGTTATTATCTAGTCAGTCAGGACTGTCTGCATTGGGAAATAATGCAACCTGTGCAGACATCATGTAACTGTAAACATTGCAAGTACCTTTCTCCTGTTAAAATATTTCCAAAAAAGAATGGGTCTATAATATGGTCGTTAATAATTCCCGCCCATACATTAACCTTTTGAGGATGCTGTGTGTGAATATCCCGCATCCAATGAGGATTTCCTATAGCCCAATATATAAAATTCTGTCGCTTGACCGTACCGTTTAAGCAAAATGATGCTTCATCTGAAAACAAGAAAAACATTGGATCTTGAAGGCAATTCCATCATTTTTTTTTACAAAATTCTTGTCTACGATCAGAGTTATCTTCTCCCACCTCATAAACTAATTTTATCTTATTGTAATGGGGTGGTTTTACGTGTTTTTACTTTTCTTTAATACAAATATTTTAAATGACTGTAAAGTCTAATTATTAATATTATTAAAATTTAAGTAATTATTCATTTAGTTATATTTTTTAGAATCTGCAACGTTGGAGCGGCAGAACGTGTATCTCAAAACTACCCCTCATTACCTTGAAACTCATATTTAAGTTTTACGACCTTCAAGGGAGGTCTTGCCTAAATTTATTTGGAACACTAAAACCGAGCATCTGGGGTCAAATTCCCAAAATTTTACTATATATTCAGCCTTAGTGTATACCGAGTGACAACCACGTCACAATCATTTTAAAAGGACTGTCAAAGTAACTCTAGTTTAAGGAGTCTTATGCTAATAATAAAACCCCGCATCTAGTTTTAAAAATTACTTTGATACAAAAAATAAAATTTATACAGATAACATTTTAACAGCACAATAAATTTTAAATACATCCTTTAATTTTAAAGGTTTGCGTATGATTAAAATTAAACAAAGAAAAACTCTCAATAATTTTTAAATAAATCGCTCAATTCCAAAGCTTTCCGTCTGATTAAAATTATACTAAAACTCTTAATTACAATAATAAAACCCCAAGGTTATTTAAACAGAATTGTTTAGGAGGTTTTCCCAATCTTAAAATGTACTAAATGTTGCACCAAGTTGATGCCGGAGAAACTAAATTATTTTCGCCCCCGGTATAATTGTTTCTAGTCTAATAATTGACTCTTTCTTAGCCTAATTATAGCTCTCAATTTTAGCTAACCTCCATTATAGCTCCCAACTAAACACTTAAGGCCCCAAGCCTTATCTTGTACTTCGTCTTATAAAACTCACAAAAATTCCCTAACTGCTAAAATCCCTCTCATAAAAAAAAACAACAACTAAATTTTAATCTGACTCCACTCACTCTAATTATAAGTCCAGCGCCCTACGGCGAAATCATTCTATACTAATTTAACTTACAGCCCATGCCTCAAAAATATCTATACAATTCTTATTTTAAAAAATTAATTCGATACTCGAGACAGCGGGCCCATTCTTAAATAAAAAGGGAACATTTAACAAAACATTAAACTAGAACGGACTCACCCAGAGATCCGAGGCAATATACCAGCTCTGTACTCTGCTTTACCAGCCCTTCCATGGCTGTTGAACCACGTTCGTTCGCGATAACCGCCCTTTCAAACAAAAGCTAATCCTCTCACTCAAATCTCACTTAATTCCCAATTTATTTAAGAGAAACCCTTGACGATTATCGCCGCAGCGGCAATGCCTATCCCGGAGGCCGGCTGCCTGCAAACTGCCCCCGACGCGTATCTTTCTTCCCTGTCGCCGAATCCCCAAAACCACTGAGTTTGCGGAAATTTTCTGTTGCAACTCAAGTGGCCTCTTTAAGGTTACCTACTCGTCCTATCGTCGCCGGTGCCGTTTAGAATTACATTTCCTTTCATTATGCACTAAATTGACCGTTGTACCGTGCATTTTTTCACTCGGTAAGGTGTTCTGATTACAACGTAGTTAAACACACTTAATTTTCGCATGTTTGCGGCCTACATTTTTTATGCATTTTATGATAGATAAATTTACGATAGTTAAATTAGTTGTGGCGATCTTTCATAACTTTTCTGAGATCAAATCAAACATTTATGTATGTAGAAATATCATAAACATAGATACTCAAACTGTAAGAACCTTGCTTACATTATTATTACGCTACTGCGTGCTGATGATAAACCGGGACGGTTCGAAACTGCAGTCCACGCAAACCAATAAGAAATCACAAACGTACAGCAAACAAATAAAGTGTGTGTATATATATATATATATATATATATATATATATATATATATATATATATATATATATATATATATATATATATATTATATAACGCATAACTTTTGACCAATCTTTCCTTGGTCTTGCGAGGCCTTTCTTACCATTTATATAATCTATAAATTCTACATATCACTCTATCATTGTTTATTCGTTCTATGTGTCCAAACCGTCTAAGCACGCTGCTCCCATTCTTGCTTTTAAAACACTTTTTAACATTACATTGATTGATTGTTGTTGCACTTACTTGGTGTAAGTGTTTCATACTAAATACAGACTTGGAGGCTATTTCTTTGGCTCCACTATTCTGTTCGGTCTGAGGATGCTGTCAAACAGCAAAACCGATCACAGAAACGTCGAAGAACATCTAGAGTATCTAGGATTCAGAAGGGCCACTTGCTTCAGTTAGCTCACGCACTGGCTACGGCCTTTATTTGCAGAAAAGAAAACTAATATAGTGAAGCCAGAGAAATAGTCTCCAAGTCCCTAAGAACCAATTATTTTCTAACCCTGTGTTTGATGCCTCGGTGGTTCAGTGCTGCATTCTACAGTATGATGCGCTTTTCAAAGTCTACAAAGTGGAATATGCTTTCCTATCCAAGTATTTTACGATTACCTAGTAAAGTGAGAATAGTTTGTCAGTGCAGCTGCTTCCTGTCAGGAATCCTCATTGAACATCCTCACTCTTTTTCCCAATCAGCTGTGTCAATAGTTTTATCGAACTATAAGTCTAGATATCATTCCAAGTACATGATCTGTAGCTACCTACTTATCAAATTAACAAGTGTTTGTTGGCAAAACTGTCATGTTTTCGTTATCCCATGAACTACCTTCAAGGGAACCAGGAAAAACTAGCAAGCAGATCTTTGTCAAGGACAATTTAAATTTTTATAAGGTAAAAAAAACAAAGCAGTAGTTTATTAATTTTCTTAATGAAAATTCACTAACAGAGACATAACGATTGTAAGACTTTTGGTATTTTTTTTTCAAATGAGAGAGAATTAGAGTTCCTAGAACCCAAATCTAAGTTTGTTTGAATTTTTATATGTTCATTGTATTAAGATCGCAGACTAGTTCGTATATTAGCTATAACGGACATTTGTTTCCCACATAAATATACACAATATTTTTGAAAACGCTGTATTTTGCTAAGTATTAGAGCAACTAGAATGATACTTTACATATGGCTAGAAACGATCCAAATAAACATATGTTGTGAATTTTAAGTAATTTGGTTCACAATATTTAGCGTTTTTTTTTCCAAATTAAAAATAAAATCTGAAAGACATGCATTGAAATGACTTACTTGTTAAAGTCCAATGCCTGACAGACAGAGTAGTTAAGTGTCATGCGTAGATTGATTCATAAAACATCCATAAACCATACGTTAACGGTAACGAAACAAAATCAATAATACTACCCGAGTCAACAATCGTGAAATCTAGGCCACAAATATCGCAAATGACAGACGACATGAAACAAAAAAATTGCCTAGTACCTAATTGTTATTCAACTAAGGGATTCGTTCAATTTTTAAAATACGCTATATTTTTAGTTTGATGAACGGCGCCAAATACAGTTTCGGAAATGTAAACAAAATCAAGTCAAGTCTCTATAAAAAAAACGTTTAAAATAGTTTCTTTTTATCTTTCAACTTAAACATAAGACGGCATATAAGATCGAAATAGTCATTAAATGTCTTTTTTTTATTTCTTCATTTGGAGAAGCAATAGTGTACAGATTTCATACGTTTTGAACAAGATCTCATTTTTGTTTAAAACGCCTGAATTACTTTCTCACCTTGAGTCTGAAATTTTCAGCAAACATTTTGTTACTGTTGAGATTGAAAAAAAAATGGCTTGCTTAGGTTGACTAAAACAAAATCATTCAGTCGATTAACAAGGCAAAATGACTGCTATGTTTATAATTTGGCAGACACTTTGCTTTCCTAAAATGAACAAAGTTTTCTTCTGGAAAGCGTTTATAACTTTAACGAAATTTGTAATACAAGTTTTAGTGAATTTTCGTACAAAAAAATCACTAATTGGGAGATCCCGACTTTTAAATTTAAATTTTTTTTTTACAAACGAGTCCGAACTAGGGCTATTAAAACCCATATATGGGGTCAGTTTCAATATATATATATATATATATATATATATATATATATATATATATATATATATATATATATATATATATATATATATATATATATATTATATATATATATATATATATATATATATATATATATATATATATATATATATATATATATATATATATATATATATAGGCTGGCGCACTGAAAACGAAACAGACCGAATTGCGTCCAGAGAATTTTTTTTTAAGAAACGCCGAAACACGCTTATTTTAAAATTGAGGGGGACATGTTCTGACATAAAACTCAACTTTGTCACATCAACTCCTTAAGGGTGGTAATAACAACCCTTATATTTTAAACAGGGAACATGGGTTGAATGTTACATCATTTGAAAGCTCTCTTTTTTTGGAAGTTTTATCTACTCTTTTAAACATTATTCACAGTTTGAGTTGCAAGAACGTATTTCATTCATTGTGATAAGAAATGCATTAGATAGTCAATTTTTTGTTAAAAAAAACTTTAAAAAAACAAACTTAAAAAAATGTTTATTCAGTTAAGTAAGTGTTCAAATTGTTGACCACCAGCTTCCATACAAAAGTACAAATTTTGTTCAAAACGAGCTCTGACATTCTGAAGCAATTGTGGAGTTATAGACGGCATTCTTCAACAACGCGTCGTCGTAATTCTTCCAGAGACTCCGGTTCTGTTGCGTAAATTCTACTCTTTAAATGGCCCTATAGAAAGAAGTTTAAAGGAGTTAAATCCAGTCATCTAGGGGGCCACTCAATAGCACCTCTATGCCTAATCCATTGTCCTGGAAACTCCCTGTTCAAAAACTCCCTAACACGATGTGAAAAATGCGGAGGAGCTCCATCTTGTTGAAACACTAATTGATTTTCTCGATAGCGATCATCATTTTCAACAATGTCAATAAGTAGAGGGTAAAATATATCTTCTAGTAACTTCAAATACGTTTTGTCACTCAAATTGCCATCAAGAAAAAATGCTCCGATTAAACGGTCTCCAAAAATGCCAGTCCAGACGTTCGATTTATGTGGAATTTGAGTGTGGACTTCGTGAAAATTTCTTGGACTATTATCTGCCCAATATGACAATTGACTGTAGAGTTTAATAAAAACGTACCCTCGTCTGAAAAACAGACATTGAATAGAAAGTTCCTGTTATCAGCTATTCGTGCAGTCATAACTTCACAAAACTCCAGCCGCCGATCAAAATCATCTTCATTTAGTTGTTGTACAAGATGAATTTTATACGGGTGAGATTTATTATGCTTCAGTATTCACTGAATAGTTCTTCTTTTGATGCTTGAAACAGTGGCCAATTTTCTCGTGCTCAAAATTGGGTCTGCAGCAATTTGTCCGAAAACTTCAATCTCAGTAGTCTCATTTCTAACCGGAAATTTACTGAACCATTTTATCGAAACTTTGCAACTAACTCCAAAATGTATTTTCTGTTAACATGTCTGTTCGGATGTCGTTCATTAAACAAATTTGCGGTACGGTTGGCACAGTCATCGTTTTTGAAAAAAGGAGTAATTATTTCAACTCTTTCTTCTACAGAATACACCATTGTGAAATTAATTTTCGGTAGTAATATCAAATATCAAACCGACAGATAAACTGAAATAATAAACCGCATGTCTCTTATTCCGGTAAGAAATGTTCTGCTAGTAAATTTTTTGTTTACAAACCAACAAAACATTGACTATAAGCACATTTGTTATCGGAATGAGTGAAATGCGTTTTTACATCTTCAACTGTGAATAATTTTTAAACGAGTTGATAAGACTTCCAAAAAAATTAGTGTTCTGAATTCAGAAAAGAAAGAGATTTAAACTGATGTAACACTCGACCCATGTTCCCTATGTAAAATATAAGGGTTGTTATCACCAACCTTAAGGGCTTGATGTGACAAAGTTGAGTTTTATGTCAAAACATGTCCACCACAGTATTAAAATTGACGTGTTTCAGCGTTTCTTAAAAAAAAAAAATCTCTGGACACAAATCGTTCTGTTTCGTTTTCAACGCGCCACCCTATATATATATATATATATATATATATATATATATATATATATATATATATATATATATATATATATATATATATATATATATATATATATATATATATATATATATATATCACACCCATAACTCAAAAAATAATGGGCTGATTTTGATAAAATTTGGCATGTACCTTCCTTTTTTAAATGGCTTGGATAATTTTGTTAGTCAGGAAAATCGGACGAGGTTTTCCGGAAAAATGTTGGGTTTTCATTCGAGAAAAAATTTTATCTTAAAAAATAATGAGCCGATTTTGGCACGTACCTTCCTTTTGTAAATGGCTTGGACAAGTACGTTAATCAGGAAAATCGGAAGAGGGTCTCCGGAAAAATTTTGAGTTTTCATTCGAAAAAAAATTAGATCTCAAAAAATAAAAAAGCTATGATAACCAAATTTGGTAGGCAGGTTTACGATATAAAAAGTAAACTATACACCAAAATTTTGATTCCTATATTGCAAGAAAAAAAAGTTATAAAAAAATATTTTGTGCCAGATCATTTCTATGAAAATTCACTACCATTACGCACTTGCTGCGTCCAGATATCGATGGTAACAGTTTCGAAAGAATTCTTCAAATGTGCGCGTACTGGTACCTCTAGTCGATCTCCAATAAAATTTTTTATTATTAATTATAGTAATATGCCGTATAATAGTAGTGTACAAATCTTATGAAAATGTACTTCTACAATGCACTTGCTGCGTCCCGAAATTTTATTAGAAAACATAACATATCCGTGCAAATACTACTTAAAGTAGCGAATGTATAAACGCAACTAAAAATCTCATTTGATTTGTGCAAATTTGCAAACACAAATCCGTTTAACCAAATTATTTGAAAGTGTAAACCAGCCAGCCAGCCAATAGCATAAACCTATATAAAACGATACTTACTAGCAAAGGCACTTGTGGTGCTGTCATGGATCCAATTCTCCCAAACATGGAACAGAACGAAAACATTGAATGACGGGAGCTTGTAGGGAATAGTTCGGTTGTATATACGTATAAAACAGTGTAGCCCACAGTTAAGCATAATTTTCCCAATAAAAAGAACGTCATCGTAACGCTGTAGATGTCTAAGAAAAGAAAATACATTAAGCTACAGTAAACGTATGAGTTTTATATTGACATCGAAAATATTAGATTACATAAGATTAGATTTAGTTTTAGGACTGGCCATTTGGTTTATATTATAACTAGATGCTATACTGCGTCCATCTCATGTGATTTACTGAGTATCCTGTCCAGTTTTACCAAATTTTCATTAAAGAAATTAACTGAGCAGGCGATGCTGACTTTGGAATTTTGAAAAAAATGTCTTTAAATAAGCTAAAATTAGGCCTCTGAAATCCATATTCAGGGTCAGTTTAAATTCCTATATAGTCCAGTCAAAACAATATTTAACTTCCTCAAAAATCCCAAAGTTTTGATAATTCGCATACTTATTTAAAGGTACGTAAGAATGAATATACCGAAAGTCCTCATGAATATGAGGCAATCTCTAGCGGCAATTAGCGAAAATTGGGCACTTTCTTTGGTTTTTGTTACAAGGTGGATTTAGTAATGTGATTGTGAAGGCTCTGAAAGATATAGTCAAGAAAACTGATTAGCTAACTCCATACGATACTCTTTGGTTGGGAGCAAAATGGCTCAATATTATCCTTCATCTCATGCATACTTACCTATTGTTTCAGGCAGCAAGTGTAGAAGCTGGCCAAAATAATCAAACTGCAGAGCCTTCTACCAAGAAGCGATTCAGAGCTGATTGATTTTTATGTACAAAATTTTCCCTTGAATAACCTCAGCATTTTCTTTGTTAATATATTTCATTGCTTAATATACCTACATCATGTGCCTCATCAATATACATCATAAGTAACATATATCATGTGCTTTTTATGCAAAGTTGTGAAGTTCGTCTCCTCAATTATTCTTAGTATACAAAAATGTAAGTAAACCATTGTCAAATATTATTAGAAATGCCATATTGTACCGCCCTAGCGTGGTTTTTCACAAAACGCTCCTTTTAAAGCCTATAACTCGGGAATCATTGGAAAATCGAGAAAAATGTATATAATCATTTTTGTATAAAATTTGATAAGCCTTAATGATCTATATAAGCAACTTTTGCCTCCGATCAACGGTTCTCGAGATACTAACGAAAAACCAAAGAAAGTGACCTATTGTCGCTAATTGCCGCTAGAGCTTGCCTCATATTCATGAGAACTTTCGATATATTCATTCTTAGGTACCTCTAAATAAGTGTGCGAAGTTTCGAAACTTTCGGAATTTTTTAGGCATTTTTTGATGTTTTTTGACTGGAGTAATATGTTTATAATATAACAAATATCACAGCGGTGACTCAAAAAGTAATGGGCCGATTTTGACAAAATTTTACAAGTCCCTTACTTTTGGGCTATGTTGACTATTGGTCTGTGCTGAAGACTTACACGATTCTTATATATCCCAGTTAGCGGACTTGGGAAACCAAACAATAACGTTCGACAACCGTATTTGGTAATTTCATATGTATCGCAAGCATGCTTGCCGGGGTTAAGGAGTCGCGGGCCAAAGGACTCCAGGGGGCAAGCTGAGGAAGTGGAAATAACAACATAAACTCCCGATGAAGCTTTCCCCAAGACCGTCATGCGCGGTAAAAATCCGCATCCTGCACGAGGTGACCCTGCTAATAACTAAACATGACGGATAGACAAGGAGGTCGAACTAAACTCCCCCAATCTACGGTGTCACGTGACCCGTGCCTATGGATGGATGGCACCAGGGCGATGGTGTCGTGAACGGAACCTCTGGAGTACCAGGCAACCCTCCAGAGTAACCCGCCTTGCACCACACAGGGGGTTCTGATGGTGTGGACAGTATTTCCCCCATTCTCGTGGGAACAACATGAAGATAATAAACACATACAAAACCAAAACCAATGAGGCTCGAGGAGTGGCTCCGGCTACAGACTTGTGCCTTGAGTCTATCCCGGAAACGGAGACGAGCCAGGGGGCGGCAGCGGACTCTGGAGGTCCCACGACCGGCGTAGATACGGGGGATCAGGGGGTAGCTTCGGCCAGAGACCTGTCCCCGACACCCAAGCTGGAGGCTGGGTCCCACCGGAGGGCGGCGAGCTTCGCGGACTCCGGAGGCCCCTCCACCAGTGAGGACTCTACTGTTAGAGTAGAGGGACTGCCCCGGCAGTCCAAGCGTCTTTCCGGGGCGCAAAGAAAGAAGCTCCGGAGGGCGCAAAAAATGGCGGCCGGGGCCTGGACGGTCGAGAAACCTGTAAAGGCGCAAGAGGGGAGTGCGGGTCAGAAGAGGACGCGCTCGAACTCTAGCACGCCCACTACAGACAGACGTTCCAAAAGGGCCAGGGTGCCTGTAAAGGCGCAAGAGGAGAGTGCGAGTCGGAAGACGCCGCGCTCTGGCTCTAGCACGCCTACTACAGACAGACCTCCCAAAGGAACCAAGGCCGGAACACCGGCGCAGACTGGCTCTTACAGGGAGGCTGCGGAGGGCCTCGGGATGGCGGTGATTGACAGACGCCATCCTGAGGTCACGCTAGACCAGGGGAAGGCGGACCTGATCCAGGCTGCGGTGGTAGCTGCAGTGGACTCTCTTCAGGAAGGGGAGAGCCCGCCTCAGTTCCACCGGACGCGCCTGACGGGGGGCATCCTCTGGACAACCTGTGCCGGCCCGCAGTCGCGGGACTGGCTGCGGAAAACGATCGGGGGCCACGGTCAGATTTGGGAGGGGGCGGACTTGACAGCCGTCGAGCCCAAGGAACTCCCAAAGAGACGCAAGGTCCTCGTACGAATCCCTGACACCGTCCCGCAGGAGACGGTGATCAGCAGACTTAAGATCCAGAACCCTGAACTGGGGACGCAACACTGGTCGGTTCTAAGCAGGAAGGCAGAGGAGAAAGGACAGACGCTCGCCTTCTCGATCGACCCGACATCTTACAGAGCCCTTGAAGGAACCTCCTTCAAGGCATTCTGGGGCATGGGAAGGGTTAGCTTCCGCCCACTGGGGAAGCAACTAAGGGTTAATGGGACTTAGGTTCCTTCAGGTCAACCTCCAACATAGTAGGGCAGCCACGGCCGGACTACTAATGGCTCTGAGGAACACGGATGTGGCCCTCATCCAGGAACCGTACTCCTATAAAGGAGAGATCAAGGGACTCGGCGGAGCTACTGGAAAGCTCATCTACAGCAGATCCAGCGAGAACCCGAGGGCCTGCATTTTTGTTAGGGAAGGGATAGAGTTTCTCCCTCTAATGAATTTCTGTTCCAGGGACCTGGCAACGATCAAAATCCGATGTGGAGGAGCGGATGGGCTGAGGGACATTACTGTCGCGTCAGCCTATCTGCCAGGGGACAGCACGGACCCTCCTCCACCCAACGAATTGGAGCAGCTGATGGTGGGTAGCAGAGCAGGTGGATGGCAGACCATCATCGGCATGGATGCGAATGCGCACCATGAGTTGTGGGGTAGCTCGGACACAAACTCTAGGGGTGAGGCACTTTTACAATTCTTTATGAAATTTAATTTAGACATATTGAATAAAGGTAATAAACAGACCTTCGTCACAACACTGCGTGAGGAAGTTTTAGATCTAACAGTTTCCACCCAGTTTCTGGGTGACTTTGTTAAAAGCTGGGCTGTGTCTGGGGAAGTGAGTAGCTCAGACCACAGATACATCCGGTTTGAAATCGCCAAAGTCGAAAGAGAAACGGTATGGTACCGGGACCCCCGCAAGGCGGACTGGGAATCCTACAGGGCAGACCTGGCTGTGGAACTGCGGGGGGTTAAGAGTACCATAAAAAATTCAATAGACCTCGAGACTGCAGCAGTCCAATTGCGAGACGCAATTACCTCGGCCTATAACGCCAACTGCCCCCTGAAAATGAGGGTGTCCACCAGGAACGTCCCGTGGTGGAACGAGGACCTCAGGCAAAGGAGGACGCAGGTTCGTAAGCTGTTTAACGCGGCCAAAAGGTCGGGAGCATGGGATGAATATAGACAGGCCCTATCGACCTATAACAAAAGACTGAGGGACGCCAAGAAGGAGTCGTGGAGGAGGCACTGCGAAGAAGTGGAAAACACGTCCGAGAGTGCTCGACTACACAAGATCCTGTCTAAGGGCCCTCAGACTAACATAGGCTCCCTTAGAACACCCACGGGAGGCTTTACAAGCTCGGGGGAGGAAACTATGGAAATTTTACTCCAGACGCACTTCCCCGGCTGTAACATAATAAACCAATCACCTCCGGACTGGGAACACTCAGAAATAGAGGCGCCTTATAGGCGGGCATCTAGAGTAGACTGGACAGTCGCTAAAGAGGTGGTTACCTGGAGCAAAATCAGATGGGCCATTAACAGCTTTAAGCCATACAAATCGCCGGGATTTGATGGAATAATGCCCATCATGCTCCAACAGGGGATAGATATACTGGCGCCGGTGCTTACCCTCATTATGAGGGCCAGCCTGGCTCTGGGGTACATTCCGAGGGCATGGAGACTGGCCAGGGTTGTATTTATTCCTAAACCTGGGCGTCCAACAGACCAGGCATAGTCCCTGAGGCCAATAAGTCTCATGTCCTTCTTGCTGAAAACAGTGGAAAAACTGCTCGACTGGCACATTAGGGGCGGTGTACTGGAAGCATATCCTCTACACTGCGGTAATATGCATACAGAGCAGGATTCTCAACAGAAACAGCACTGCACCAACTGGTGCTGAAACTGGAGAATACGCTGGAGAACAAGGAGGTGGCGCTGGGGGCCTTCCTAGACATAGAGGGGACCTTTAGCAACACCTCGTTCGGATCGGTTCTGGCAGCTGACCGGGAGCGTGGAATAGAGGAGACCTGCTGCAGGTGGATCGGTTCCATGCTCAGGGACAGGGCGGTGTTCACCTCACTCGCGGGAGGAACTCCCTTGCTCTGGTGTCTAGTCGTGGACGGCCTGCTGGGGAGGCTCTCGGGAGGGGGGTATGAGGCACAGGGCTATGCGGACGACATTGTCATCATAGTCCGAGGAAAGGTCACACAGGCAGTGTGGGAGCGTATGCAGACTGCACTGAAAGTGGTGGAAGGGTGGACGGTTGATCAAGGGCTCGGGGTGAGCCCCGAGAAAGCAACCGTCGTGCCGTTTACGAGGAGGAGGAAGTGTGAAAGCCACAGAACTCTCACTCTATACAGTAGGAGCGTTCCAATCGCCAGGGAGGTAAAATATCTTGGGGTCGTATTGGACTCTAAGCTAACCTGGAATGGTCACATTGGAAAAATACTGCGTAAGGCAGTCATGACCTTAGCCGTCACTAGGCGGCTATATGGAAAAACGTGGGGACTAAGACCTAGTATGCGCCCAATGGCTGTACACAAGGGTGGTCAGACCATCGTTAACATATGCGGCACTGGCCTGGTGGCCTAAGGTGACACAATCCAGTGCCAAACAAAAACTAGACAAGATCCTAAGGATGGCTTGCCTAGGCATCACAGGGGCCATGTCTTCAACCCCAACAGCCGCCATGGAGGTGTTGCTGGATCTACCCCCCTACACTTAGTTATTATGGGAGAGGCCAGGCTAGGACTATACAGACTAGCCTGCAATGGTAGACTAAAGATCAACCCAGGCTTCAGGGGCCACTGCAAAATTCAGGAGATCGTGAAGGAGTCCATGCTTGAAATGAGGTCAGACTTCGCGAGCCCGCGAATGTGCAGGGAAAACAACTTTACAGTGGAAATCCCTGATCGCGAGGCATGGCGGGAAGAGACGCCGGGCATGCCACAGGACGCGCTCGTCTGGTTCACGGACGGATCTGGCGGGGAGCGTGGGACGGGGGCAGGTGTTTACTCGGAAGGACCGAGGGTAAGTCATAGTATTTTCCTCGGAGCCCATGCAACGGTGTTTCAGGCCGAGATGTACGCCATCCTGCACTGTGTGCGGGAGAACAAAAGGAGGGGCTACACCAACAAGCGGATCCTCATAGCCACAGACAGCCAGGCAGCCCTTAAGGCACTAAGTAGCCCACGGGTAAATTCCTGGCTGGTGAGTGAGTGCCGCGACGAGACGAGCGACCTGTCTGGGCAGAATGAGGTGACCCTCATCTGGGTGCCGGGTCACTCGGGGGTTAAAGGCAATGAAGAAGCTAACAGTCTCGCGAAGAGAGAGTCAGCAGAACCATTTATGGGACCAGAACCGGCTCTGGGCGTGTCAAAGAGCACTGCCAGGGGAGCCATTAAGTCCTGGGTCAGAAACCAACACAAGGTGTACTGGGCGGACTGTCCAGGGCTCAGACATGGGAAGTCAATAATTGACGGACCCAGTTCAAAGAGAGCTGTGGAGCTGCTAAACCTTAGCAGAGGACAGCTCAGAAACACAACAGGTCTCTTGACGGGACACATGGCCGTCAAGAAACACCTGCATAAAATGGGGTGGTTCGAAGGGGACCTCGCATGCAGACTCTGCGGCGAGGGGGAGGAATCAGCCCAGCACATCTTGTGTGAGTGTATAGCTCTGGACCGGAAAAGACAACTGATCTACGGTCACTCTAGACCGGAGACAGAGCAATATAAAACTTCACCCTACCAATCGCTGTGCAGACTAGTTCAAGGCACAGTGATCTTGGAATGGGTGGAGTAAGACTAAGGGTATGCACAATCAACCAAGGGATGCGGTGCTATCGGGGCGGCAAGGCGGCGGACGAGCCCTGAGGGAACAAAAAAAAAGCATGCTTGCCAATTAAAATATATACCTTACCTTTTCCAACATAATTTACACAAACACATGAAATTCCTCCAATAATCAAAGATGCACAGAGCATATTCTTGCGGCCCACTTTGGTCATGATTGAGTAGCATATTAAGTACCCTGGTATTTCTATCAAAACTGTGTAAATAAAGCTTAAATACACATGCGACGACAAAGATACGGACTTTATAGTAAGTCCATAATACACAAAGGTACAGCTTATCCATATGTAAGAGCATCTTACTGCACGGAAAACTAATGGAAAAGATTTAAATGTTTTGGTTAAGGATTCAGATTTTTTTCTGGTATTATCACTTGAATCTTCGTTAATAAGCAGTTGAGAAAACACCTCATCGCTTATTTGTTTTTTATTTTGATGAGCTATCTTTAATATGGCATTTTTAGCCTCATCAATTTTCCCTTTGCTCAGCAGCCATCTTATAGATTCTGGTAAGAGATACCAGAGATTTAGAAAAGCTAATCCTGGAATGTAAATTATTCTTAGAAAGATTCTCCAAGTAGGGGAAGCCCAAGCTACCAATCCTAGTGTAACTTGTCCCAAGGCAAATGCACAGCATAGTATCAGGTTTCCAAGGTTTCTTGATTTAGGACTTACAAGTTCCATAGCTGAAACAAAATAATTGTTATGTTACTGGTTTCATTCAGTAACTACTTACTCCTATTACGGAGCTACTAAGCTACTATTGTTAACTGACAAGGTTATGATCGCTTTGTTATGAGGTTACAAACTTCTCGATTCTGATTAGCTAAAACAAAAACCAGGTCAAAAATTTGATGAACCAGTCAACGCTAAAAAATGCGTCTATGTTGCTCGTAATAAATTTTCTATAAAGAAAAATTCATAATGAAGAGATCTCGACTTTTGAATTTTTAAATAATTTCTTCAAGTGAGTGCGAACTAGGCCACCCAGAACCCATACCAGGGTCAGTTTCAATTTATATATATATATATATATATATATATATATATATATATATATATATATATATATATATATATATATATATATATATATAATATAGTATTAAATTTTTGTGACGGTAATAGTGTTATTTATCAAAAAATTGTGGGAACGCCGTCAGTTGTAGAATAAAACTCTTTATTATAGGCCGAGCTTTCGGAAAAATTTATTCCTTTATCAAGGATATAACATGAGTTCTACTAAACTAATTATCTAATAACAAACATAAAAAGAAAACCTTTTGATGAATTTGAGTGATGTCTAATAATTTTTTTTATTAGACTTCACTCAAATTCATCAAAAGGTTTTCTTTTAGTGAATTTTCGTAGAAAAAATTCACTAATGGGGAGATCCCGACTTTTGAATTTTGAGAAAATTTTTGCAAATGAGCGCGAACTAGGACCTCTAGAACCCATATCCGGGGTCAGTTTCAATTTTTATATGTTTATATATATATATATATATATATATATATATATATATATATATATATATATATATATATATATATATATATATATATATATATATATATATATATATATATATATATATATATATATATATATATATATATATATATATATATAATATATATATATATATATATATATATATATATATATATATATATATATATATATATATATATATATATATATACAGGCTGTTTCAAAAAACATATGCACCATCGCTCGTGGGGCAATTCCTTACTTAAAAATAAGAAAAAAAGTTCATGTGCACATGGGCCCGGAAACGCATAGTTTCCAATATACAGGGAGTTGAATTTTTTTTTTTTAATTTATTATAAATAATTTAAAAACCACTGGATTGATTTTGATGAAACTTGGAACTTGAAAGTGTATTATGACAGTGCATATTTTCAAGTGAAAATCTACTTACAACTGCGTCAGTGGCGTGCGTACGGGGTAACTGTAAAAATTCATTTGGGGAAAAATATGTGCGCCACTGTCTTTTTCCAATTTTGATACATCAGTTATGAAGCTTATTACATAAGCCACAAAAGCTGCCTCTTGGTATTTCTTCGTTCAGGGTATCCCCTAGGAGATATGATTAATTTTATAAAAGGGGCAAAGTACCGATTAGTCGGCGTAATAATAATAATAATAATAATAATAATAATAATAATAATAATAATAATAATAATAATAATAATAATAATAATAATAATAATAATAATAATAATAATATATGTTTACTGCAACCATAAGAATATGAAAAACAAAACATACAGTAAACATTACAGCAATAAACGTGCAAATAACTAACCTACGTAAAACTTATTGGTGATAAACACTGAAATGAATATTACAAATATTGATAAAAAATGATAAATAAAAAATAAAAATAAAAAATGAAAAAAGTAATCGTAACCAAACTCTTGTTTTTTGTACATTACTCAATTGACTTTAATAACAAAGCTTAAGAAAATGTTGAAAGTGACCACCATTAGCGTCGTTACAATTATTTAACCTTCTGCGCAAAGATCTTCTTACTCTTCTGCAAATATTTTGATCTTCTCTAACGCTGTCAAATGCATATTCTATTCTTCCCAACAATTCTGCTCGTGTATTTACTGGTGTTTTATACACTATTTCTTTTAAATGACCCCACAAATAAAAAACGAGAGGATTCAGGTCCGGAGATCGAGGTGGCCATGACACCGGACCCCCACGACAATCGGTGACCGTATGTGTTGGCTAAATATGTTCTTACAACTGCTGCAAAATGTGCGGGCGCACCATCATGCTAGAACCACATTGTACCATTTCTCATAAAAAGCGGTAGTAACAACGGCAAATCATTTTGTAAAAAGTTTAAATATGATTCATGGTCAAGACGATTCGGTAGAACAACAGGACCAATTATGTGATTTTCAATAATAGCAGCCCAAATATTGATGGAAAATTGATACTGCGAATTTGCAACTCTTAGAGAGTGTGGGTTTTCATCGGCCCATGTATGTAAATTGTGAAAATTTACGATACCTTTTCGCGTAAATGACGCCTCATCAGTAAATAGTACACGTTTAGACAAATGTTGGTCGTGCCTAAGTTTGTTTAAGAACCACTGACAAAACATTACCCTTGGTTGAAAGTCTCTAGGTAGAAGTTCCTGTACACGTGTAAAATGATAGATATAAACTTTGTTCCTTCAGAGTTCTGTGAACTGATGATGCCGAAATATTACCCAGTTCGGTGGCAATAATTCTCGTACTTGTACTAGGATCACGTTCAACTCTATTTAATATTGGCTCTTCAACTCGTACAGTTCGGCGGTATCTTCTGCGTCCAGAGTCAGCTTTTAACGGTTTTAAAGAACCAGTTTCTCTCAAATGTCTTACAATACGTGGGAAAATATTTTTGTCAGGAATTCTTCTTTGCGGATAAGTTTCCTGATAAACTCGCACAGCTTGTCTAGCATTTTGATTTGTTTGTCCATAAATTAACAACATATCAGTCAAATCCGCTGAAGTGTACTTAATGAAAACCATCTTGAGAGGAGGAAATAATATTAATGAGCAGCTCAGTATCAACAAATAACTAAAAACGAAAATACTGCACCGTGTCAAAATTTAAAGAATAGCACGAAAACTCTTTTGACGCCTACAAAGCACTTCAAAATTGTAGAATTTAGAGAACTGTCAAAAATTATAGTTTCATGGCACTTTACGATTACTGTGTTCATTACTCCAACGAATCGGTACTTTGCCCCTTTTTATAAAATTAATCATATCTCCTAAGGGATACCCTGAACGAAAAAATACCAAGAGGCAGCTTTTGTGGCTTATGTAATAGGCTTCATAACTGATGTATCAAAATTGGAAAAAGACAGTGGCGCACATATTTTTTCCCCAAATGAATTTTTAAAGTTACCCTGCACGCACGCCACTGACGCAGTTGTAAGTAGATTTTCACTTGAAAATATGCACTTTCATAATACACTTTCAAGTTCCAAGTTTCATCAAAATCAATCCTGTGGTTTTGAAATTATTTATAAAAAATAAAAAAAAAATAAAATTCAACTCCCTGTATATTGGAAACTATGCGTTTCCGGGCCCATGTGCACAGAAACTTTTTTTCTTATTTTTTAGTAAGGAATTGCCCCACGAGCGATGGTGCATGTTTTTTGAAACAGCCTGTATATATATATATATATATATATATATATATATATATATATATATATATATATATATATATATATATATATATATATATATATATATATATATATATATATATATATGTATCACACCGATAACTCAAGAAATAATGGGCCGATTTTGATAAAATTTGACACGTACCTTTCTTTTGTAAATGGCTTGGATAACTTCGTTAGTCAGGAAAATGGAACGAGGTTTTCCTGAAAAATTTTGAGTTTTCATTCGAAACAAATTCTTATCTCAAAAAGTAATAAGCCGATTTTAGTAAAATTTGGTATGCACCTTCCTTTTGTAAATGGCTTTGACAAGCTTGTTAGTCAGAAAAATCTGACGAGGTTTTCCGGGAAAATTTTGAGTTTTCATTCGAAAAAATTTTTTATCTCAAATAATAATGGGCCGATTTTGATAAAATTTGGCACGTACCTTCCTTTTGTAAATGTATTTGATAAGTTCGTTAATCATAAAAATCGGACGAGGTTTTCCTGAAAAATTTTGAGTTTTCATTTGAACAAAATGTTTATCTTAAAAAATAAAAATTCTATGATAACCAAATTTGGCAGGTAGGTTTAGGATATAAAAAGTAAACTATACACCAAAATTTAGATTTCTATGTTACAAGAAAAAAAAGTTATAATAAAATATTTTGTGCCAGATCATTTCTATGAAAATTCACTACCATAACGCACTTGCTGCGTCCAGGCTTTTTATGTTTGTTATTAGATAATTAGCTCGGCCTATAATAAAGAGTTTTATTCTACAACTGACGGCGTTCCCAAAATTTTTTGATAAATATATATATATATATATATATATATATATATATATATATATATATATATATATATATATATATATATATATATATATATATATATATATATATATATATATATATATATATCTGTGTGTGTGTATGAGTGTGTCACACCAATGATTTAAAAAATAATGGGCCGATTTTGATAAAATTTGCTACCTTCCTGTTGCAAATGGGTTGGATAAGTTCGTTAGCCAACAAAATCGGCCCAGTTTTTCACCAAAAATTTCTTCCGGAAAAAAAGTATATCTCCAAAAATAGCAACGCAAGGGCAACCAAATTTGGGAAGCATGTTTGTATTATAAAGTGTAAGCCATGTCCCAATATTTGGGCGTGTAAGTTTAAAGAAAAAAACTTATAGGCATTTAAAAAAAGGGGTTTTTCTCAAAACGACAATGTCGCGATTTGAAACGTGAGAATTGGCTACATTTGGGCAAAGAAGCTGAAACCAATATGGCTTATGTAAAGAAAATGTCGCTAGAAAAGTGTTCTGCAAACCCTTAAGTTTTAGCTTCAGCCGTCATTGTCCTTCATTTTACTAAATATTTCCTGAAAATTTGTTTCAAATAGACCCTTTCTCTGATCTTTTGGCAGTAGTTTTAGTTAAGTTTATGGTTTCGCGGTCTATATGTTTTAGCTAATTTTCGTAGAAAAAATTCGTTAATGAGGAGACCGCGACCTTTGAATTTTAAAAAGATGTCTTGAAATGAGTGCAAACTAAGCCCCCTAAATTCCGTATTCAAGTTTAGTTTAAATTTTTATCTGTTTACATATATACAGGGTGATCCATTTCTAGAGTAAAGCTGAATATAATTGTTATTATACGAGATACGAGAAAACATTGTAGAGCTTAATGAGGGGGTGTCCTGAGCTGCATCTTATAAAATTATCTTGAAAGTCACAGTCGCGTAACGTATTACACATTTTACGACTTATTTATTCGTATTATAACATGCATTTCTGCATGATTACATAATTTTCTCGTTAAATGATTACATGATTATGTAAGTCGATAAAATTTATTATTTTCATTGGTCATTGAAATTTACGACATTACTTTTCAACGAATTTTATCTTGATGTCATGCCTATAGAAACACACATATTTCTGGTATCGACTGAAACTCGGTAGCCGTTTCAATCTCATCTGCGTTTGCGTTTGTGCAAATAGATAAGAGAAATCTTTATAAGACGCTGCAATGATTCAAAATATCTCTTTCAACGAAGCTTTAACAACGTTGAAAATGTTGAGAACAACTAGCTCAATAACAAGAAACGCAGCACTCGTATATGGGTTGTGATTAAATTTAATACTCTGCCATTTTAAACGCTCGTTCGCTTTCTATTACAACTGCTTTTGCAATTGCTGTGTTTAAAGTTTTCTGTTTTGTTTTGTGATAGCTTGTAGCGGTACTCTCGTACAGTCTCATTGTTAATAAAGAATTGTGTTTTTACAACTGTCATGCAGATTAACTTTGTCTTTACGTGAACAAGTTGCAAGCTATCGCATATGAATAACCTCAAGTTTAACAATGTACTTAGACGAAGTCAATAATTTTTAGCTATTCCTCCTACTTTGTAACTGATAGTGCAAAGCCAAATGTTAACTTAAAAGCTTTCCGATGTAAGCAGTCTATGAGCTCAAATTTTTCAAATGGAAAAAACTCTATTTTGTGTTTCAGACGTCAAGGGCATGTCCTTTGCTTTAAATTTAGTAGAACACTCCCTATACATACAGACTTTAGTTTTGTAAATATTTAGGTACATATCATAATTCGATTGAATGATGTGAATATATAGCGAAATTTTGAAGAAAAATATTGAAATACTTAAATCAACTTTGATGCAAAACCATAAGAGGTAATTAATTTAATAGGATTATCTACGTTTACAATTTCATAATAAGTAAGTAGTTGATAAATTGTATTAGTAAATGTCAAATGAAACTTTTAGGTAGCAGACGTAGGGCATGTTGTTATTTCTGACAGACTGTGACATGAAAATATGAGTATTTTTCCGCTTAAGTACATTTTTCTTTATTTCCACTGCTTACAATTTCCGTGAAAAGAAAAAAAATGACTTTTTTTTTCAATCCTAATTACAGATTATGTATGTTTGAATTTTATGTAGTACTGTTTTGGCATTTTTTTTTAAAAAACAGATAGCTTTCGCAGAAATCTTTTGTTTCTGTAGAAGTCATTGTAAGATTTTTGTGAAATTTTGGTAATTAATTATAAATGTTTAATAAGTTATTGTTAAAAATTTTTTTGGCTTTTCGTGAAAAAATTGTTTGAAAATTTTCATGTATTTCTTTTTGGTGAATTTTGTCTAAAAGTTTCGTTATCCAGGAAAATCGGACCAGTTTTTTTTTCAACATTTAAAGTTTGTTTTAGGAAAATCTTTGTACTTTTGCAAACAATAAAGTTATTTTGATGAATTATGGTATTGCTTCTACTATATAAATTATTTAAATTGAAACGTTTTGCCTGCTGTAATTAAAAAAAAGTCTGGACGCAGCAAGTGCGTTATGGTAATGAATTTTTCTGATCTTGCACCAAATATTTTTATAGGTTTCTTTCCTGTAACATAGAAATCTAGATTTTAGTATATAGTTTTCTTTCAATGACAGAAACTTGTGTACCAAATTTGAATACCATTGCTTTATATTTCTTGAGATAAATTTTTTTCCGGAAGGAAACACAAACATTTTTCCAGAAAACCGAGTTCGATTTTCCTGGCTAACGAACTTATCTAAGCCACTTATCAAATAAAGGTACTGGGTGATGTTTTTAAGTGTATTATACCTTTAATTTATTTATTATCGGAGATATCAAAAAAATTCCAACGCCATCTGACAAACAACTATGCGATGAGTTCAAACCTTGCGACAGAAAAACAATTGCACATCGCCTTCATAGTAATCCATGACCAACGCTGATTTTCTTAAATAGAACGATAGGCCTCTGGTACATACAGTCGATGCAGAATCGAAAGCTGCGTACAACGATGCCACGCACAAGCCCTTTTGGAGACATGACGTTACAAAATTTTATAATGTTTGTGATTTTTTAAGTGTCTCACCCCTGTTATTTCTCCATTATGACCTCACTAAAAAATTCCATCGGTACCTGACAAAAAAAATATTTTTACGTTATCAAGCAGTTCGCAGTGAATACACTTAAAAAATAACAAACATTTTGAAACTTTGTGCCGTCATGTCCCGGAAACGGCTCCACTCAGAAATTCGAGCGTGGCATCGTTGTACGCAGCCTTGGATTCTACATCGACTGTATGTGTCTGAGGCCTATCGTTCCATTTAAGAAATTCAACGTTGGCCCTGGATTACTATGAAGGCGATGTGCAATTATTTTTCTGTCACAATGTTTGAACTCACCGCATGGTGGTTTGTCAGATGGATTTCGAATTTTTTTGATACCTCTGATATAAAGAAATTACAGGGGTGAGACTATGAGTCGGCCCATTATTTTTTTAGTTATCGGTGTGACTCATATATATATATATATATATATATATATATATATATATATATATATATATATATATATATATGTTAAAATAAGATAACATTGTAATAAAAATATTTTGAGATAACAGCCTTCAAAAATCTTCAACCGAAAAAGCGACACCTGGTGGCAGGAATAAAGAAATATATAAAAATATCAGCTTAACTGTACTTGAAAAAACTTTTCGAAGGTTTTTTCTCCGAAGCTCTAGTTGCCATAGTTACTGATATGAATGTCGCTCACCTAAAGGAACACCTGTATGTCTCCGCTCCGATCCACTTTTGAATTCTTTTTTTATCACTATTACATATGTGGTATGTGGTACTATCAAAGAATGCTAGTTTTATTCGTGGCCGCTAAAAATTTATCAACCCAATATGACCATACAGTTTGTTGTCCACCAAAGGCATGTTGTTTCACGTGTCGTTAGTAGGAGGTTTCTAAATCAAAGCCTACTTGGGTAAGTAGTAAATAAATAATATTGTCAGTGGTCAGAAAGTTCGGCCAAAAGCTACGGTAATATACTACGTCAGGGATGCCTGCAAATAATAAATAAGAAAGAAGCCCATACGTTTTGGTTATAAATCGGGATGTTTAACCAATTTATAAGTATATGAAGGCGGTAATCAAAAGAATAATACACAGTCAATTTTGGGTATGTGCGGCACCATTAGCCCAAATAATCGATTAGTTACCCAATAAATCTTTCTGGCATTAAGTTTCTTTCGACAAATTTTTCACCGGCTTTTCACCTATGTGTAATAGTGGTAATCTGAAGAAAATATGTCACAGTGTGACTATCGGTACCAAGGAAAGTAGGTGTCCTAAATCATTGATAAGATAAATTGCAAAAAATTGGAACAGAGGTCAATCGTAAATATGCACAAAAACTGAAGTAACAATGACATGATAACACAGTGGTGACATTTGCACAGCATAAGAAACAATATGGCATCCATGGTATATTGTCTTTCCGCAATACTTACTGTAGAAAGCGTACCTATAAACCGAGAAAAAGATAATTTCGGTCCCTCATCAATTATTTGAGGGAGAGTACAACAAATATATGGCAAAACCGATTAGAATACATAAGAATATTGCCCATATAAAATTGCGATCAGAGAACAAAAAAGCTACTGAGCGTTGTTTACATGGCTACTGAATGCACTATATAATATTTATTTTGTCACAAATAGTTTGTCATAAAAATAACTAAGTTAGAATAACGTCTATAACCGGTAAAAAGTTATTTCACACGATTTAAGAACTAAAGAAAGGTCCGTGACGAAAACCCACTTCACGTAGCAGTGTATAAAATTATGTTGGGTAAAGCAGGATAGATTGTTGGATAGAACTGGTCCCTAAAAATAAGCGGTGGAGATGCCCTGCGGAAGTATATTCGTCGATTGTAAAAATTTCATGTCTAAAATGCAACGTGAAAATTTGCGTTTCATGTTTTTGCCTTTTGTATTGTCTTACATCTCATTAAACTGGTTTGAACGTCATCAGCCTGTGTCCCTTGTTATCTGGTTATAAATGTAATGGGTTTAGTTGGTTTCAAATTGTAACTTATTATAGCACACAGCAGGCGATTGGCGAGGCGTTGCTATATGACATCTTATATTTTTCTGCAGGAAAAAAATTATATAGTTTTTCCTAATATTTAAATTAACTAGATCTATGTAGCATATTCGTACGGAAAAAAAAGGTTTTAGGACAACATTGTAATTGAGGATTTTCTATAGTAATATAAAAAAACTGTGGTTACCTAAAATGAATGCTCCGCTATACATCCCTGATCCTAAAATAGTGTCCAGAAATTCTAAGCTTATAAACATCATATAATTAACAGAGAACGATCGTGCTATTCCGGCCACTGTGCTGAGTAATATACTGACAACCATCATGACTTTTCTTCCAAACCTAGAAAAACAATATATTATTTATTTTACTTACACACACACGCATATATATATATATATATATATATATATATATATATATATATATATATATATATATATATATATATATATATATATATATATATATATATATATGTATATATATATATATATATATATATATATATATATATATATATATATATATATATATATATATATATATATATATTCAGTGTGAAACACACTTATGGAATAAAATTCATTATTCAGCAAAAAAATTGTTTTTGTGGAAAACGCTGAGACAGGTGAAGTTTAATTTGTCGAACATTATCTTATAATCATAGTTAAAAAAGTTAAACTCCCACAATTTTACCCCCACCACTTTATCCATTTTTTTTTAAATAGCAACCCTACATTTTTTCATCACAATTCGATCGATCACATTTTTCTGAATGCGGAGATACCCCATATGTATGGCATAATATTACAGTTTTCAATACAGGCTGGCAATTTAATACCGGAATATTAAAACTAAACAGTTTACCCTGAAAATCAAATTTCGAAAATAAACTTAGTAAAAACGTCTTTTTCTTATAATAAATGTTCTAAATGTTCTCCATTCACTTGCACACAACGAAATAATCTGCTCTGGAATTCTTCCATAACTCTGTTAAACACGTCAGTCATTACGTTCCTAATTTCTGTTGTTATTTTCATTTTCAAATCATCTAATTTTTGAGACACCGTAAAACTGTTGATTGACTAACATCAGTGCACGGTCAACTTGACGGGTAGAAGTTTTTGATTCTTCTTGAAAAGCCAATAAAATATTGAGTTTTACATCTTCTTCAACAAACTTGGGTCTCCCAGGCAGTGGTTTAACATGTCCATAATCAGGAAACTGTTAATGTATCCCAGACACAGTTCCCTGGGTTAGTGGGGGCAAATATGGATGTTTTTAATTAAATAGGTTAACAACTTGTCCCCGTGTTCTACACATATTACCATACCCAATCATCATTAATATTTATGTTCGCAGAGTTTCAGTAAAGTATCGCATTATATGACCAACTTAATTGAAACTATCGGAACAAAATTACAACTAATTTATTAGGAAACCATGCATTCAACACAATTCACCACAAAATAAAACAGAGATGTTAAATTTAACCTTTCACACTGCAAAAATTGGTAGTTAATAAGAAACGATTAATGATACCAAGTACGTTTTACATAAAAGACAAAAATAAGAAATGTAATTCAAAAGTCTGTGGTGAATGAACTACAAATTCGTGCCATCCCGAGTGTTTGAGTGTTTACAGTCACTCACTCAAACTCAATTCAACACCTCAAGAAATGTAAGATAAGAGTCAGTGAATAGTTCCAGAGCAGATTATTTTCTTGTGTGCAGGTGAATGGAGAACATTTGGAACATTTATTAGAAAAGGACGTTTTTATAAGATTATTTTCGAAATTTGAATTTCTGGGTAAACAGTTTATTTTTAATATTGCGGCATTAAATTTCCATCCTGTATTAAAAACTGTAATATTAGACCATATGTGGTATCTTCGCATTCAAAAAAATGTTATGCATCGAATTGTGATGAAAAAATGAATGTAGCGTTGCTATTTTTTTCTTAAAATGGATAAAATGGTGGGAGTTTAATTTCTTTAACTATGATTATAAGATAATGTTCGACAAATTAAACTTCACGTGTGTCAGCATTTTCCACAAAAACTATTTTTTGGTGAATAAAGAATTTTATTCCATAAGTGTGTTTCACACTGTATAATATATATATATATATATATATATATATATATATATATATATATATATATATATATATATAAATTATATGGTGCCCTATAACGAATTGGACATTAGCTAAGGGGTGATAGCTGGCATAAAAATAAAACGATTGGGCTCAACATGCCTTAGCCAACATGCTTAAGCTAAATGTTACTCGTTTTCGTTTTACAGGTTGTATAAATATTTTTTGTTAAAATTATTTTTTCAAATATCCTGAAAGTGGTTCAACATATTATTATGAAATGTGGCATGTTATTATTAAGCATCATGTGTAATATGATGACGGTATCAATTTCACCACTGCCGATAGGCGGCGCCACTGACAGCAACACTGGTTCATTAACATGGTCATAATATTTTGTCCAGCCTGTATGCACATTTTGGAACAAAAATAAAGAAAGCCCATGTAGTTTTACACAAAGAAGGGATGCTTCTTTGAAGTCGAAAAAGTTTATCGTTTTTAAAATAAATTTACTTTTTCAATCAAAACCAAAAATCTGTATTTTACATTTAGAATATGTACCTTTAACTTTAAGGAGTGACTCTCGGTTCATGCATGACGGTACATCCGAGATGTGCGAAATTATTTAGATAAAATTTACCCTCAAAGATAGTAGAGGCAGAGGTAGTGTGCATCCATGGCCAGCGGTTAGTTCCGACTTAAAACCACAAAATTTTTACTTTTGGGGGTATTTAAAGTCACTGTTACACAAAATTGAAAGAAATAACCGCAAGCAGCTACCGGAAGAGATCGTACAGGGTGTTAAAATAAGAGATAATTTTAATAAACGAGTGAGAAAATACATTGCCGTAAATAGTGAACACTTTAAGCACTTACTGTGATTTGTTGTTGTTTTGCTTCTAAAGTTGCAGTTTAATTTTAGATTAATTTAATTAGGTAGATTAATGCAATTTGTAACAATCTTTCCGATATCCATTTTTCCATTTTAATTAATAGTTCTATAGATGTTATTTTATTTAATGGCTTTGTTGAGTTCTTAATAAAAATGTTGCTTTCGATAACGTAGAGTTTGTTGTGCTAAAAGGTCTCTACAACAGATACACATAATTTGCATTAAGATCGGAGCCTTCGAGAATACCTACATGTTTGCGCATAATCGTTAATTTAATTTAATTGAAAAAGCGCCATTATTTTGAAAACGATTCACTTTTTCGACTTCAAAGAAGTACACTTTTTTGTGTGAAACTAAACGTGCTTTCTTTGTTTTTGTTCTAAAATGTGCATAGAGGGTGGATAAAAAATTATGACCATGTTAATGCACCAGAGTTACTGTCGGTGGCGCCACAAAGCGGCTGTGGTGAAATTGATATCGTCATCGCATTAGGCATGATGCCTAATAATACCTTGCCACAATTCATAATAACATGTTGAACCACTTTCAAGATATTTGAAAAAATAATTGTAGGAACAATTATTTAAACACCCTGTAAAACGAAAACGAGTGACATATTACTAAGGCATGTTCAGCCCACCCCTTAGCTAATGACCGTTTAATTATGGGACACCTATATATATATATATATATATATATATATATATATATATATATATATATATATATATATATATATATATATATATATATATAGACCGAATAGCTCAGTTCTCGGGGAATTGGTCTAGGAGGCCGCGGGTTCGAGTCCCGTATTCGAACATTCGGCCTCGACTGTGGAAAGGAAGGCCTTCGATGAGTGGTGTCCTTTGTCCATATGTGTATGTAAGCTACCCAGTAAGTTTAAGACCTCTTGATGCGAAGTTTGTCTACTGTGGTGTTGTTATTATATATATATATATATATATATATATATATATATATATATATATATATATATATATATATATATATATATATATATATATATATAGTGTATCCCATTTGATATGAAAATACCCCTGTAACTTTTGTAGTTATAACTCCATTTTGATGAACAAAAGATCAAAAGATATAAGATGCAAAACTCTATTAATGCTGTGAAAATTATTTTCTATGTCTCCTGACTAAGGCCTACTAATACAGTTTTTCTAAGTCAAAAAATGGT
Organism: Tillus elongatus; assembly: GCA_964006375.1. Classification (NCBI taxonomy): domain Eukaryota; kingdom Metazoa; phylum Arthropoda; class Insecta; order Coleoptera; family Cleridae; genus Tillus; species Tillus elongatus. The sequence continues at coordinate 112,847,265 of OZ023262.1, read as the reverse complement.
AAAAAGGACTAGAGCCATTCTTGGTAGAAAATAAGTACGCCACTGCATTCGGCATCCCTCAAAATCGATATACACCAAATTTTATAAGGAAGAATTATTAACCACTTCAGAGAGGTTTATTTGCGTGACGCTTGTATATGAGAACACTCCAGAAACTTTTGTATTTATAGCCCGATTTTTTTAGTGAGATCTCAAAAGATAGAAAATAAATAAGTCTATAGACGCGATGAAAATTGTTTCTTATGCCATTCGATCGCGGCCTACTAAAACTATTTTCATGTCACAGCATTTATAAACATTTTTTCTTTACACTTATTAAAATATTAAGCTTTACATCTTCATACATTTTCTTAGGACGCGCTGCACCTTGTATGTGTTAGGTATGTCCAGTTTCTCTGAATTTCTGCACAATTTTACCCACAGTGTATGGGCTGATGCTGATACGTCTATTTGGATATTTTGCATTAAAACAAATTGAACCCTTCTTGCTGTGTTCTGGTTTCATCACCGTATCCAACAAGTATAAAAATTCCTAGGCGCTGGGGTTCACTTAGAATGTGCCATACTTAATCAATTTTTAAAATTGATTTATGTTACTAAGAATAACGTTCATTTGACAATGACTTACATTTGATTCTTCTGTATTATTGGTTACTGCCTACTTGTGGATACAATTTTGAACATATTATTTACAGGAAACCATCTCAACTTATTCGTTATCTTTTGATTGTTGTTTTGGATCCGTAGAGTTTATGTTTCCACTCTTTAAATGACCTTCTTTCAAAAACTGAACAATGTGAGATTTCAAATTTTTGATGTTACTGTGTTCAATTAAAATAAAATAAAAAACTGGTGTGGTCATTCAAAAAACATGATGGCGGCATAGTTGAAAAGCAGAAATGCAAAAGCAGAACGTAACTTTTGTGCAAAAATATGTGTTTTTAAAAATTAGATTTGACGCATGGGAGCATTTTGTCAAAACGCAAATCGGTCAAATTTTTATGAATTTTTTAGTTAATTTTCTTAGAAAAAATCACTAATGGGGAGATCCCGACTTTTGAATTTTGAAAAAAATTCTTCAAATGAGAGCGACTAGGACCTCTAGAACCCATATCCGGGGTCAGCTTGACTTTTTGTTTGTTTATATATATATATATATATATATATATATATATATATATATATATATATATATATATATATATATATATATATATATATATATATATATATATATATATATATACATATATATATATATATATATATATATATATATATATATATATATATATATATATATATATATATATTTCTTCCTTAATTATTCTGATCACCTCTTCCACAGCTTGTATTGTGCACCTACACTTCCTTAATCCTTATTACGATTCTCTATATAAACTTGTAGTCGCTTCTTGATGATAGTCTTGTAAAGCTATAATCAAGAGGCATGGATTGGCCTGTATCCCGAGGGTTCCATCGTGGGGTTTTCTCCCTTCGGTAGTAAGGTAACTTTCACTACCTTCCAGGAATCAGGAAGAGTTTGCGAAGACACCATTCAGAACGGATAGTACTCACTCCGGCATTGTGAGATCGGAGAAGGTCGCCCAAGGTCCTTGAACATTCTCACCGAACGTCCTTGAAAATTCTCACCGACTTTCGAACTTAATGTCACTTACTAACATTATTACGTTAAACTTCACAAATCTGACGCTGATTTTTCGCTACTGCTTGAGTTTCCTGCACTCAAGAATCGAATTAGAGATCGTATTTCAAAGTCGGCGGGCGACTCAGTTTTAATAAACATTATTCACTTTTATGGCTCAGGACACATATAGGCAATATCGCTGCAAATTAAACCTGCGCAAAGCATTTAAGGAACAGACACGTATGCGCAATGCGGCGTCCGCGCGTCATTCTCACTCATTCACAAACGATCCTTATTTAAGAAAAGCCTCGTATTTTTTTTTAATATGATTATCGCTACATCAGCTTCTCAAATAGTTTACTGTTTAATATGATCCTAAACTGCATACTACTGCAACCAAAAATACGACAAAAATACATCCTTACCTGTCAGATATAAATCCAGAAAAAGGAAGACAAAGCAGTTCTCCAAAGACATTAATACTACCGACAAACGTCAGTTTCCACAGGTTTTCATCGCAATGTATATTGAACTAAAAAGTTAGTAATGTCAGATGGCGAAAGATTTAATTTTACTTGTTTTTATATACTTGCATCGTTGACAATAGTCGTTTCTGATCTTTCGTATACAAAATTGCTACATTTTAATGTTTCCTTCTTGTTGAAAAGTAGACAAGTTCTATTTTTTAAAGCTGGATATCGCAGGCAGCTACTGGGTATTTCATTTTTGAAAGGAACTGCATCTTTTAACCATTGCGTTATATATGTTGTGTTACTGCCTTCACATTCATCCACCAAGCATCTGAAATTATTGATAAAATAAGAAAGCATTTTTAATATGACGATCTTGTGTTACAATAAATAACACTGTTTTACTATTTTAGACTGAGTACAGGTGTGGAAACTTGTTCCTTGGGCTCACATTGCATGCTTGTTTTTTCTTATAACCGGTTTCGCCCTCTTACGGGATCGCAATACAGGAAAAAATATACTCTAAATAAAACTCCCCTGCTTTATCAGGATATCGTGTAACATAAAAATTAATATATCTTATAACAGCTATATACATAACAACAATTATTATAATAATAAAATAACTAATTAACAATAATAGGAATACAAGGAGGTATTCTACAACGAATATAGTGACTTAGGTACATCTACATATTCTATTATTTCATGATCTTAACACAATTATATGTATTCTGTTTGACATATTTAATTAGAAATAAAAAGCATCGCTTGTCCATACGCAAGAACGTGTGCTTCTAAACCCAAAAATTTCTTAAAATGAGCGCGAACTAGGCACCCATGAACCCATAACCAGAGTCAGTTTCAATATTTATATGGTGTTATATATATATATATATATATATATATATATATATATATATATATATATATATATATATATATATATATATATATATATATATATATATATATATATATATATATATAGGGTGGCGCATTGAAAACGAAACAGACCGATTTGCGTCCAGAGAATTTTTTTTAAGAAACGCTGAAACACGCCAATTTCAATATTGACGGGGCCATGTTTTGACATAAAACTCAACTTTGTCACATCAACCCCTTAAGGGTGGTGATAACAACCCTTATATTTTAAATAGGAAACATGGGTCGAGTGTTACATCATTTGAAAGCTGTTTCTCTTCTGAATTCAGCACACAAATTTTTTTGGGAGTTTTATCAACTCGTTTAAAAATTATTCACAGTTGAAAATGCAAAAACGCATTTCACTAATTCCGATAAGAAATGTGCTGATAGTCAATGTTTGTTGGTTTGTCAACAAAAAATTGACTATCAGAACATTTCTTATCGGAATGAGAGAAATGCGGTTTGTTATTTCAGTTTATCGGTCGTTTTGATACTTGATAGTACTACCGAAAATTAATTTCACAATGGTGTATTCTGTAGAAGAAAGAGTTGAAATAATTACTGTTTTTTTCAAAAACGATGACCGTGCCAACCGTACCGCGTACCCCAAATTTGTTTAATGAATGACATACGAACAGACATGGTGACAGAAAATAAATTTTAGAGTTAGTTGCAAAGTTTCGACAAAGTGGTTCAGTAGCCAACAAAAAACGGGATCCTGAACGTGAATTTCCGGTTAGAAATAAGACTACTGAGATTGAAGTTTCAGGACAAATTGCTGCAGACCCAACTTTGAGCACAAGAAAATTGGCCACTGTTTCAAAAATCAAAAGAAGAACTATTCAGCAAATATTGAAGCATCATAAATTTCACCGGTATAAAATTCATCTTGTACAAGAACTGAATAAAGATGATTTTGATCGGCGGCTGAAGTTTTGTGAAGTTATGACTACACGAATAGCTGATAACGGGAACTTTCTGTTCAATATCGGTTTTTACACGAGTGTACGTTTTATTAAACTCTACAGTCAATCGTCATAATTGTCGTTATTGGGCAGATAATAATCCAAAAAATTTTCACGAAGTCCACATTCAAACTCCACAGAAATTGAATGTCTGGACTGGCATTTTTGTAGACTGTTTAATCGGACCAATTTTTCTTGATGGCAATTTGAGTGGCGAAACGTATTTGGAATTACTAGAAGATATCGTTCACCCTCTACTAATCGACATTGTTGAAAATGATGATCGCTATCAAGAAAATCAATTAGTGTTTCAACAAGATGGAGCTCCTCCGCATTTTTCACAACGTGTTAGGGAGTTTTTGAACAGAGAGTTTCTAGGACAATGGATTGGGCGTAGAGGTGCTTTTGAGTGGCCACCTAGATCACCGGTTTCAACTCCTTTAGACTTATTTATATGGGGCCATTTAAAGAGTGGAATTTTCGCAAGAGAACCTGAGTCTCTGGAAGAATTACGACGACGCATTTTTGAAGAATGCCGTCTAATAACTCCACAAATTCTCCAGAATGTCAGAGCTCGTTTTGAACAAAATTTGTACTTTTGTATGGAAGCGGGTGGTCAACAATTTGAACACTTACTTAACTGAATAAACATTTTTGAACGTTTGGTTTTGTCTCTTGTTTTTTTTTTAACAAAAAATTGACGAATTAGTGCATTTCTTATCACAATGAATGGAATACGTTCTTGCAACTCCAACTCTGAATAATTTTTAAACGAGTTAATAAAACTTCCAAAAAAAGTAGTGTGCTGAATTCAGAAAACAAAGAGCATTTAAATGATGTAACACTCGACCCATTTAAAATATAAGGGTTGTTATCACCACCGTTAAGGGGTTGATGTGACAAAGTTGAGTTTCATGTCAAAACATGTCCCCCTCAATATTAAAAATGTGGTGTTTCAGCGTTTCTTAAAAAGTTATAGACAATTAAACGTAAACTCTATAATTATCACTACTTCCAAAGCATCAGAGAAAGGGTATATATGAATCGCATTATCTGCAAATATTTTAGTAAATATGGCAATTACGGTTGAAGCTGAAACTTAGGGATTTGCACCTTCCTTGCTACATTTTCTCGATAACCTCCTTAGTGAAACGATCGCTCTACTAACCAGGTTTGCGAGCGTCATCAGAGGATAAAAAATGCTGAGTGCCTTTCTTTTGTAAGTGTTTGGTTTGCCAAGAAAACCTTGCTAGTCTCTTCCCGCAAATGTTGTGTTTTCTTCCAAAAATTTTTATATCTCCGGAAATAATGAAGTTATCGCAACCAGATTTTGTGAAGGGGTCTGCAAAATAAGACGTAAATTATGTATCAAAATTTAGGTCTGTAGGACTAAAGACAAAAAAATTGTAGGCATATGAAAAAATGGGATTTTCCTCTCAAAACCTCAAAGTCGAGATTTGAAACGTCAAAATTGGCAACATGTAGGCACAGGACGTGAAACGAATACGGGTTATGTAGAAAAAATGTAGCAAGAAGAGTGTTTTGCAAACCCTCAAGCTTCAGCTTCAACTGTAGTTCTCGTTTTTACTAAAAGATCTGCAGAAAATTCGATTCATATAGACCCTTTCTCTGATGCTTTGGCTGTAGCGTTAATTATAGAGTTTATTGTTTAATGGTCTATAACATTTAGCGAATGTTTGTAGGAAAAGTAGTTAATTAGCAGACCACCACTTTTGAATTTTGAAAAGATTTATTCAAATAAGCACGAACTAGGGTCCTTAGAACCCATATCCGGGGATAGTCTCAGTTTTTATCTGTTTTCATATATATATATATATATATATATATATATATATATATATATATATATATATATATATATATATATATATATATATATATATATATATATATATATATATACGTATAAAATTGAAACTTTCCCGGGGATAAGTGATCTAGGGACCCTATACGTCCGCATTTTTAAAATTAAAAAATCGCGATCTCTTCATTAGTGAATTATTTAAAGAAAATTCAATAAAAACTAAAATCAGTTGCAGAAAAAAGAACAAGCACTTGTGAAGCCACCGGGAAAGTCTGCGACTGTAATAAATATGCAACGGTTTCACTAAGTTAGGGCAAGAACAAATAACCACATATGCTATTCAAATTAATTAAGACTTAACAGTGTTCATCTCCTCTTTATTTAATTATTTTTTATACAAAAACTTGCGAAAAAACTCACTTGCATAACAACAATCTGATCCGATAACGGTAAAATGAAATGAAAGGCTGAAAAAAAATTAACAAAAAGTTAAGTCTAACTAGGATTAGAACTCGTCTTTTTATAGGACTCGATTACCTGGTGCAACTACTTAGACCATTAGATCACCAACGCCATGACTGATATATGTACTAGCATGTATATACGCTAGTATGTTAATTTTCTGGCGTCTTTATTATTTATACCAAACAATCTTTATTTACAATGCATTTTTTACTGATATTTTAACGAAACGAAGGAAAATAACTACTTGGGCACAGATCTAGATCTTGTTAGTCATTTAGTGTCGTATTTTTCACTCATATTGATACGAATACCATAATTATAAGTTTTGACGTTATAAGTAATTTTTTATCAGAGGCTTACCTATAACTTTTTAGTCTTTTAACCCAGAGATCTGAATTTTTATACATACGTTACCCTATATGACGGAAACCAGTGTACCAAATTTGGTTGCGCTTACGTTGTCATTACCGGAGATATAATTTTTTTCCGAAAGACAACACAAAGTATTCCCGGAAAACTTGGGCCGATTTTCCTGGATAACGACCTTATCTAAGCCACTTGCAAAAAAAGGGACTTACGAATAAAATCGGTGTGATACATACATACATATATATATATATATATATATATATATATATATATATATATATATATATATATATATATATATATAAACTGACGGATATATGTTCTAGGGGAATAGTTCGCGCTCATTTGCATAAATGTTTTCAAAAAATAAAGTCGGGACTTACATTTTTTTTAAAGATAATTGACTGAAAGTAAACTACTTACCGAAAATTTAGGCTTGTAACTTGAAATACAAAAATGTGCACTTAAAGAAGAAAAAAAAAATGAAAATTTTCTCTTAAAACGTCAAAGTCGCGATGTTAAACGTCAAAAATGGCAACATTTAGGCAAATAACCTGAAATGAATACGGGTTATGTGGAGAAAATGTAACAAGAAGAGTGTTTTACAACCCTTTAAGTTTCAGATTCAACCGTCATTTTCTTTCATTTTACTAAAATTTTTCAATAAAATTTATTTTTCAATAGGCTTTTTCTCTAATGGTTTGGCAGTAGTTTTCGTTATAGAGTTGATCGTTTAATGGTCTATAATTTTTAGCGAATTTTTCTAAAAAATAATAAAATTCACTATATCCGCTAATATACAAGATACGAGAAAAATTGTATACGTTAAAATAATTGTACATTTTGGACGCAGCAAATGCGTTATGGTAGCGGATTTTCATTAAATGCTTCAAATTCGAACAGCTCAATTTGCTATTAACCTATAGGGTTCTTTGGCCAGGAAAGTAGTTTTTCGGGAACATTTTAAGTTTATTTTCAAAAAATTTGTGTATTTTTTCAAAGGAAAAAATGTTTTGATAAAATATGGTACATAGTTTCTACTATATAGGGTATACCGGTAACCAAATTTGATTCCTGCTTTGTTGAAGAAAACAGAGGTATTTGCTATTAAAAACATTTTTATAGAAATTCACTACCATAACGCACTCGGTGCGCCCAGACTTTTTATTATTTGTTATTATTGGTACTTTATTATTGTTTATAATATGTAAACACTATGTTGCAAAGTAGTTCTTCTGAACGTGTCTTATTGTAGTTACTGCTTGTGCAATAAAATGTTACTATTATATTGTCAGTGTTATTTGTATACTTTTTGTTATTTGGAGCTGGCGTGACAGCATACTACTTGGTTTCGCAACTAGGTGGCGGCACGTCCACCACTTACTGAGTTACTATTATAGTTATTATTCTTATTAATAAATAAATGTTACATATTAGGTTGTTAGGTAGAGTTTAAAATGAGAATTGTAAGACACCATTTAAATCTTCACTTTTTCCTTAATAGGTCTATAAAAAATAATATATTGCATTGTTTACTATAAGTGTTAACTAGTTATCCAAATACGATTGCGAGTGATTTTACTTGCGCCATAAGGAAAAAAAATTCATCGCAAGAGTGGTGTTGGGTAATGTATGCTTTCACTAGACCTAAGGAATATCTACTGAATATTGTTTAGGTTTGTCAATTGGCACAACGGATGCTCCAGCTTGTCATTAGGAAAAGTTGAAAAATCGGTTAGCAGTATAAAATATTACACCAGGTTTTTCCGTGTCATTTTATAGCTGTAAAGTATATATTACAAATTTATCTTCTAGCAAGGATACAGTTTTCTTGTTATGCTAAAAATAAGCAGAATAATTAATGAATTGTTGTTGCCCCTACCCCTAAACATACACAGATGGATTGTCAATAATATAAACCAGCTATACCTCCACCTTCTCAATTTAAAGGGCATGCGTTAATGTAATTTCAAACCAGCCCATGTAGGAAGCCAGTCGGTCACTTTTCGAGCAATTTACGTGTCCTTTTAGGTATCGATGGTGAGACTTTCGGAAAATTTCTTCAAATGAGCACGAATTAGGGCCTGTTGAATCCATTTCCATTGTCAGTTAAAAGGTATATACACACACCCACACACACACACAAATATATATATATATATATATATATATATATATATATATATATATATATATATATATATATATATATATATATATATATATATATTGATATAGAAAGTTAATTTAAGCTAGGGTTGTTTTAGTCCCACTATTGGGTATTTAAATTCAAATATATATAAGTTAGTTTTAATTATAGGATATATATTATTATTATTGTTTTTAGTTTTTGATTAGATCTTATCTGTAAAATACTCTCTGAAATTTTATTGTGAAAATGTGTGTTTTAAATATATGTGTATTAGATATTTGACTTACACCTTGGTGATGAACTTACTCTCAAATCAGGGAGCTTCTTAAGCTGGTGGGTTCAAGTCCTATCGAAATTTTTATTATTATTTCCAAAAGTATGATTAAATTTTAAATTTTGAAATGTATTCCCCCTCTGATTTTTACTCAAAATGCTTATAAATATATGTTAAAGAAAACAAAGCAAAGGTCCTTATACGCTCACAGAACTTATATATTTATTAAATCAAACACAACTGACAAATGCCTAATACTTACTATTCACAATCTATTTTGTTTTATCTCTAAATTTAGAGCTCTTTCTTACTTCTATCTTACTTTTAACAATGAAAATCCCCCAGAAAATGAACTAATCAGTATTACTTGCTTAATTTTAAGATCCCTATATGTACACGATCGTTGCTGCTTATAAACCAATATGTACCGACACCTATTGGTGTTCTTATGGTTTATATTATTCTTTATTTCGACGTGCAGTCAATGGACAAGTTATTTCACTGGTAGGCCACGGCTACTGACCTTTAAGGTCAAAAGATGATGCTGCAGGCACTTGGTGTTATAAATGGAAGTCTGAAGATGATTATTTACCAATGGCCCCCTTTTATTTTCGGTTGATATATATATAATAGTTTTGTTACTTTTTTGGAGCGATGGATGTTTCACACAACAAAAGGTAAGTTATTGCTTTACTGTACTTACTCAGACTTTATTGCCTTAGCTGACTTTCCTGTGTTGGATTATCAGGCCAGCGATCCCTGTCGATTTTCTCTCTTACTACAAAAATTCCCCTCTAATAATTTAATCCAAATTTTCCCATCTATCAAATTTTTTTTTACAATTTTCAATTTTATGATTTTATCCAAACTTTAACCCTTCTTGTTTTTTTATTTTTCATCCGTAACCAGCGTAACTAATCAAAAAAACTGCTTTATGCCTGCTTCAAATAAAATATCCTATCAAATTTTTAACACAATAATTATTTCCCATCATCTCCTCGGATACATACTTCTCATTGTTGTTAGTCAATGAGAGAATAATTAACCTAACTATAATTTTAGTGTCAGTTTGACGTCTGTCCTAAATAAAACCAGCTGACTTACATCTAGGTTATGACATGACATTCCTAAATCTATCACTCAAATTTTGACATCTTAACCTAGCTACAAACTACTTATACAGTTTGTATTGTCCATTATTTACATTATCTGCTTTATAGTTTTTGTATCTTATATCTAGATTACATGACATTCTTACTTTTAGCAAACAATATCCTTAATTCTAACAAACAATAACATCTTAAATTACATAACAGCTATCAAACAATAATACCTTAAACTATCTAATTAAACTTGTCATACATTTACACCTGCCTTGCCTCCTTTTAACACATATATATCTATAAAATTTAGTTTCTCCCTGCCTTATAGTGCAAAAACATTGCATACACCAAAGGTAAGTTGTTGTTTGTGTTTAGTATAATTTGTGGTAAAATGTGTTTATGTATGTGTATATATGTATATGTGGCCCCCTTTAGTAACCATATCAATATATATATATATATATATATATATATATATATATATATATATATATATATATATATATATATATATATATAAAATAACATTTTTATTATGAAACTAATTTGAACTACATACAGCTAGATTTTAAAATACTCAACACCAGGGGAGAGTTTATATTGTGTCAGCAATACAGTTTCTACACGAAAAAACACTAAACATTAGATTAGAGATTATTCGTCACGCCTATTATACTCACAAATATATGGACCAATGTCTAACCATTCCTCAGGAATCTGTGTGTGTGTGTGTGTAACCCACCGATAACTCAAAAAATACTTCACTGATTTGGACCAAATTTGGAAATTACTCTTATTTTGCTAATGGCTTCGATGAGTTCGTTCATCAAATCTCATCAATTTTTGTTATTAAAAAATTAATTTTTTTTCCAAACGCAATATCTGTTAAATTTTTTAAGTGATTAAAACAAAAATTTACAACTTAAAAGAACATAGACAGACGTGGTTGTGTACCAATTTTCAAGTCGTTTGATCAAAGGAACATAAAGTTATTAGAAATTAATAATAAAATAATCCTCGACATCACTTCAGATTCTGTCATGCAATATCTACAATATTGGACAAAGACAGATGAGGTTATCTGTACAGCTATGCTTTTAAGATAAATCATAGATAAAAATCTAAACAATGGAAGTTATTACAAAAGGTCAGATATTGTGAAAGATACGATGTTACAAGTTTATGTCGCCGAGTGTACACCTGTGAGCTACAACTTACGTCTTGATTGTACACTAGAGCAAAATGAGCTTCTCCACTTTGAACTTTCATCTAAAATTCTAATGGCCGTTGGAACTACACTGACAAATGACAGTTCATCACAACCTAAATAATTAACTAATGGTAGACGCTAGTTAATAGTTAATTGTTTTAGTTTGTGAATATGAAAAGATAAGGATCTTAGTACTTTAAATTTTAAAAAAATGCGTACAAAAGGCTTACAACAAATTTAAAGAGGCTCTTGAAATTGGAACAACTTTAATTGGTGAGTAATATTGATTATTATATTTAGTTAAAGGAAATAATTAAGGTGTTTTCTAATGCTGGGTGATTGGTTTTGATTTTAGAATATTCCGGAACATTGGATCTTCTACTACTGCTATATTCTTTACTCAAGCTCGAGATGGATATAAATATTAATTGAGGATTTTGAACTTACTAGAAATTCAATCATTATTATTTTCCATTGTTACCTCTAGACTGTGATTTGAGGAGGTACTTCTGCTGCTGTGACGCCAGTTATAACAATTTTAGTTCACAGATATTGGTTTATAAAATCACCTGGAGTTGTTATATAGGTGAGTAGGCTTTTACACCATAAAAATTCGTGTTTATAACAGGCATAAAATAAAGAGAAACCATTCAGCTACATTCTAGCCCCCAGAAAAACCTGCAACTGTATTTTAAAATACAATTAGACAAAGTTTTACTAGAAAAGAAATTAAATCCTTACCTATTCAAAGTGACAGGCTTTTACAAAAGTTAGGTCCAGACTGAATTAAAACGAGAGGAAATTTTTCTCCTTCTTTTGAAAGTTTATAATAAAATTCCAGAGAAACTAATAATTTTTAATTCAGAATTTAAAACTGTTCATGACAAGAATGACAAAACCTTACTTTTGACTTATGTCAAGGATAATTTTAAAAACATAAACAAAACAATTAAGTGTCCATAACAAGGACAATATCTCGGACCTTAAGAAGTCAGGTGTTTATCGTTTAACATGTGGTGCCCCCGATTGCAATGCTATTTACACCGAGCGAACAGGAAGATCACTAAGCACCAGGGTGTCAGAACACCGCAGAAGTAGAAACCAGGTCAACAATGACACGTCAGTCTCTTTGGTAGTTATTTAAGGGAGAGTAGTCACTGCTTCAATAAAAACACTGATGTTATGATTTTACACCCCTTAAATTTTGGAATAGAACAATTTATCCTAGAAGAGATGGAGATCTTCAAACATGTCAGATGCTCCAATAATGAAGTTTTAAACCTGTCCAACACCGACATATCGAACTTTCCTTCACTGTATAACCATTTAGTGAACTAGTGCTACCAGAAGTCTATGGTTTTTTATGGCCAATTTATGATGCATATGACTATGGCTGTTCTGTGGCCCATCCCCTTCACTTTTAGTCTCTGACATGTCCGTTTTATATTGATTGGATTGCATCATGAATCGATTTTTCGGCATATTCGGGGGCGATCTTGTTGGACCTCTGGTACAATAGATAAAAATTCAACTTTGTCAACCTGTGTATAGTCCTGAATTTAATTTTTCAAGAATTAGAAAAGTAAGTATTGATGCCATTTTCTTTTTCTTAATTCACTTTATAAATTTTCAAACTCCTTAAGAGTTCTCATGGGGTTTCTGCTTGACTGTGTGGCCTCCTGTTACGTTTGCTCTGTCTGTTCACTCCACTGATTTTCAATTTTTCAAATTCAATTTACGTTTCACTTTTAGATTTTATCCATCAGCTTTGTTCGATTTTATTCTGTTCTGATAGTGATAATTTTAGCCTGCTTTGACTGTATGTTTTTGACTGTAATGTAGCTTATTTAGCTTGTTTAATTGCAGCCTGTTGTTTTTAACCCATTTTACTGTTTGACTGTAGATTTTAACCTTGATGATGTCTCTAGAGTTTACTTTGAGATCATTGTGCTTCAACCGTCACAATTTCCTACCAGAAAACTGACAAATTTTTTATTTGTATTTTAGATTTGCCCCTGAAGATGGCTACTAGGCAGCCTAAACATGTAGGGTTTAACAATACATTTTTCTTGTCTGAATCCGAAGCCTTTCAATGAGTATTTAATTATGTATATCCCAGACCATGCGACGTTTAGGAATGAAAGGTAGATATTGTATGTATTACCTAGTGAACTCTATACATAATCCACTGGTAGGTATTAGAAGAAATATACCTACCTCAAACTAATACAGTGGGTACTCATAATATCTAGGTAGGTACTACAAAGTACATACATCCCTAGTTAAAATTATAAAGCTAGGCAGATGTTTAGGTCAAATTATTAAAATTTTGACTCCACATTTTGTATTTATATTTATTTCATTTTCACAAAGTATGGATGCAGTAATAATAAATAAGTGTTGAAAAGAGTTTAAGTGCGTTATAGTAGCGAATTTGCATTAAAATATTTCAAATTGTGATAACCCAATTTCCTATTAAATTAAAATTTTCACTTTTGATACATAGTAAAACCTATATAAAAGCAGCGTGGATACCAAGTTTAAAAAATAACACAATGAACTTCACAGATAATTAAAAAAATGTTTTAAAACCTTTTTTTATTTTTTTTTGCAGAAACTGGTTCGATTGAGTTGATTAATACCGATCATTCAAGCGATAGATATGGAAAAATACTTACCTGCCACCCATAATTTCATAGATGCATTCCGTTTGTAAATAAAATAAAATTTTCGGTAAATTTGCAGATTAGCACATGGGGAATGTTTAGACAAATCTTTTCAGAAATATGCTTAGAACCCCTTCTGGATGCCCAAACCACAAGAAGAATTTCTTGCAAACAGCCCATAAGAAAATTACGGGTCCAAGAGTGAATAGAGGTGCTGGTCGGAGAAGATAAAAAAGAAATGTGAGCGGAAAGTACGAAAGAAACGGCTTAATGTGACCTCTTTAAGCTGCCTTTACCTATTTTGCAGCTATACCTCCTTAATTCATGTTTACCGCACGCAGAACCTCTATATTCACCGCAGGTTCCGTAGCTTTCTTATGGGTTGCTCCAAAGGAATTTTTCTTGTTTACGTTGTTCTTGTTTATGCATTGAGGATGATTGCCGGCATGCAGAAGGCGAAGAAGAACCCCCGCGACGATTCAGCGCACCAAGATTTTCAATTTATGTTTAGATTGTTACCTCATTTCATTTTTTTTTAATATTTGTCCAAAAATGATTTTGAGGTTGCCCTCTTTGTCAGCTGCAATATTTAATCATTTTCAAAAAGTATGGATACAGCAACCGTAAATAAGTTTTGGAAAGGGTGTGGGTGCAACAAGTATGTTATGGTAGAAAAATTTACTAAATCGATTAATTTGAAATTTGACAGAGAGGACTACTTATAGGATATCTACACGCTTGTAAAGCTTTAGTTTTATACTCCTAGTAATTTAAAATATATTGGGTTTTCAAGAACTTTTTCGCTTTTTTTTAAGTATTTGAGTGTCAAGATTCTCATCCAAGCTATTAAAAAAATTAAGAGAACAGCCAAAATTTTTTTTGACAAAATAAATTTATTTTCATAGGAAATTTTAGCAAACCAACATTAGGTCATTTTAAAAACCATCAAATTTTAAATTATCACGTTTTATTTCATTCAACTAAATTAAAGCAAATTTAATAACAAAATTTGAATAACCAACGGTAGCCAATAGCAAGTTTTCATTTAATTTTAGTGATCATGCATTTTGAAGTTTTCATTGTTAGTATTAGAGAGAATATTGACAGAAAATTAATTTAACCATTTTATTTCGAAACTTAACAAAAATTTTTGTATTTTAGTACATTAAAAAATTTTGCCATAATTTTTGTAAATTGAAAAATTAAATTGCAATTTGGGCAAATCAAGAATAATAAATTGTTTTGTGAGAAATAAATTTAATAGGGTTATTTAAATGGGAATTCAAAATTGTGCACAGAAACATTGTCTTGCCAAACATGGTAATAGTTGGTAGAATTCCTCGCCTTTCTCCACAATTTGTCTCTACGAGAGTAATTAAATCAGCTTTAATTTAAAAATTTACAGGAGCTTTGCCTCGCCAAATAAAGGTAACCATTTTAATCTACCTAAAGGAATAAAAGTAAACACAATACAGGACCATAATTTAAATTTTCTTTGTGATATAATATTGTAATAAAACCTTTAAATAACTTGTCAATATTTAGAAAGGGGGATAATTATATTTTAAATTCACACTAAAATAAAATAAATAAGGCCTTAATATGTTCGGGGAAAACAAAAGGAAGAAGAAACAGAATATCGGGGCGATGAAACTTCTATAATAGAAGCAGAAAAGGAGCCTCACAGCACCGTGATAGAAAACCCTACAAATCAAACAGTAAAAAAACAGAAGGAAGATGAATCATCCATGGCTAAACAATGAGCAGCTTTGTTCAATATAATGAGAAAGACCAATGACAATATACATCATAAATTAGAAGTAAACAAAAATGAAACGAAACAAGATAGTTTCAGAATAGAAAAAGTATAAATGAAAAATTAGATGAAAACAAAAAAGAAATTAAATAAGATACTTTCAGAATAGAAAAACAACAAGAATATAATAAACATATTGAAGAAATTTTCAGGGGATTATAAGAAAACATACAACAAAATAAAACAGACATTTTAACAAAGTGAATAAAATTTATCAACTGGACGAGGAGATAAAAACATATCAAGAAAAATGACAAGGAAGCCATAAAATAATCAAGACGGAACTGGACACAGGAATAAAGTCGTATCATGACAAAATAAATGAAGAAACTGCAATGAGGAGGTATGACATTAAAAAGGTCGAAACGTTTGTGGAGTCAGTAGACAGTAATGTGGTCCGAGTCGAACAGGAAACGGCTGAACAGCTAATTCAACCGAAGGAAGAAGAAAATTTACAAGAAACAAGCTCAGACAAATATTTAGAAAAGGAAGTACTGCACGAAGAAAATCTACAAGAAATGAGCCAAAAAAATACGTAGATACTACCAAAAAGAAAAATTAATAACGACAACACATTATTTATACTGTATGAAAATTGAAAATAACCAGAAAAATAAAACTAAGCTTCAATGTAATAAGCATTATCTATAAAATAATGACAATAACCGAGAGTTTAAAATTAGAAAACTTTTCTATGAAAACAATAATTTTTACAATAAATATAATTACAATAATAACCAAAAATTTTACAAAAACAAATATTCTATAAATTATAATAAATTCAAAACTTATAAACTAAAAATAATGACAAGAACAGATACATTTGGCATGGAAATAAACTAAATAACGTAAATAACAAAACACGTCATTGTAATTATAGCAATTTTAATTTCCAAAGCAAAAAGCAAAAATATAAAAACCAATAAAAATTAATCTACATGAATTTTGATGAGATCGAATATGACATAGGCAATTAAAAAGATAATCGCATGCTAAATAGACGAAACGAGACGGACATTAATTTGATGTACAAAATAAACAGCAAAATTGATTGGATAGAACTATATGACGAAAAATTAGTCAACTTAAAATAAAAATTACAGTGATATAATCCTGAGAAAATAATATTAAACATCATAAGTATGAATAAAAAAAAACAAGTAGGCATAGTAACCCAAGGGAAAATAGAAAAAAAAACACACCAATTTAATAGAAAAATTAAGTGATATTAAATTAGGAGCAGTGCTCAAAATTGGTGACAGTTATTGTGTATGTCAATTAAAGTAATCTTAATATAAAAATGAAAAGGGGGAAATAAAAAAGTATTGAAAACATTGAATAAGTGGAGGAGAATAATATATAACAGTCAAAAGGACAGAAACCGGTCACGTACCGAGAAAGAGTTACAATTAACGAAAAATAAAACATAGATGGGTCGGATTGATATGAAAAAATGGTATAGGTGGTGTAGCGAAAATAATATGAAAAGTATAATGATATAAATAAGAAATATGATAGATATGTGTAAGAATATGAATATGATAATAGAATATATAATGAATAATAAACTTTAATGTAATGCAAGTATTATAAGATATGTAGGTATAGGGGTTTGTTTGAAAAGGAAAAGTTTGACGACCGTATATGTAGTGTAAAAAAGTTAAAGTATTAGAAAATTATAGATGAAAAATATATAAAATATTCCTATTCCATTGTAGTGTATCAATATAAATAGTAAACATGATGAAATAAAATCGGAAAAGAAAATACCCCATAAGAAAAAAATATACCAATAACTGTTATTCACAGAAATAAGTCCTAAGGGAAATTGGATAGGTCAAAATAACCAGTGAGTGTCATAAATGTCGTTAAAAATAATAATGTAAATAATGAATTGCCACAAAATAGATGACAATTAAAGGAGATAGTAAATGATACAATAAGGAGAATTTTCAATATAGAAGACGTTTATAAGTACCATTAAATAAATAAATAGGCTGTAATTAAATAAAACAAAAATCTTCTGTCTAATAGTCATTATCCAGACACACTTTTAGAAAGGGGGAATGCTGTAAATAGCAAATATGCCATAAAAATAGAAACGTTTTTGTGGGGAAAAACGAGCCATGTATATTAAATTTATGTATCTTTATATTTAAATGCCCTGTTTATTTAAAGGAGAGTTGGATATTTTGGGTTAAATACGAAATATCATGAGAATTGAAAGAATAGAGAACAATGTTGTTTTTACTTATATTGTTAGGGTTGACTAGTAAAGATTGTTGTAATATAAAGAACACAGAACAATGCTTCATTTTTATTTATAGTGTTTTGCTTAAAAAAAATCATTTGGTCCCACTGAATAAGTAAATATAAGGTAGCTATAGTCACAGTGTATTTAATACATTTTTTATTGTCAACAAATTCTACAAAGACACACAGTGTTAGCAGTAAAACGCGGGGACGTTTTTTATTAAGTGTAACTAATAAGAAGTTGGACAATGTCAAGATACAGAGCTAATGAACTCTGTATTGCACAGCCTGCATCCAAAAGGAGAGTTTTTTTGAGAGAACCGTAGACATTTAAACAAAACAGAGAATTATAGGAGTCATTCGATGATAAATTGCGGCAATGTGAGTTAAGGGAACACTCGATGATAAACTGCGGCAACATAAGTTAAAGGATTTGAAGAAAAACAGCGGTAAGGTGAGGTAAAGGATCACTAAGTGTAGAACTGCGAAACTGAAACGTATTAGTGTAATTATCATTCGATTTTTAACTGTCGTAATATAAGTTGGCAGGGTTGGGATTAACAAAAATAGCAAAGAGCAGCAGTAGATGGACATTGATCAATAATAGCAGCCAAGAAGAAAATTTTCCACACAAAGGGCTATCCAAAATAAGCTCCATATCAATTAATTGCCCCAATGAAATAGTGACAGTAATAAGATCCAAGTAGGTGATCCAATGGCGAATAATACAAATCTCAATGAAGAACCAATTAGAGACATTAAGTAGTAAGTCAATCTTGTCAATATTGTAATTATAAATGTACAGATTTTTTATATTGTGTTTAGTTTTAAGGATTTCTGTTACATTGATGATTTTTGTGTATATTTAGAACATTAAATGGGATATGCTGATAAAGGCCGAATTAATAGAGTATATTTTATTTAATTCATTGTTAAAATAAGATTTTGATTTGTGCGATTTATTGACACCGATAAATATTTTTTTGGTACAGCTATGTTTTCAAAATAATTCAAATAATCAGAAATAAAACATTATAGATTTTATTTATATAGTCTGATTGAATTGACCCATAAAAATATCACTAAATACGTCTATATTCAAATAATTATGAACTAAAAGAATAAAATCAATAAAAACTGAATTGAAAATGTTTCAACGAATTTCTAACACTCTGGAATAACATGAATATAAACAAAAATACAAATAAGAGATATCAAAACAAAAAAGCTGGCCCAATTTTAGAACTCTAACCATGAGATAAGAGAAAAATTTACAGATACAGCGGTAAGTAAAGAAATATTGGCATAATTTCATTTTCATCAATGTTAATACTTTAAATAAAAAGGAAACCCCACAATAATTTAAATTCTCATGATCAACAATTAAGAGTGCTAACAATATCATCGCAATATATATATATATATATATATATATATATATATATATATTATTCAATTGTCTACTTTTATTATATTTATTATATTATATATTAATTTTTATTTTATTTATATGGAAAAGTGATATTTAAAAAAGATAATGATATTACACCATGTGTTATGGGTGACTCTGTATATTTTATAATGTGAAACTTTATCTGAATAAAATGTTTATGACTCTTGTATTATTTGTGATTTAAGCTATCTCAGTGGTGAGTTCTGCTAAAAATAGGGAAAAAAATAGCCTGCAAATATTTATAGTAACCTTATTTTATCTTATTTTGTTTCAAAGAATTATGTTTCAAAATTCTTAAACAAATTTTATTGGCACAATTTCAAATTTAAAATCTAAACGGATCCGTTGTTATAATTTGTCAAACTTATTATCAATTTACAATGATTAATCTTAGTACCCGAATTTTCGGCTGTCATTCAAATGTTCTGATTAATAAATATGGATCCATGACCTGCACTCCTGACTTCCTCTGTATTCGCAATGTTGAACTATGGTTAAATTATCCTATAAGATTTCTATTTTATGCATTTAAATCTTAGTTTCCCATAAACACATTTGCTTAAAATGATATTTGACAGAATGGGCTGTCTTTTTATTGAAATATTTGTCTTGTTGAGCTGATATACATTAAACAAAATAAATCTCTAACCTTGGCTTCCTCGCTAATGGTAGTGGGTATCCTCAAATGTAAGTATTCTTGATATATTTACTGCTTATCTCGTACTTTCTTACGTTAAAAACTTGATGTAACGTCTCTTCTTTGTTTTAGCGGCAAATTTAATTTTCCTTGCACAATTTATACTTTAAAATATTTATATTTTAAATGGGAAGCAAGAATGACGCTCTCTGGCATCTGAATTTCATCAACAACCAACCATAAATCATAACAAAAGCGGAAATGTTGCCCAAATTCATCTAATATTTGGTGTTTCCTGTCTGGTCAGAGCATCCTCTCTTCCAATTAATTAATACATGTTTGACAGATATTCACATTTGAACCGTCGAGTAAGTTGAATATTCTATTCTTAAAATTGACATCTGACCTAACCTTATTTCTACATAACATAACCAACAATAATTTTATAATTAATTCAGTTTATGCTGTAATCTTGATTTAAAAGTTCCACAACACTAAACACTGTCTTTAGTAACTTCCAGTTCATTGTTTTTATAAACACAAACACATATATGGGTACATTTCAGTTCATTGTTCACATAAATAAAACTAAATTTACATATTGAAAACATCATACAGGGGTTTGTTTTGTTCATTACCTTCAGGTAATTGATTTAGAACATAATTCTTTGGTATGTATTTCATGCTTAATATTTCAATCTATCTACATATAGATTTTTGGCTCTTTTAATTTCATTTTAACTGAGATATTTTCCAAATTGCTAGTTATACTTTTTAAAGACTCATTTAATGATCATTTCAACAAATTATGGCTATATATCTTTCATTGCTTCTCCAAATAACACTGACTAACAATAATAGAGAATATGCTTGTATATTAATGTTATTATTTTGTTTTCTGTTTTAGTGTACAGTAAAATATGTCGAACGATGTGGATATGTATACAATATACAGATAACCCATATGCATTACGTGTAAACCGTAAGTATTTTACTTACTACTGACCAGTGGTACTATTACTACCCCCCATTACTAATCTGGTCACCCAATTTTTTAATCAATAATCATAATTTAACATTATCATAGTAGTTTCCGTAAGGGTATTCATTTTTGTTTTTATAACTTTATATGGCCTTTGCAATTCTCAGCACAACATATATATATATATATATATATATATATATATATATATATATATATATATATATATATATATATATATATATATATATATATATATATATATATATATATATATAATATAAACTTTTCAACTGACCTTGGATTTGGGTTCTAGAGGTCCTAATGCGCGTTCATCGAAGAAATTTTCCAAGAATCTTACCATTGATACATCTCTATTAAACAGGGTGTTCCATAGAAAGATGCCATTATTCTACTGCCTTTTTTTCTCACCCAGGGTTCGTACGCGTCTTTGCCGCCCCGATAGCACTGCAGCCTTTGACTTACTGTGCATGTTCTACTGGCTTTCTTATCTGGCACACTCTTTACAGTATAAATTAATATCTTAAAATGCGCAGTTAATATAATATAATATAATGTATACATTTTATTTAAAAGGGCTACCCCTAAATGGCAAACGTACTTTATACAATCGTTGACTCACCCTGTATATTTGATTTGATTATGCAGATACCTGCATTCGTGGAAAACAAGAGAAATTAATTTTTAAACAATAAGAGTTTTTGTCACTATAAGCGTTCTTACCTGTATTTAACATCCCTTGCTGTAAAAATGTAACTCATTGGAAAAACTGAAAAAGCAACCACACCACATAGTAAAATATAATACCGAATTTGGAAGCGTCCCCAATCACCGAGTTTTGATAAAATTAAATCCAAACCTTCCTCTTCCATGTTTACGGCTAAATAAATTATTTAATATAGTTTTTTGAGTCACCTATATAACTGTAATTTGTATTAGTGGATTATGTTTTACTTCACAGAAACATTTAAAAACTATTTATTGCCTATTTCAAAATGTGGCATTTTTGGCTACATTACGAATAAAAATGAAGACTTGCTGTCGTGGTTACATTATTGACTAACTCAGGTTCAGGTATAAAGCTACCAGCTAAATATTCCAACGGCTCCTCTTCATATTTTCTCTGTAGTAGGGGCGCCAAAACTTGACTATTGATTTGATAGTATTCTGCTTAGCATTGACTATAATTTTAGTAGTCGCCTTCCCAGCACTGACTAAATAGCTTGGGACTTGAAGAACTACGGTAACGTCTACATCGTGAAGCTACTCTAAGTTTACAGCAATCTGCCCTGTAAGATAAAAGTTTAGCTATTAGAGGAGAGATGGCGCTAAGTGATTTGTATTATTCCATGGCTGTCAGGTTACAAAGTTCTAATTTAGGTAGTGATTATTGCTATCTTGAAGACATAGGTAACCTGTACGGTAAGGAAGCTTTAGCAAGTTCTTTGTAAAATAATATCATTTTTATACTATTTGAAAAAAGTGTGTGCGCAGCAAGTGCGTTATGGTAGCGAATTTTCATGGAATAATTGACCTTGTTGTTTCGTAAAATCAAAGGAAATTTAATTATAAATCATCAACATTGTTTTGAATTGGACCCTTTGTACGGTATGTGATTTTCGAAGTGTAGGAAGACTTTTTAGACGTTTTACTACGTCTACAATTAAAAAGTCTCGACGCAGCAGGTGCGTTATAGTAGGGAATTTTGATAAAAATGTTTTTAAAATATGTCTTTTTTTAATGAAGGCAGGCATCAAATTTTGTTGCCGGTATAACCTATATAGTAGAAACAATATACCATATTTCATCAAAATAATTTTATTGTTTGAAAAAGTACAAAAATTTCCCGAAAATAAACTTGAAGATGTTCCTCAAAAAACTGGTCCCATGTTTCTGGCCAACGAACCGGTCCAAACTATTCACTCACCTGGCAAGATATAAGTTCACAAAAATCTTTCCAACGGAACCCCCAAAAAAATTGCAGGAAAATTTGCAAACAATTATTTCAGAAAAATTCGAAAATAATTATTTTACAATAACTTATTAAACATTTATTACCAAAATGTCACAAAAATTTAACAAAGCATGATTTCTAAGGAACTACAAAAAATTTCTGCGAAAATTGTCCAGCTATTTTTTTTTTACAAAAAATTTGCCTAGTACATAAAACTCAAATTATATACTCAATCCCCTAAGTTTAAAAAATAGGAAAACGCAAAAAATATATCCAAAACTAGAGTCTGTAGGTTTAGAGAGTTATTAAATTTGAAAAGTTGGGGATGTAGCAATGGCGCTATGGTAGTGAATTTTTATTAAATGATTCAAACTTGAATAACTCAATTTTCTATACACTTAGAAAGTTTAATTGTATGGTATGTAGTAAGGCCTTTCCTAAGTCAAGATATCCACCAAATTTAATTAAAATAACTTAGTAACATTCGGAGAAATAAATTTTTTTCGAAAGAAAATTAAAAATTTGAATAACTCAATTTTATATTGACGTAGAAAGTTGAATTTTGGTACGTAGTAAGGCCTCTCTCAAGGCAGCACATCTAATAAATTTAATTGAAACAACTTTGTAATTTTCGGAACAAAAAAAATAATTTCGAATAAAACTCTAAATTTTCCCGGAATATCCTGTCCGATTTTCCTGTTTAACTAACTCATCGAAACCATTAATAAAAGAAACGCACTTGCCGAGTTTCCTCGAAATCGGTTGGTTATTTTTTGAGTTATCGGATACATACATACATACATACATATATATATATATATATATATATATATATATATATATATATAAACATATAAAAATTTATACTGACCCCAGACATGGGTTCCAGGGGTCCTAGTTCGCGCTCATTTGAAAATTTTTTTGCAAAGTCTCACCATCGATACCTCTCTATTAGTGAATTTTTTTAAATAAAAATTCACTAAAAAGTTGAGTTACGGAACTTACAATTTTTCAAAATTCAGTTATCAGAGAGAGTATTGCATATTGTATACGGCATCTCGATTTTTTCGACTATTAATATTAAACAAAAACCCCTCTGAATGCGTCACTTTCATGATACTCCCCTTCTATTGATAAATATAATTGAAAACCTACCTGAATGCGTGCTTTTCATGGGACTTCGATTTCAATTGGTAAAAGCACAATTTTTAATAAGTTCCAAAATGTAAAAAGTTGAAAAACAATTGAAATAACTCGAAAACGATGGGCCATATAATTGTTTTATCTTTACAAGCGTGCATAAAATTGGATGGAAAATGCAATAATGCTACAATAAATGGGCCGTGTTTGTGATACGTGCCCCAACAACGTAAAAAGTTGCAAAACAAGTGAAATAACTCAAAAAACGATGAACGATATCAATCTTATTTTATCTTACAAACATGCGTTATAATTCGATGAAAAATACAAAAATGCAATAACACAAGGGGTGGTCTATTAAAAAAAGAAAACTTATAGCACCAACGACTTATGGGCCAACCTGTGATTGTTAACATATTTTTATAAGGTGCAGCTCAAAATACCCTATAAAACTTTCATAATATATTGCTGTATCTCGTATAATAACCGATATATGGAGCTTTACAGTAAACATGCACCAGCCCATATATATCTAAACTTGTAAAAACTGAAATTGACCCCGGAAGCGACTAGTTCGCGCTCCTTTGAAGAAATATTTTTAAAATTTTCACGGTCTTTTCGGTAATGACTTCTTTCTACGAAAATTCTCGAAAAAGTATAACTATTAAACCACAAACTCTATAACTGATACTACTGCCAAATCATCAGAGAAACGGTCTAATTGAAATGAATTTTCTGCAAATATTTTAGTAAAATGAAGGATAATAATGGTTGAAGCTGTAACTTAAGGCTTTGTAAAACACATTTATTATGAGATTTGCTTTATATAACCCGTTTGTTTCAGGTTCTCCATCTAAAAGTTGCAAATTTTGACGTATCAATTTGCGACTTTGACATTTTAAGAAGGAAAACCATAAAATTTTCAAAGTGATTTTTCTGTTCTTTCTTGACCTTTCGCCACGAAAACCTAATCTTTGTCTGTAATATACAGTAGATCTTATCCACACAAAATATGTTGCTTTTGTGCATTTCTCTGGTCATCAGTAGCAAAAATTTTTTTTCTATAAGTTTGTTTGCTTTCAACCTAGAGATCTGAATTTTGGTATGTTTAATAGTTAAACCTAAGTACCAAATTTGGTTGCCATATATTTCTTATTTTCGGAGATACAAAAATTTTCCGAAAGAAAACCCAAAATTTTCCAGACAAAACTGGTCCTATTTTCCTGGATAACGAACTTATTCAATCTGCTTGCAAAAGAAAGGCACCCACCAAATTTTATCAAAATCGGCCCATTATTTTTTGAGCTATCGGTGTGATATATATATATATATATATATATATATATATATATATATATATATATATATATATATATATATATATATATATATATATATATATATATATATATATATATATATATTTATTTATTTATTTATTTATTTATTTATTTATTCGCACCATCAAAACATAAAAAACACAGGAATTACAATTCAAAAAAACTATACAATCACGATATTGTTTACCAACAGCTACCACTTGTCAGCTAAACAATCTTCAATATTATAATAGGCCTTTGCCGCCAGAATATTATTCAGTGTTTTTCTCATCTTTGCACCGTCAGTTTGTTATACACCTTTAGGGACTGCACCACAGCACTATTGTAAACAATACTTTTTGTAGTTTGTGACGCAATTAACTGATCCTTTAAACGTGCTCTTGTGTTGTATTGATGCTGTTGTTCACAATCTGATAACAAACTCTGATTTTCTCTAACAAAACACGCACACTCTTATATATACAAACTTGGCAAGGTAAGTATTCTGTTGTTGAGGAATGTTTTCCTACACGAACACCTATATTTCAGATTGAATATGCTGCGGATACATGCCTTTTGGAGCGTAAAAATTCTACCGGATTCTATGGAATACCCCCAGAACATTAGTCCATATCGTAGTATGCCTCGAGGCCCGCACTGATACTACTGGAATCGGACAGAACACGCAGAGCATAACTAAAAGCTGACAGTTTACCTGCCAGATGGCCAACATGGGCCCTCCAGTTCAACTGATAATCAAGATTCAAGCCCAAAAACTTAACATCATCCTGTGTGCTCAGCGACTCTTAGTTGAATTTCAGCGATAACTGGTTACCCCTAAAATAGTTAAATGAGATTAAATTTGTTTTAGCCACATTCAATTGTAAGTTCATTCCATTATACCACTGTACCAGAATTCTCAGTGATTGTGATGCCTCATAAATTAGATCACTGAAGGAGCTCGTGAAACCAAATATGTATCGTCAGCAAACAGGGTTGTCTTATGGGGCAATACTTCAGACAGTTCGTTAATATAAAGTAAGAACAAGACTGGCCCAAAGATTGAACCCTGAGGCACACCTCGTTCTATAATCTTCCACTCAGATACCAGAAACAATCCTGTCTTATGATCATTAAAAGCCACACATTGTTTCCTGCCTAATAGGTATGACTTCATTAAATTCAGCGAGACTCCCCTGAAACACAGCAATTTCAACGTAACTAACAGTGTGTCGTGGGACACGCTATCAAACGCTTTAGATAAATCCAGCATCATACAAATTGTGCTTTAACGCTCATTTAGTCCCCCTGTAATTTCCTTGATAAATTGAAATATTGCCCTTTTAGTTGACCTTATCTTAATATAGTCATTTTGATTCTCACTAAATATTTTGTGTTTCTCTAAAAAAGCCACTATTCGCTTGCATATAATTTTTTCTATTATTTTTGCTATATTCGAAATTAGTGAGATACGCCTATAATTGGTAAGTAGAGATATGTCCCCACTCTTATGTATCAGAATCACTAGTGAGATCTTAAGGTCATCGGGAAACAATCCCTGTGCCAGGCATATGTGCTAATGGCTTGACTAAAACATCAGCACACTCTTTCATCAGCCTTACCGGAATCTCGTCAAAACCTACTGAATGGGTGTTTCTAATTTCAAAAATTGTATTGTACACTTCACTTTCATGAGTGGGTTAAAAAATATTGTGCCATTAACATATTTAATTTTATCCGTTGCTGGAGCATTGTTGGTGTTGATGTTTTTACACACGTTGATTAGATATTTATTTATGTAATTTAACCGCTCCTGATCCGTATCCCCATCTATAGTGAAATTTTTTATGCCAAATCTCTGGCCTCCTGAGCATCCAGTCACCTGCCTTACTACCTGCCACGTAGCTTTAGTCTTGTATGTCGTTATCTTTATTAAGTTGGTATTGTATGCTTGCTTAGCTTGCCTGCAATCACTCTTCAAATCCTTAGCGAAGTTGCTGTATACTTATTTAGAAACAGTGTTGTTCAATACTCCCTCATGTAGCTGTCTTTTGATGCCACATTTCGCTTTAATGCTATTATTTATACATGAACCCCTGTTTTTGTCATTCACAACTATTATTTTCTTCTTGAATATCCCATCCATCGCTGTTATAAAAGTCTTACTGAATGTACGGTAACTTTCAGTTACATTATTTTCCTCCAGCAAAAGGTTCCAGTTGGTCTTCTCTAGTACATTCCTCCTTTTATTAATCTTGTCTGGATATACAATCTAACTTCTTTCTTTTGCTTACTTTCACATCTTGATTTTTGCAAGGGGAATGATAGCATTTGAGCATGATGGTCAGATAGTGATGTCGCAATAACACTACTCTCATATACTGGGACATTGGTGTATATATTATCAATTGAAGTGGTGGTTGTATCTGTTACACGCGTTGGAAGGCTTTAAATTATAACTATCGAAGTATAAAGGGCACAATTCAGAAGAATAATGAGGAGAGATTTTTCGGTGCCAAGCGGCAAAAACCATATATATATATATATATATATATATATATATATATATATATATATATATATATATATATATATATATATATATATATATATATATATATATATATATATATATATATATATATATATATATATATATATATATATATATATATATATATATGAAGCATTCACAGGCCATTTAGGCCCATAGCTTGGTAATACGTTTCCATTGCTTCCTATCCAGTGCAATCGTCTTCCAGTTTTGGACTCCTTTTTCTAGCAAGTCTTGTTGTGCTGCATCAAGCCACCTTTTTCTTGGTCTTCCCCTCTTCCTTCTACCCTCTGGATTTGACCAGACACACTTCTTCACCATTCTCTCCACACCCATTCGTTCTATATGTCCCAGCCACTGTAGTCTGCGTGCCTTAACCAGTTGAGACACCGGCGGTTCTCCATACATTTCATACACTTCCACATTTGGACGTCTTTCCCACATGCCATCTACTTTCTTGCCTCCGAAGATTCTGCGTAGTACCTTTCTCTCCCATATCGCTATTCTGTCCTCCAGTCTTCGGTTCATTGTCCATGCTTCACAACCATATGTCAAGGTTGGTCTTATCACAGTCCTATATACTCTGAGTTTCGCAGCACGCGAGATGTTCTTTGATCTAAGGAAGCTGTTAAGCCCTCCTGCACATCTGTTGGCTTTTGCTATCCTTAGGTTAATTTCTACCTCCTCATCACATCTATTGTCTACTAATACACCTAAGTACATGTAATTATTAACCTCTTCGAACTCTATGACTCTCTCCCCTCGCATTTTCACTGTAAAAGGTTCACTATTAGTCACTTTAGTCTTTTTAATTGCCATATACTTGCTCTTGTCCTTATTTATTTGAAGTCCCACACTGTCTGCTACTTCCACCAAACTTCTAGTGATACTTTCCAGCTCTTTTCTATTTCTGGCCAGTAACAATATATCATCCGCATAAGCAAGGCACTGATGACTCCTGTCAAACAAGCTCCCAGTTCTGTTTATACCACTCTCTCTTATCACTTTCTCCAGAACTATATTGAATAGTAACGTTGACAGCGGATCTCCCTGCCTCACTCCTCTTCTCACATCAAACTCTTCTGTCAGATTTCCGTTTACCCTTACTGCGCACGTGGTGTTACATAGTGTCATTATTACCAGTTTCACAATATACTCGGGTACTCTGAACTCTCTAAGTATATCAACTACTTTACTTCTTTTCACTGAATCGTAGGCGGTCTTAAAGTCGACAAAGATCATGTGTACTGGAATCTCGTACTCGTAACAGCCTGTCAAAACCTGCTTTAGCAGACATATCTGGTCAACTGTCGACCTACCTTTCCGAAAACCAGCCTGATATTCCCCTAGCAAAGGCTCTATATATTTTTCTAGCCGTTTCTTTATTAGTGTTGCTAAAATTTTGTAGGCCACATCTGGTAACGCTATCCCCCTATAGTTGGTGCATTCTGTTATATCTCCTTTCTTAAATAAAGTTACCATGATGGTCTTATTCCATTTTTTTGGCATTTCTTTTGTTTTCCAAATTTCTTTTATTAGCTCATACATCATGGCAACCAAAGCAGTCCCTCCGTATTTAAAATTTTCGGCCATAATGCCATTTTCACCTGGACTCTTGTTGTTTTTCATTGTTTGTATAATTTCTTCTATTTCTTGCTTCGTTGGATCTTCTGTAACTTCTTCCTCTTCATAAAACTCTTGATGACACTCTTTCAGTTCTTCTTCATCTCCATCATTATGCAGTTCTTCGAAATGTTCTTTCCATCTTCTGCATATGTCTTTATCGTTTCCAAGCAAATTGCCTTCCTTATCCTTAAAGAACACTGCTTTGCTTTGGTGGCCTCTTTTTATATCTTTCACGTCTTTGTAGAAGTTACGTATTTCATTTTTTTGATATTTATATTCAATATTTTTTATTTTGTCTTCCAGAAATTTTCGTTTCTGGGTTCTACACATATTTTTTGTTCTCTTTCTTTGTTCGTTATATTTTTCTAGGTTTTCCTCCGTTTGCGCCTGAAGCATTTGATGTCTTAATACTGCTCTTTTTTTTAGTGCGGCTTTACATTCTTCATTCATCCAGTACTTTTTTATTTGTTTTCGTCTCTTTTCCAGGGTTGCTTTCGTTGCCTCAGTCACCGTCTTTTCTATCTTTTCCCATTTTTCTTCAATGCCGTCTGTATTCAGGAACATATCACTACTATAAGCTTTGTCTATTCTTTTCTTGTAGTTGAGGGCTATTTCTTCTTTTCGTAGATCATTAACATTGTATCTAGTTTCTACCCTCCTTTTTTGTGTCTGTTTAATCGTATCTGGGAATCTTAAAACAGCCTTTACCAAGAAGTGATCTGAATCAGCTTCCGCACCCCTACGTGTTTTCACATTGGTGATTAGCCAAGCATGTTCTTCCTTTATTAACAAGTGATCTATTTGATTTGTTTTATTTTGTCCCGGTATCGTCCATGTTCCCTTATGTATATCTCTTCTTCTAAAGTGTGTACTCATTATTTTCATATTCTGTTCTATTGCTAAAGATATCAACCTTACTCCATTGTCATTACTCGCCGTATGTTTACTTTCACCTCCTGTTATTGACTTATATATGTCTTCATTGCCTATCTTTGCATTTGCGTCTCCCATCAAAATTATCACGTCATTTTTTGGTATATCTTCTAGCGTTTTTTCCAGCTCTTCGTAGTACTGATCTTTCACTTCTTCTTCTTTTTCTTCTGTTGGAGCATGCATATTTACAATACTAATCATCTTATCTTCTGCCTTAATTCTTATGGAACATAATCTGTCTGACTTTGGTTTGAAACATTTAACTTTATCTTGTAGCTTTTCGCTTATTAAGAATGCGACTCCATACCTTCTCATATCACTACTACTTGTAAATAGGATATAGTTTCCAACCCTTTGTATATCATTTCCTTTCAAGTGTGTTTCCTGTAACGCCACTACTTGCATACTATATTTATTGACCTCCATAATTAGATTATTTAAAGCACCCTCTTCATACAAACCCCTTACGTTCCACGTACCCAGATTTAGATACTCGGTTTTCGGTTTCACCTGGTATTTTCTTGTTTGGTTACTGTGTTCTTTATCTTTATTGGTATTTGCGTTTGCTCCTCTCGTGTCCCTATACAACTCCCTAGCCCTTATTGACATGCCAACATCTTTTTCCGTATACGTAGCCCTTTTCTTCGCCTGTTCAGTTCTCTTTTTCCACTCATTCTTGCCTAATTTTTTGTCTCATGCGTACCACTATTATATTCTACCTGTTTAACCAGGCCATTTTCTTCATCCCATTTCCAAAGCTGTCCCTCGACTATTAACTTCTTAAACCCAATCTTGACAGTTCTACCTTTGGCTCTTTCATCTTTTGCTACGTTTCTCAATTCGTTTTGAATTTTTCTCTCTTCCCTCGACATATCATCATTTATATACACAATCTCATTCTTGTAATTTTTTAATTTATATCTATTTCTCATAATTTCTATTTTCTCCTCTATTTTATAAAGTTCAACAAGACAAACCTTTTCACTGAGTCTCCTAGCTTGTTTTATTTCAACATTTACTTCTAAATTCTGTTTCAAAAAAATACCCATGTTCTCTTTTAAACTCTTTGCATCGTTTGTGTTCATTTTTAGCCCCTGTATAACTATATTCTTTCTTTTCTTCTCCTCTTCTAGAATATTTAATTTCTTTTTAATATCCTTTACCTCTTTTCTTAATTGATCATTTTCCATTTTCATGTTTTTATTTTCTTCTTTAATCACTTTCATCTCAGCTATAATTTTATCTCGTTTGTCTTCTATTTTGGTTATCTTCTCTGTTAAATCCGTTAGCATGTTTAACATTATATCCAACTTATTACTCTCGCTTTTCATATTCCTTTCTGGTGTTCGTGCCATTTTCTTACTTCTTTGGAAAATATCAGATATTGGAAAAGCCTTGCGTTTTCCCTCATCAGCAGAATAGTCTTCACTGTCACCCATCTTATACAACTCTCCTTACACTTTGCTGTTTAACGTGTTGCCTATCCAGACGTCGTCGGCGGCTGAATTATAATATCGGTTGTATTCTTTCAGCTTATCAATAAAGACACTGCATTCAACTTTAAACCTTATGCTCCAATGCCCCTAACCTTTAAACAGTACTTTAAACTCAATTTACTCACGGTGGCTGTGGTATTTATTTATCTTCTCAATTACCTAAGATCTCCTGCCAATGTTCTCACTATCTAACTGTTTCTTGCACTTTTTCTTTACTCGATTCGGTCAATTTGACTTAGATATCGGAGTAAACATTTAACACATTAGCGCTCAATCCTAAATTCACGTTAATTCATATATATATATATATATATATATATATATATATATATATATATATATATATATATATATATATATATATATATATATATATATATACCATAACGCACTTGATGCATCCCGATATATATATATATACAGATATATATATATATATATATATATATATATATATATATATATATATATATATATATATATATATGATACATTGATGAATTTCCAATTAAATTAAATTAATGTTCATATGGTGACAAAATCTAGGCCCGTATTTAAAAAAAAAGGAGTTGGTGTCAATATATCAACAGTCAAACGTCTCTCTAAGAAAGTTATAAACTTATGTGTAGAGAATTAAGAAATTCGGGATGCATCAAGTGCGTTATGGTAGTAATTTTTTATTAAATGCTTCAAATTTGAATAACTAAATTTTCTAGAAACCTAGAAAGTTTAATTTTGGTATGTGGTAAGGTCTTTCCTAAGACAAGATATCCACCAAATTTCATTAAAATAACTTTGTATTTTCTGAAGAAAAATCCAAATTTAATTAACTCAATTTTCTATAAACTTAGAAAGTTGAATTGTGGTGTGTAGTAAGGTCTCTTCCAAGGCAATACATCCGTAAAATTTCATTAAAACAGCGTTGTTATTTTCGGAGAAAAAAATTCTTTTCGAAAGAAAACTGAAAATTTTTCTGAAAACCCATGTCTGATTTTCCTGGCTAACGAACTCGTTCAAGCCGTTAATAAAAGAAAGGTACTCGCCGAGTTTCATCCAAATCGGTTAATTATTTTTTGAGTTATCAGACGGATATATATATATATATATATATATATATATATATATATATATATATATATATATATATATATATATATATATAATTATAATTATATATATTGATATAAACATATAAAAATTTAAACTGACCCCGGATATGGGTTCTAGGGTTCCTAGTTCGCGCTCATTTGAAACCATTTTTGCTAAGTCTCATCATCGATACCTCTCTATTGGTGAATTTTTTAAAATAAAAATTCACTAAAATTAAAGAAATAAGTTATTCAACTGTTTTCAAACTGCTAGTTTTTGAAATATCGATTGAAAATTTTGGACATTTTTACATTTTCCTTAATATCTGCAGAATTGTGAAATGGTGTAAACGTCATATTAAATGCTTAAAAAACGATACGTTTCTCCTGATTTAGCCGACCTCGATGCTTTTACTCTTTCGGAGACATCAATAGTCACTCATGGTATTTGGACCACCCTATATATATATATATATATATATATATATATATATATATATATATATATATATATATATATATATATATATATATATATATATAAAAGACAAGCTGTGATTTAAAGAGTCTGCGTTTATGTTACAGCTTTGGCAGTTCCTACTAACGTTCCTTAAAATGAAATACAGGGGGATCCTATCATTAAATTGGCCCTAGCCTAAGGACAGTAAAGTAAACAAGAAGAACGGGCATCTTGCCGAGGTACCAGGAAGTTAATCTGGAATAGAATGTTTGGAAAATCTACCCTGTTATGTAGTAGACTGTAAGGTCACTTTAGTGACAGAGTTACTCTGCGATTAAGTAATGTCTTCTCGTCAAAATACTCTAACAAGCTTCGTTGCTCGACACCTCTAGGAGGGTACGAACCATTAACTTTAAAATATAGATGTATTTGAGAAATTTTTAGCGAATTTTTCTTAAAACGAGATCTGTGTTCATATATATATATATATATATATATATATATATATATATATATATATATATATATATATATATATAAGTATATCGTATCGACAACTCAAAAAATAATGGGCCGATATTGATGCAAAGTGGTACTTACCTTCCTTTGGAAGTGGCTTGGATAAGTTTGTTAGCTAGAAAAATCGGACCAGTTTTTCCGGGAAAGTTTTGAGCTTTCTTTCGGAAAATGTTTGTATCTCCCAAAATAACAGAGCTATGACAACGAAATTTGGCACATACGTTTTTACTGTCAAACTTGCGCTACGTACAGAAATTCATACCTCTAAGTTAAAATAAAAAAATTATAGACATTTAAGGAAAAAAAAATGAGTGCCACTGGTGATCAGAGGAAAGCACCAGGACAAAATATTTTGTGTGATTAACAAAACCAATTGAATATTACACACCACTGTTAAGTTTTTGTTTATTATTGAACTATTGTATCAGGTAGCCGAGCGGTGCAGGTAGTCGTCCCTTTTTCAAAAGAAGGTAGCCTTGAGTCCGCTAGGACTGGACATTGTCAACTGCGATCCCGTAGATATAACTTCCCTACATAAGTTCGGTCGCTGGTGTGCAAGCTTGTAATATAAGATGTAAATATACTTATCATTCAACACATTGCGTGTTTATCAAAAAGTGCATCCCAAGGTGATTAACCTCGTTTCTAATGAAACAGAATAATTATTTACCGCAACAGTTTTCTTGACACAAAAAGGTCAAGAAATAGCAGAAAAAATATTTTTAAAATTTTAGAATTTTCCTTCTTAAAACGTCAAATCGATTTGGAACGTCAAAATTTGCAACTTTTAGACGGAGAACCTGAGACAACGAATCTGAAACAAATACTGTCATAAAAGCTGTGTTTTACAAAGTCTTAAACTTCAGCTTTCACCATCACACCATCATTGTCCTTAATTGTACTAAAATAGATTCTAAAAATAATTTACTAAAATAATACAGTTCAAATAGACCCGCTTTCTGGTGCTGTGGCAGCAGTTTCAGCTATAGAGTTTATGGTTTAACTGTCTATATTTTAGAAAATTTTCATAGAAAAAAATCGTTGTTGAGATGACCGCGACTTATGAATTTCAAAAAGATTTCTTCAAATTAGCGCAAACCAGAAGCCCTAAAACCCATATACGAGGTCACTTTCAGTTTTTGTCTGTTTATACATATACGCACTTCTGCGGTAAAGCTCAATATATCCGTTATTATACAAGATGTGAGAAAAAATTATATACGTTAATTATAGGGTGTCTCGAGCTGCATCTTATCAACCTATTTTGAAAATCACAGGTGGCCCATAACTCGTTGGGATACACAATTTCTTTTTCTAATGGAAACCCCTCATCTTAATGTTTTTTTTTTGTATTTTCCATCGAATTATAATATATGTTTGCAAGGTAAAAAAGTTTATATCGTTCATCGTTTTTGAGTTATTTCAATTGGTTTGGAACTTTTTGCGTTTTTGGCACATATCACAAACACATATTACAAATTGTCACACGGCGTTTTAACCAATATAGATAGCGGTCCCATGGAAATGACGCATTCAGAGAGCTTCTCGTTTGTATTACTCGTCGCTGCCGTATACAGGTACTCTTCAATAGTGGCTGTATTTGAAAAAATTTCGCAGAAATGTTTTTAGTGTTTCCGTAAAAAAACATTTTTGTAAGAGTTGTGTGATATGTTGGTAATTAATAATTAAGTCTTTCGTTAGTTATTTAAAAAAAATTGTCGAATTTTTGTGAAAAAATGTAATTTAGTGTAACATTACTGTAGGCAATTTCTGTAAAAACAATGGTGAATTTTTTTTTTTCAATTTTGTTCCTTAAGTTGTTTGTGAATTATTATATCTTGGAGGGGGGAACAGTGGTTAAGCCTCGACCTAATATAAGCATAGTAAAATGTTTTTAGAACCTGCAAGTTGACAAAATTACTGCAATTCCTTATCAAAAAGCCAAGCATGCATAGAGCCAATAAAACTGTCTGCGAGACAGGGTAACTAAAGGAAAGCTGTGGGCCGAATACAACCACAATATATCTTACTGTGTCGCTGCAACGTCGAATAATAACATCTGAATACGTATAGGCAGAAAAGGTGGGATTTTTTCCTAGAAAAACTCATTACCTCGTACTTATATTCGTGCTAAGAAGATTACGATCACACCACGCATACATCCTGTCAATATCTGCCTGAAGGGCACAGCAGGATTACACAGAACCAATCCAGTTGAAGCAGAGGCGAGAAACAGCACAGCACATCCAACTTGGACAAAATATTATGGCTGATCGTATCAAAGGCCTTTGAGAAATCGGTAGAAATCACATTCACCTGACCCTTTTTGTCCGCGATCTATTGTGTATTCTTCAGAAGGCTGCTACAAGTAGAACGCTTTGATATGAAGCCATGTTGATGTGACAACTAAGAGAAGAATAAATCAATCTGTATAACGACGTTTCTAAAAGCTTAGCAAAGCTGGACAATACTGATATGGGTCTATAATTAATTACCTCTGAGTTGCACTCATGCTTATGCACAAGTGTGATTCTAGCGACCTTCCACACATCGGAAAAAATACAAGATTTCAACGATAAATAAAAAATATAGGATAAAAATTGAACAATCATATAACGACAATCCTTTAACAAAAAACTTGGAATCTGATCATCACCAAATATAAAACTCTTTTTAGGTTTTGTAACTGAAAGAAAGATATCTTGATCAGAAATGCTATCAGTAATGAAAGAGGAATAATTAGCACCAGCATCATAGTTGATATCGAAAGACGAAAAGCTTGCCAAATAAACATTCCCAAAATAACGCGAAAAACCATCTACAATAGAGATTGGGTTGTTTAGAGCAACAGCCTCATAAGTCATAGATGCAGGAAACCTGGATGTCTTCTTTTTTGTGTGTTATGTATTAAGTTTCAGTTTTTATTAACAGGGTTTTTCTTACGTTATAGGGCATTTCAAGGGTTTACTAAAAAATCTGAAAAACTACATAGATACATTTTAACAATTTTATATGATAAAGAGAATAAAGTTAAGTGGGACAGACAGTTGCCGGGCCTGTACATAAAAGATTAATAAATCTATGTAAATCTAAAAAAAGTGAAGAAAGCATACATAGTAGTTAATCGCGATAAGGAAACAGATTAATGTTTAATAACATTTTTTAAACAAACTCAAAGAACTTAAAATTTCCGGTTAATCTTATTTATGTGAAGCAAAATGGTAGAATTTGTTTTCCCTAAGAGTGACTCCAACAGATAAAAATCTTTACTGCGTAGGGATGAGTTCTTCCCACCTAAAACAGATGACGCAAACTCCATCAAATGAAAGCGCAATGAACAAAATGTGGTAGATAATAGATAAAAAATAAAAAAACCAAAACAGTTTTATGAAAAAAGGTAAACATATCTAATCCAAATTAAATTACTATTATAGTTTAAGGAGCGTAGGATAATTGGGGAATAAATTTAGTCGAACTAGGCGTTTGCAGACATAGTAACGATTTAATAAAACTGTAATAAAATCACTAAGCTTAACAATGCTTACAAACTAGATTAACTGAATGAATTTTTAAACCGAACTCTTTACATCCTGAATCTTAATTGAAAAGTCTCGCTAATGTTTTTACATAATTAAATCACAAGTGTCTTTACATCTTAAGAATCTAAACTAGAAGTCTCTCTCAATGTTTATCAACAAATACTACTTTTATTTTTTAATTGGGTTACATCCTACCCAATTGCAGACCTCAGCAGTCAGCATTCCTTGTACGCTGCAATTTCACCCTGTTTACTATTTAGATAACTATGTAATAATTTCAATGTTAATGTTATTGATACATTTGTGACCTACAACTATATGCAATATTTACATTACTTGTTGTAGAAAATTTTCCTATAACTAACTTTTAATTATAAATTGAATGATCATAGCAATTATATTTCCACGCCTACGGCTGCCCTTCTGCAAACCTTGTTGTTCTCTGAACATTTATAATGAATGAACATAAAGGGTTTTACAATCCTATGATAGAACCATATATAAACTGTATGAATCGTAAAAATCAAAAGAAACATTATCCTTCAGTTCACACAAAAAATGACTGGAGAACATAAATAGTCAATAGATAAAAAAATATCTAGTTTTTTTAATTTTACCTTTGTATTAAAAGAAGCTACATTATAGCAAAATAGCTGTCATGAAATAATGGCAAAATCTAAATCTTGTAAATATTTAGGTTTATTAATATTAAAATTGATGCGTGTAAACTGGTTAAGTATATTGTAAACTTAAAAATATGAACCGTATAAACATATAACCTAAGAGTTTGTTTAAATAACACAAATAATAATAGGATCAAGGTTATATAAAATAAAAAAATAGAAATCCAATAAATGGTACCTTCCTCAATTAGATACAGGTAAGCAAAACAAGTTAGTATAGCCAACTGTAAACTAATATATTCTTCCTCCGGTAAATATGTTAAAGTTGTCGGTCCCGTATATCATACAATATTGGAGATATTAAAGATACAAATACCTTTCTTGGCATATTTATTTGTACTAAAACGGATCTCTTACCCTGCGAAAAAATGATGAAATGAAAAAGATAAAAGAACCTACATATATAGGCATACTTCACACAAAAATGTTAACACAAAATCGAAGTATTCATTTTTTGTGTGGCAAACTTGATGCTTTGGGACGCAACGTTCCTAAGCGTGCAGTGATGTGCCTAAGGAAGTTGGTTCCTATAAGCTTTGTCCTTTCAGAAATGCGCAAGATGGAGCACCTGTTCTGCTTCCAGTAGTAAGGTTTTCATGATACTAAAAATGGAATTACGTCCTAATGCCTTTAAAGAAAGCTGAAACAGATAGCGAATGAATAACGAAATAAGTAACATAAGAATTTTACAGAGATGCAAAATTTTTACAAAACGTGAATCAAAATAGTGATTTTATTTATTATTTACGTTAAACATACTACCCTGTAGGATGTCGTCTTTTCAATTTGCCAAATTCCATTTCTGTAGGCTTTTTAAATTGTAACAGGCGCAAATATTTGATGTAGCATGAAAGCAAGAGCAAATTTGGCGGTTTTCCTGGTTATTTCAATTACGCTACTAACTTTCATACAGTTCAAAAAAAATTCTCAAACATAAAACACAAGAAATGAACTCCAAACACATATGTAAATATTATTTTATATAATATTATATGATAATTATAGTTCCTTTAATTCAGTTTTGGAGAAATTTTTTAAGTTTATTCTTGGTGAATTTTTGTACTTTTTCAATCAATAAAGTTATTTTAATGAAATATGGTACATTATTTCTACCATGTAGGCTTTATTGGTAACCAGATTTGATGTCTGTTTTCATTAAAAAAGACATATTTGCTATTAAAATATATTTATGAAAATTCACTACCATAATGCAATTGCTACGTCCAGATTTTTTATTGGTTGTGATGACAAATAGACATTACTTTTAGACTGTGATGATCGACGCACCAAAATGGTTATCCCAATTTAAACGTAACCACTTAGCTTTAATTATTAAATAAAAGCTCTTTTCTCTGTATAATTGTTTATTAAATAAATATAAATATTCTCAACTGTGTATCTACGCAATTATAACACAATAATTTGACATAGTAATTAAATGTATTAACAAACAAGAAATTTAACATAGTGATAAGTGTAGTATACAAACAAACGTACGGATAATGAATTTCAACACAAGCTCGGCTCCATGTGAGTATTAAGGGAATAATTCCTGTACATTCCAGTTTTAGCCAGGGCTTTACTAAATTCTTGATTATTGGGGAAGAAAGATGTGGGTACGCTGTGGATGGTCGGCGGATATCTGAAATTAATAATGAACATAAAGTTTGCTGGGTCAACGCTTTCCTCTAGAGCGTTGTAGACTTTTATCGAAATGTGACCCGTTATTTTTCTTTTCTAGACATATTTCAGAGATTATCAATAATTCTTTTTCTTCATGACTGATTACGGTAAGCAAAGGAAGCTTTTGAATAAAAGTTTTTATCTGCTCATTCCAGTCACTGTGAACAAAAACACAATGCTTTTAACCTGTCAAACGTCTTTAGGAAAAACCCATTGTATTATAGGTAGAGACGTTTATACAAAGGCTAAAAATCGCTTGTTGTACTTTATAAAGAAAATTTCACCCACGTGTGAATAATACAATAAGAAAATTAATAGGTGTCCCAAAAGTAAAGCTGTATACAGTGTAGAACAGCAAAATGGAATAAATTCGAAATTTAAATTATTGTACACAGTTTTTAAAATCCGGAAAACCCTAAATTTTTGATCAAAAAAAATGACATCCTACAACATAAAAACCCCGTATATTCAACCTCTTTCAAGTGTTAGTTGAACCCTATTTTTTAAAATAGTAAGTAGGGGCTTGTAATACTTCATTTTAAATACCTCTCCATCCTCTATTCAAAAATGCTATAGTTTTACATTTTATTTCAAAAATTTACAGCAAAAAACGAATTCATCCAATTGACAGACTTCGCTACAACATACTGACAAAATAAAAACTCATCCCGTTTTATTCCTGATAATAAAAATCTTAAAACACACCAATCTAAATGCAGGGGTTGTGCAAAATGCATGCCTTGAACGCCCTGGCAGCATCCTAACCGCAAATAACCATGTCTTCTAACGTTAATCAATTTCTGAGGCGTGACCGACCCAACCGCAATCAGTATTCTTCTTTCTAAGTCAGTTAAATGGCTTGGTTTCGTTTTATATACCATACTTTTCACATATCCTCATAAGAAGTAGTCTAATAACGTAACGATATTCGCTTCAACTTCTACCCATTTGGAAATACCAAGTCGAAGCACTTCCGGGCATTTATTTGGTAATGTGCTATTGCTCCATCCTGCTGAGATCATATAACATCTGCTGGGACTTGTAAGTTTACTCGATTAGGATATATGTTTGTCAGAACATTATTTTGGAGCCGTGCTTAATATTTATCTTCATAGCCATCAATGAAAAGGTGACCAATGACATGGTTTCAACTACTCCTGCCTAAGCATTAACCTTTTTATGACATCGCGTATGTTCTTTCATCCAGTGTGGATGTTTTTAGACAAGTTGTGACACTTTTAACGATTATCATGGCCGTGGAGGGTGAAAGCTGCACTCATAAAAAAAAACTGAGCATGTTCTAGTCTGATAATATTGTTATCTAATATTTTTATTATTTGTCCGCAAAAAGACGTTCTTCCAGAATCAAAATCGTCTTCCAGAAGCCCCCGAGTGTGTATCAATTTATAGGGAGGCATTTTATTTTCTTTTAATATTCGAATCATTGATGAATTGATGAATGGCGAATATGCAAAGTTGTGGCTGTTTGTCGACTTGAAGTATGTGGGTTTTTCTAAAACTCAAACATAACATCCAATTTGGTATTATTACTCAGTGCATTAGAAGTTGTTTTTTTAATTTAAATAATTTTCCCTTGGGATATTTGCGGTACACCGATTTTCTTAAAACATATGAGCAAAAACGTCAAACTCGCAATTTTAAACGTCAACATTGGCAATGTTTAGACAAAGAACGTGAAACAAATACCGATTGTGAAAAGAAAGTTTTGCAAGAAGAGTATTCTGCAAACCCTTAAGTTTCAGATTCAACCGTCATTGCCCTTCATTTTACTAAAATGTTTACAGAATATTCATTTCAAATAGACCCTTTCTCTGATGCTTTCGCTGTCGGTTTAGTTAAGTTGATGCTTTCGCTGTAGGTTTCGTAAAGTTTATGGTTGAACGGTCTATAATAATTTTTTCAGCTAATTTTCGTATTTTCGTAGAACAAATTCGTTAATGCATGTTTGCATTTTTTATCAAAATATGATGCATTTGTAAGAAAAAAATCTGGACGCAGTAAGTGTCTATTTGAAGCCATATCCCCATAAAATCCTGCCTAGCCCGCACAGCACCCTTATTTGCCCCAGGTCACGCAACTTCCTTAGGGGGTATGAAAAAGAAGTTTTTCCTGTGGTATATGCAACGAGGGTGGTTGTATGCACACGAGGGGGGAAGGAAAATGTCTACAACAAAACAGGACCTCCCCCGTTCGACTTGGGGCAGGGGCGGGGGTTTGGGGGGTGGCTGATTTGTGTCGTGGGGATTTTCCTTCCCCCTCGCGTGTATACAACCACCCTCGCTGCATAAACCACAAAAAAATGTCTTGTTCCTATCCGCCAAGGAAGTTACGGCACCTGGGGGGATAGGGGTGCTGTGCGGGGTAGGCAGGGTTTAATGGGGATATGGCTTCAAGATGTGAAAAAGACAGCTTTCAAGCCCGTTTTATTCGCATTTTCTGCTCATATTTCCTTTTTACTACCTACCCCGCCCAGCACCCCTACTCACTCCTGGTCCCGTAACTTCCTTGGGGGGTGTGAACAAGTGATTTTTCTTGTGGTTTGTGCATCCAGGTGGGGTCATAGTAATGCTTCTGAAAACAATTTTTTGAGAAGCGTTCGGGAGCTAATCTGCAAATTTACCGAATTTTCATTAAATCCTTTAAATTTCAATAACTCAATTTGTTATTAACGTAAGCTTTGTTGGTTAGGAAACCGACATTCAAGTTTATTTTCGGAAATTTTTTGTGTATTTTCAAACCATAAGTAATTTTGATAAAATACAGTACATTGTTTCTACTACATAGGCTCAGATTGATGCCTGCTCGCATTTGCTATTAAAAACATTTTTATGGAACTTCACTTCCATAACACACTTGCTGCATGCAGACTTTTGAAAAATGTTTATATATTTTCAAACAATAATGTTATTTCGATGAAATATGGTACATTGTTTCTACTATATAGGGAACCAAGTTTGATGGCTGCTTTTATCAAAGAAAGACATTTGCTATTAAAAACATTTTAAAGAGAATTCGCTACCATAACGCACTTGTTGCGTCCAGACTTTTTTTCTTAAAATTATTAGAGGTAAATTTGCAGATAAGATCACAGAGAGTTTTCATAGAAAAAATTCTACTGATATATAAACATGCTCAGAGCCCCTTTTGGATACCCAAGTCACATGAAAAAAATCGTGTAAACAACCCCCATGTGCCAGGAGTGAATATGGTTGCTTGGCGGGGAAGAAGATAAAAAGGAAGTATAAATGAAGAATGCGAGAAAAAAAGAGCTTAGTCGTACCTATATAAGCAGCCTTTATCAAATTTGACTGCGAAACCTCTTTAAAATCTTGTTTACTCTCATAGTTCAGGTCCCGCAATTTTCTGAGGGGTTGTACTGAATAAACTTTCTTGTGGTTGTACATTGAGGGTTATAGACATTCAGAAGATAAAGACCCGCCCTCGTGTTTGTGGAAGGGCTCGTCCAGCATGGGACGGGGTGGGGCTGGCTTCTTCATCCTAGGGGTTTTCCTCCTCTACCGTCAATGCAGCCCCCAAGAAAGTTACTAGACCTGAGACCAATAGAGGTTCTGTGCGTTCTAAACTTGATATTAAGGAGGTGTAGCTGAAAAATTGAATAAAGGCAGCTTATATAGATCCGGATAGGATGTTTTTTGGCATTTTTCATTTTTTCTTCCCCGCCCATCACCCCTATTCACTCTTGGTCCAGCGTTTTTTTTTGGGATTGTTTTCAAGAAAATGTTTTTGTAGTTTATGGACACAAGGTGGGTTCTAAACACGGTTCTGCAAAATTTTTTCTAAAAATAAAATTATTATTATATATTATTAATTTACTTATTAGGCTAGCAAAATTTACTATTATTTTAAAATTAAATATAGAATGTCTGAGTTTTTGGGAACGGTGCACTTAACAGCAATTACATATTAACGTGATTATAATCAAATATGACCTAAAAACACTTGTACATACCTTAATAAAGTAAAACAATGTGGTATTATTCGTTTTTAATAACCGCAATTAAAACGTTTCGATTTGCAACAAAAACGTATATTTTTGCACTTGAGGTTATGACTGTTGTTCCGTTGACATATTTCATGCAGATTGGCGTTATTGTTAGGTCTATAAAGTCAGGTCGGCAGGAGTGTGCGTAAAAAGCATTTCAGATCTTTTATTTCGTTAAAGCGGCAAAAGACTCTTGGACTAAATTGCAGATAGGCGGTGTTGTTAGGTCCAGAAGGTCAGGTCAGCAGAATTGTGTGTAAAAAGCATTTTAAAGTTTTATTTTGTTACAGTGGCAAAACACTCTTGGAATTAGATATTCAATGTGGCAACGCTGCTGAAAATTGAAAGTTCGAATCTTGAAAATGGTCCATTTTTTTGAACTTCATTTTTCAATTATTCTGTTATTTATGTTTTTCCGTAAATTTTTTTCACCATTATTAATCTACGTTACATACTCTTTCTTGTGGTGTGCGCCGTTTTGCTACATTCCGGTTACGGTTAAGTGCACTGTCCCCGAGTTTTTTGCTTAGAAATTAATTGTAAAAATTA
This sequence comes from Tillus elongatus, assembly GCA_964006375.1. Taxonomy (NCBI): domain Eukaryota; kingdom Metazoa; phylum Arthropoda; class Insecta; order Coleoptera; family Cleridae; genus Tillus; species Tillus elongatus. The sequence goes on along the minus strand of OZ023262.1, from coordinate 112,802,462 downwards.
TAAACCTTGTATTTTGTATATGTAAAAAATACATACCGAAATCTAAACTATTGTCTTAAAGACAATATCTTATTTTCTGAGGTGTTCTGTTGTAAACATAACTGCACATAGAATTAGCGGTATTTCGAATTGGACGTTATTTATTCATAATTATGTGTATATTCGATTTATTCGGCGAATCGTCATTAATGTAGATATGTATTTATTAAAGAAAAACACAAAATTTCCGAAGAATTGTACGTATGTGCGAAAAGTAAATATATACCGACACTTTATACTTTACTACAGCGGTGTGTTACATCTCGACATTAAAACTAAAAACTTATTAAATCGATCTACTGCCTTTACCTGCCGTAATCACTAGTAGTCGTTCTGTAAAACGGATGTTCCTGTGGACGCCGCTGGATGCCGTATCCGTAAAACCAGGAAGGATATTCAAATCTCTTCGGTAATTGGCAAGTGCGGTAGTAGTCCGAGGTTTTGAGTGGGGTCTGATACTGTCCGTCCGGGTCAGGGCAATCCATCCTTTATACAATCTACTATTTCTCAAACGTCTTAAGTGGCACCAGTCTTATCGAAACACTTTGCTCAGTTGAAACCACTGCTGAAAATTCCGGAACATCCAGCCTAACGTCAAATCTGCAAGTATCGATCAAATACTTACCATGGAAACGTACTTGACACGAGTACACAGCAAATCGGATTATGTCCAAAACAAACGTCGCTACTCTGTTTCAAATACTTAAAGAGAAATATGAGTTTTGTGTGGTAATTACAAAAGCACAAACAGTGGGGGTATCATGTATCAACAAAACGTTTTGTTTAAATGTTTGTTTTGTCAGTGATAACCAGAGAGTTAGTATGTGACAGTTATCTACTGATATAAACGCCCCGTTCCCAACGAAGCAGAGCAAAGCATTTGATTTAATAAAAATGTCTGGACGCAGCAAGTGCGTTATGGTAGTGAATTTTCATAGAAATGATCTGGCACAAAATATTTTATTATAACTTTTTTTTCTTGTAACATAGAAATCTAAATTTTGGTATATAGTTTGCTTTTTATATCGCAAACCTACCTACCAAATTTGGTTATCATAGATTTTTTATTTTTTAAGATAAAAATTTTTTTCAAATGAAAACTCAAAATTTTCCCGGAAAACTCATCCGATTTTTTTGATTAGCGAACTTGTCAAATCCTTTTACAAAAGGAAGGTACGTGACAAATTTTATCAAAATCGGCGTATTATTCTTTAAGATAAAAAATTTTTTCGAATGAAACTTCAAAATTTTCCCGGAAAACCTCGTCTGATTTTCCTGACTAACAAACTTGTCAAAGCTATTTACAAAAGAAAGGTACATGCCAAATTTTATTAATATCGGCTAATTACTTTTTGAGATAATAATTTTTTTCGAATGAAAACTCAAAATTTTCCCGGAAAACCTCGTCCTTCCTGACTAACGAACTTATCCAAGCTATTTACAAAAGAAAAGTACATGCCAAATTTTATCAAAATCGGCCCATTATTTTTTGAGTTATCGGTGTGATACATATATATATATATATATATATATATATATATATATATATATATATATATATATATATATATATATATATATATATATATATATATATATATATATATATACAGGGTGTCCCTCTAACAATGAGCCAAACCCATATATTCGGATAGAGCATCAAAAATTAAATAGACTTTCATTAATACGTTTTGTCCGATTGTTGCTTGTTTTCGATATACAGTGTGTTAAATTTGACTTTGAAAAAAATTAAATCGCTCGTTTTTCTGCTAATTACTGGAATATTGATTTGGAACTGTGTAATAGGGGGTTATCGAGGATGTTGCTTCCAACCGTGATACCTATTTTGAGCTACATCATAGTTGGCGCCACCTACACTAAACCCGAATGTTTTACAGGGGCATAACTTTTTCGATGATCAACTTTCTGCAAATCTGTTCAGAAAAACTGAAAACTACTAATTTTTTGTACGAAAAAGGTATACTTAGTTGAAACTCATAAAGTGAGTGGTTACCGAGATATTGCGGTTTTAATAATGGTGTGCATTGAAAATCTCTCAAATCTGAAATTTTATTCTGGCCCAAAGTTCATCTCTGGAGTTACAAACATTATTGTGTATGTACCAGTTGTTTCAAGTAACCCCAATGGAAAATTCTAGAGGATTGAGGTCGGTGTATTTTAATCATATTTTCTAATTCTATCTAGATTGGATTTTTGTGAACGCATTCGTCGGTATCAGAATGACGATCCGTGTTTCTTCAACAACATTCTGTTCACTGACGAAGCGACATTCACAAGAAGAGGAGTTTTCAATTTCAAAAATGCTCACACATATGACAGCAGCAATCCTCATTTGACGCGAGAACACCATTTTCAACATGAGTTCTCCATTAATGTCTGGTATGGCATACTAGGCGACGTGTTGTTGGGACCAATAGAACTTCCTGCAAGGCTCAATGTGGAGAATTATTTAATTTTCTTGAGAGATGAACTTCCTATTCTCTTGGAAGATGTCCCTCTAGACGTGCGCAGGAGATTATGGTTCATTCACGACGGGGCACCTGCCCATTATGGACTTCCTGTCAGAGAATTTCTGAACCAAAATTATCCGCGCCGATGGATAGGTCGAGGTGGAGATATTCCTTGGCCTGCACGTAGCCCCGACCTCAATCCTCTAGATTTCTTCCTCTGGGGTCACTTGAAAGAATTAGTATACAAGAATATTTGTAACTCCAGAGATGAACTTTGGGCTAGAATAATCGAATCCAGTGATATAATGAAAAACGAATATCAAACTTTTTTTAAGGTGAGGCAAAATTTTGGGTTGAGACTAGAAAAATGTATTGAAGTAGGCGCAGGCCATTTTGAGAATCTTTTTAAGTGAATTGTTCGATAATTGTCAATTTTTTCTTATAATTTAGTGATAATAATAATGTTAATAAAATTTCAGATTTGAGAGATTTTCAATGCACACCATTATTAAAACCGCAATATCTCGGTAACCACTCACTTTATGAGTTTCAACTAAGTATACCTTTTTCGAACAAAAACTTAGTAGTTTTCAGTTTTTCTGAACAGATTTGCAGAAAGTTGATCATCGAAAAAGTTATGCCCCTGTAAAACATTCGGGTTTAGTGTAGGTGGCGCCAACTATGATGTAGCTCAAAATAGGTATCACGGTTGGAAGCAACATCCTCGATAACCCCCTATTACACAGTTCCAAATCAATATTCCAGTAATTAGCAGAAAAACGAGCGATTTAATTTTTTTCAAAGTCAAATTTAACACACTGTATATCGAAAACAAGCAACAATCGGACAAAACGTATTAATGAAAGTCTATTTAATTTTTGATGCTCTATCCGAATATATGGGTTGGGCCCATTGTTAGAGGGACATATAAATATAATATATATATATATATATATATATATATATATATATATATATATATATATATATATATATATATATATATATATATATATATATATATATATATATAAACATATAAAAATTGAAACTGACTCCGGATATGGGTTCTAGGGGTCCTGGATCGCGCTCATTTGAAGAAATTTTTTCAAAATTCAAAAGTCGAGATCTCCTCATAAGGAATTTTTTCTAAGAAAATTCACTAAAATCTCGGGACGCAGTAAATAGGTTTTGGTAGCGAATTTTTCTAAAAATGTTTTTAATGGCAAATATGTCTTGTTTTTAAAAGAATGACATTTGGTTGACAGTATAACCTATATAGTACTAACAAGGTACCATATTTCATTAAAATAACTTTGTTGTTTCAAAAAGCACAAACATTTTCCGAAAATAAACTTTAAAATTTCCAGAAAAAAACTGGTCCGATTTTCATGGCCAACGAACCTCTTTAAGATATTTACACACCTGCCAAGATAAAATTATTCAAAAACAGCTTTAGGACCAAAATTGAAAGAAAAATATGAAAATTTATTTTACAAAAATTCACCATTTTTTTGTACAGAAATTGCCTTCAGTAATGTTACACTAAACCATATTTTCACAAAAACTCGACAACTTTTTTCACAATAACTTACTTAACATTTATTAATAATTACCAACATATTACAAAAATGATTTCTACGCAAACACTAAAAACCATTCTGCGATAACTTTCCAAATTCAGTCATTATTTGAGAGTGCCTGTATACCGCAGCTCAAATTTTTCGACGAGTAAGACAAACAAGAAGCTCTCTAAACGCGTCATTTCCATGGGGCTCCGCTATCTATTGCTAAAAACACAATTTGTGATCTGTTTGAAATATGTGCCAAAAACGTGAAAAGTTGCAAAAAATTAAAAACAAGTCAAAAACGATGAACGATTTAATTTTTTTCTTACAACCATGCATTATCATTCGATGAAAAACACAAAAATGTAATAACATAAGGGGTGTTTGATTAAGAAAATAAAGCATGTGTCACCAACAACTTATGGGCCAACCTGCGATTGTCAAAATAGGTTTATAAGATGCAGCTCGAGACACCCTCTAATTAACGTATATACTTTTTTTCTCATATCTTGTATAACGGACTTATTGAGCTTTACCGTAGAAATGCGTTACCCTGTATATGTGTAAACAGGCAAAACTGAAACTGACTCCCTATATGGGTTTTAGGGACTCTAGTTCCCGCTCATTTGAAGAAATCTTTTTAAAATTCATAGGTCACAGTCTCTTCAATAACGAATTTTTTCTACGAAAATTTGCTAAAATATAGGCTATCAAACCATAAACTCTATAGCTGAAACTACTGCCACAGCATCAGAAAGTGGGTCTATTTGTAATAGGTTTTCCGAAAACATTTTAGTAAAATGAAGGACAATGTTGGTTGAAGCTAAGGCTTTGTAAAACACACTTATTACGACATTTTTTCGACATAATCCGTATTTGGTTCAAATTAGTTATCGGAAAATTTCAAATTTTGACGTTTCAAATTGCGACTTTGACGTTTCAAGAAGAAACATTATAAACTTTTAAAAATATTTTCTCTGCTTCTTTTTGACCTTTTTGCGCCAAGGAAACTTAACCGTTCTATGTAATATTCAATTAGTTTTGTTAATCACACAAAATATTTTATTCTTGTGCTTTCCTCTGATCACCAGTGGCACCCATTTTTTTTTTAAATGCCTATAACCTTTTTTGCTTTTAAATTAGGGATCTACATTTTGCTGTGTCGGGTGAGTTTGATAGTAAAAACGTACGTGCCAAAAATGATTGTCTTAGCTCTGTTATTTTAGGAGATACAAAAATTTTCCGAAAGGAACCCCAAAATTTTCCCGGAAAAATTAGCTGGACATCACGACGTCTGGGGTGGACATACTTCTAAGGTAAAACAGACAAGGCTACATTTCCAGACTGTATTTATTGACAAAAGCCCTACGCGTTTCGGCTCATTTAACCTAAGCCATCTTCAGGGGCTTCCTGAAACATTACAAAAAGTGGTTGTGCAAGAAACAAAGTTTCTGGTAGGTCGGCGAGTATTCCATGACACAAGCAGTTACACAATTCTAAACAGTCTTACAAGCAAAGTCTACATATATATATATATATATATATATATATATATATATATATATATATATATATATATATATATATATATATATATATATATATATATATATATATATATATACACGGATCTCCTCATTAGTGGGTTTTTCGTTTTATGAAAAATTCGCCAAAAATTCTGGACGCAGTAGGTTGTTTGAAAAAGTACAAAAGTTTTGCTAAAATAAATTTAATGTTACCTACTGACAAAACTGGTCCCGTTTTCTTGGCTAACGAACCTCTTCAAGCTATTTACTTACCTGCCAAGATATAATTATCCAAATAAAGACGCTTTTAGACGAAAATCACGAGGCTTATGATTAAACAGCACCTCAATCAGGTCTTTCATTTCGTAAAACGCCAAAACACAATACTGAGTAAAAATTGTGTGCCAATTAGAAATATATGGTAAATACAGCGTCTACCGTTTGAATGTCAAGTGCTGTTTTACGACATAAGAGATCTGGCTGAGGTCCAGTTTTAGAGGAGTCCTGCTCAACCAACCTTCCTGACTTGCGCTGACAGCAGTTTGCATAATAAGAAGCTAAAAGGCGTTTAGAATCGTCGCAACAATAACAACAAATCGACCAAGAATAAACAATAACTCGCAAAATAGACATCTCCCACAAATTTATTTGCTATTCTCGTGATCTGCGAACTGAATTACGTAAGTATACAAAATTTCATAAAAATCCAGCTTATGGCAAGAAAGTAACCTTTTACCAAACATTTGTTCATACCTTGATTTCCTTCTTTATTTAAAATAACACTTGGTGATATTCATCTGGCAACGTGCAAACGATCGGGTTTTCATTTCGTCTTCCAAATCGACCCGATCCGTTGCTTACTTCTGAGATGAGTAATTACCAGAATATCTAAATATAGAAAACACGATCATGAAAATTAGTGTCCGAAAATTGGCGGCATCACGAAAAATACATGTGTATCACATTTTCATTATTAGTGAATTTTCTTAGACAAAATTCACTAATGAGGAGATCTCGACTTTTGAATTTTGAAAAAATTTCTTCAAATGAGCGCGATCTAGGACCCCTAGAACCCATATCCGGGGTCAGTTTCAATTTTTAGTGAATTTTCGTAGAAAAAATTCACTAATGGGGAGATCCCGACTTTTGAATTTTGAAAAAATTTTTGCAAATGAGCTTGATCTAGGACCCTTAGAACCCATATCCGGGGTCAGTTTCAATTTATATATATATATATATATATATATATATATATATATATATATATATATATATATATATATATATATATATATATATATACAGTGTGGAACAGCCAAATGGAATAAATTCGATAACGGATAAATGAGGACGTGTTGGGAAAAACGCTTGGACACGTCGATTTGTATTTTTAACTGCGCATCTTTTTCAAGAAAAAAAAATTATATAGGGTGCGTCATGTGACAGTGGCCAATACCAACTTTCTTATTTTAAATACAAGCCCCTGTATATTATTAATTTTTTGGATTCTTCAGAAAATTCTAGACATAATTCATGTACAATGTCCTATACCTATCTTCAACTGTTTCGGAAATATTAAGTATTTTCAGATTTATTACAAAAATTAACATTAAAAATAGAAAATTATTTTATTTCACAAATTCTAATAAGAAATACTGATTATTTCTTAATAATTTAAAAAAACAAAAAAAAAATTAAGTCAATGTAGTAAATGTTCAAAATGCTCGCCACGAACATCTTGGCAACATGCTAATCTGGTATAGAAATGTCTTCTAACATTACTCAACATCTCAGGCGTGACTGATCTAATCGCAAGCGTGATTCGTCTTTTTAAGTCATCTAAGTTGAGGGGCTTAGTTTTGTATACAATACTTTTGACATATCCCCACAAAAAGTAGTCTAATAGCGACAGATCAGGAGATCGTGCTGGCCATTCTATCGATCCGCGCCTCCCTATCCACCGATTTGGAAAAATTTGGTTCAGGTACTGCCGGACATTGATTTGGTAATGGGGCGGTGCTCCACCTTGCTGAAACCATATTTTATTGGCAGGAACTTGTGGGTTTGCTGGATCTGGATATAAGTTTGTCAAAGTTGGCACGACATTATTTTGGAGCAGTTCTAAATATTTATCCCCATTCAAGTTGCCATCAATGAAAAAGGGACCTACGATATGATTTCCAACAATTCCTGCCCAAACATTAACTTTTTCAGGATATTGCGTATGTTCCTCTCTCATCCAATGAGGATTCTCATTAGACCAATAGCGGCAATTTTGACGATTAACATGACCGTGAAGTGTAAATGTGCTCTCATCAGAAAACAAAACATCTTCTAATTGGATCACATTGTTATCTAACATTGCCATCATTTGTTCACAAAAATACGTTCTCCTATCGAAATCGTCCTCCATGAGCTCCTGAGTTGGTATCATTTTATAGGGATGCATTTTACTTTCCTTTAATGTTCGAAAAATTGCTGTGTGGCTAACGTTGAATAGTTGGGCTGCTTGTCGACCAGAAGTATGTGGGTTTTCTAGAAACTCAAGCGTAATATCCAATTTCGTATCATCACTTACTGCATTGGCAGCTACTTTTTTTATCTGTCTCACATGACCAAGCTCGTGAAACTGCTTTTCTATTTTGCTAATTGTTCCTTGGGATACAGGTGGCAAATTTGGAAATTTTTCGTGAAATAAGCGAGACACTTCCATCTGTGTCCGTGTGTTATCTCCATAACCAATCATTTGTAGAATGGTTATTTTGTGCATTTCTGTTAAATGAACCATTTTTCTGATATTATTACGTACAGTTAACGAAATTCAAACGACAATAGCACTGACACTAATCACTACTGTCATGCAGGCAGACAACAAGTTGCTAAGGCTACGAGTTTTATACGAACAGAAAGAAAACTGTTTTTGTTTTTGTTTCATTTCATATCAGTAAAAAGAAACGCAGAAATGGTTTTTGTTTACTTTCTCATTATCAAGAGCTGAATGGGAAATAAGTATTGAATGCAATGTAGCGAATTTGTGAAATAAAATAATTTTCTATTTTTAATGTTAATTTTTGTAATAAATCTGAAAATACTTAATATTTCCGAAACAGTTGAAGATAGGTATAGAACATTGTACATGAATTATGTCTAGAATTTTCTGAAGAATCCAAAAAATCAATAATATACAGGGGCTTGTATTTAAAATAAGAAAGTTGGTATTGGCCACTGTCACATGACGCACCCTATATAATTTTTTTTTCTTGAAAAAGATGCGCAGTTAAAAATACAAATCGACGTGTCCAAGCGTTTTTCCCAACACGTCCTCATTTATCCGTTATCGAATTTATTCCATTTGGCTGTTCCACACTGTATATGTATATATATATATATATATATATATATATATATATATATATATATATATATATATATATATATATATATATATATATATATATATATATATATATATATATATATATATATATATATATATATATATATATATATCACACCGATAACTCAAAAAATAATAGGCCGATTTTGATAAAATTTGGTACGTACCTTTCTTTTGTAAATGGCTTGGATAAGTTCGTTAGTCAGGAAAATCAGATGAGGTTTTCCGGGAAAATTTTGACTTTTCATTCGAAAAAAATTCTTTTCTCAAAAAGTAATAAGCCGGTTTTAATAAAATTCGGCGTGTACCTTCCTTTTGTATATGGCTTTGACAAGTTCGTTAGTCAGGAAAATCAGATGAGGTTTTCCGGGAAAATTTTGAGTTTTCATTCGAAAAAAATTCTTTTCTCAAAAAGTAATAAGACGATTTTAATAAAATTTGGCATGTACCTTACTTTTGTAAATGGCTTTGACAAGTTTGTTAGTCAGGAAAATCGGACGAGGTTTTCCGGAAAAATTTTGACTTTTCATTTGAAAAAAATTTTTATCTCAAAGAATAATGGGCAGATTTTAATATAATTTGGCATGTACCTTCCTTTTGTAAATGGCTTTGACAGGTTTGTTAATCAGAAAAATTGGACGAGGTTTTCCGAAAAAAATTTGAGTTTTCATTTGAAAAAAATTTTTATCTTAAAAAATAAAAAATCTATGATAACCAAATTTGGTAGGTAGGTTTACGATATAAAAATCAAACTATATACCAAAATTTAGATTTCTATGTTACAAGAAAAAAAAGTTATAAAATATTTTGTGCCAGATCATTTCAATGAAAATTCACTACCATAACGCACTTGCTGCGTCCCGAGTTTTTTATATGTTTATATATATATATATATATATATATATATATATATATATATATATATATATATATATATATATATATATATATATATATATATATATATATATATATATATATATATATATATATATATATATATATATATGTATCACACCGATGACTCAAAAAATAATAGGCCGATTTTGATAAAATTGGGAACGTACTTTTCTTTTGTAAATAGCTTGGATAAGTTCGTTAGTCAGGAAAATCGGACGAGGTTTTCCGGGAAAATTTTGAGTTTTCATTCGAAAAAATTATTATCTCAAAAAGTAATTAGCCGATTTTAATAAAATTTGGCATCTACCTTTCTTTTGTAAATAGCTTTGACAAGTTTGTTAGTCAGGAAAATCGGACGAAGTTTTCATTCGAAAAAATTTTTTATCTCAAAGAATAATACGCGGATTTTGATAAAATGTGGCACGTACCTTCCTTTTGTAAAAGGCTTTGACAAGTTCGTTAATCAAAAAAATCAGACGAGGTTTTCTGGGAAAGTTTTGAGTTTTCATTTGAAAAAAATTTTTATCTTAAAAAATAAAAAATCTATGATAACCAAATTTGGTAGGTAGGTTTACGATATAAAAATCAAACTATATACCAAAATTTAGATTTCTATGTTACAAGAAAAAAAAGTTATAAAATATTTTGTGCCAGATCATTTCTATGAAAATTCACTACCATAACGCACTTGCTGCGTCCAGGCTTTTTATTTTTGTTTTCTACGTACAAAACTACGCGATTATGCAAAATTTCATCAAAACCGCTAAGGCACTAGACAATTGCCTTAAATTAAATCTGACTTAAATATACATGACAGAAAAACAATGCGGAAAATGACGTACGTGACAGCAGTATTCAAGTTATACAGATTGCATGCAGACCGCATCGTCCAGAATGTTTTCATATTTCATCCATGTCTGCATTGCCTTATTCATGGTTGCAGTGGTTATCGCTAACGACAGGTCTCTTTCTAACGACCAAAATTTAAATACAGTTGATAAATCAGCAACTGAGAATGGAAGTTTCCCATCGACGGAAGTCATCAATACCACAAAATCAGCCCCATCCAGTTGGTATACTGAAGCTATTCGGGAGATCGCTTACTACTTACGATTCCATAAATTCAATGAATACGACAGGCGATATGAAACCAATCCAGCCTCCGCTCTCAGGCAGTATTTCAGGTAAGTAGCTGAAAAATAGTCGATTGAAATTCGTGTGAAAAATGTGCTATTTGACTAATTAAACTTTGAAAATATGAGTAATTGTTTATTCTATATACCGGGCCTCACAACAATCACGTATAGTTACAATAGAAACAAAGTTATCAAAGTAACAATTTATTTATTTATACATATACGTTACAAAGATGAGGCTAAACATGAAAGTAAACGTTATTCTTGTATGTAAAAGTTTACTTTCGGGGCGCGTGTTCGATTTTTATGAAATTTTGTATATAGACATGCTTTAGGGTGTCGATGACGAAAGTCACAATAAAAATGAGGGCAGACCCAACTATTAGAGTTATTTGGACTTTTTTTTTTGGAAAAATGTTGGTTATACTCACTTCTGCGGCATGTTTTTGTAATATTTTACACATTTTCCGGTCGTCGTTCGTTTTATATCAAACTAAAGATGTGTGTATTCCACTCTTCTAATTCATTTTCAAATAGTTAGTGCTTCCTCTTTTTGAAACATTTTAATATAAAATTTTCCTTTTTGCAATAATGTCAAATTTCAAAATGTATGACATCAACTTGGCTTTATATGCCAAATGTTAATTTCAACGGTTATAGGATGAAAAGAAGAGAAAATTTCAGAGATGCATAAACAGTTAGTAGTAGTAGTAGCAGTGGTGGGGAGGCCAACGCCAAGCAAGTAGGCCACAATGGGCCCTTTTTGCCAACCCCAGCGACCCCACAACCATGCTCTACTCTTCCTCGGTTCCGTCGTCAAACCGCCTCGACCTCGAGATGAAGGCCGTGACGGTCTTCAATTGGACGGTACTTACCTGATTCCTCTGCAGAGTCCTCGATCCAAACAATTCTGCTCGAAGACTTCCGAAAGCCTCGCATTCACACAGGTAGTGGTAGGACGTTTCTTCATCCTCGCCGCATTCCTGGCAAATGTAATCCCTCTCTACGCCTATCAATGTGAGGTTTCTTCTAAGAGCACAGTGGCCTGTCAGCACCCCAAGGATGCGGCGAAGCGTAGGCGACAGAGACCGTCTTCCTACTTACGCCTATTGCAGGCTCCGGTTCACAGAACGGCCGCCGGGAACCGAGTCTTGCGAGATTATTCGCCACCTCATTCCCCGCTACGTCACAGTGTCCCGGAATCCACACCAGTTGCACCTCCTTCGTCCTGGCTAGTCCACTGAGGGCGTCAGCGCACTCCGGAACCAGTGTTGACCTGATTCTGGCCGCGCAGACTGCCCGGAGGACCGCCTGACTACCCGAGCAGATGTACACACATTTCTCGGGACTCCTCTTTACATCCTGTCTATTGCCCAGAGACAGGATAACATACACCTTTGTTTCGAATGTCGTGGTATATGCTCCAAGAGCATAGCTCTCGCGCACTCCCAGGCCCTCGATGTATATTCCTGCCCCGGAGGATTGTTGGTCCTCCAAACGCGATCCGTCGGTGAAACCGACCAGGCTTGCGGGCTAGAATGCAACCTCATTTTCCCTCCACTGATCCCTATTGGGGATCCTGAGGATGTATGGTCTAGTCAACCTAATATCCTCCTCGGAATACCGCACCTTTATGGTGGAAATCAGAATTTCCTTTTTCACCTCCTTGGCGACTCTTGCATGCCCGATTACTGCTCTTTCTCCGCACCAGTTTCCTGAGTCTTGCATTCTAAGATGCGACGCCACAGCTTCCCTTCTGATGCAGATTGGAAGCGGTGGCAGCATCAACAGGACCTCTAGCGTGGCTGAGGGTGTCGATTTCATAGCGCCTGTGATACCTAGGATTGCCAGCCTTTGGAGTTTGGCCAGCTTCCTGCTGGTAGTTTGGTTCACACCACACCACCAGATCAACGCCCCATAGAGGATTCTCGGCCTGACGATCGCAGTGTAGATCCAATGAAGGATCCAAGGATTAAGTCCCCAGGTCCTCTCTATCACACGACGCAGCTGCCAGAGGATCGCTACATCCTTCCTCACTACTCGTTCTATTTGCGACCCCCATGTTAGTTTGGGGTCCAGGATCACCCCCAGATATTTGACCTCCCGCACTAAAGCTAAAAGTTTTCCAAACATCACGGGCGCCCTGAACCCCATATACCTTCCTCTTCTTGGCAACTAGGATCATCGCCGGGTTTACGGAGAGTCCCTGCTCACCACACCACCTTTCGATTATGCTACAGGCAGCTTGCATGCACTCACATACGACGCCGAGGAATTTTCCGGTGACTAAGACCAGGCCATCTTCAGCGTACGCCTGGGCGTAGAAGTGATTCTCAGAAAGTCGCTCGAAGAGGCCGTCCATGACCAGACACCATAGATGGGGCGAAAGGCAGCTGTCCCGAGGACAGCCACCCGTCACCCCAACGTCCAGCCCCCGGCCCCTCAAGGTCAGCGAAACTCTCCTCTCCTCCAGCATGCTCGCCACCCAGCATATTAGGGACCTCGGCTTTCCCCTATCGTGTAGGGCGGTACAGACCATATCCGTCCTTGCCTTATCAAAGGCCCCTTCCACATCGAAGAACACAGCTATTGCGCTCTCCCCGTAGTGTAGGGCCCTTTCCACCTTCCTTGTCACAGCATGGTGCGCCGTTTCCGTTGACTTCCCCCCGCTGGTACGCGTGCTGACCTTTATGGAAGGGGTGATCCTTTAGGATCTCTCCCAACATAAACCTATCTACTGTCTTTTCGAATGCCTTAAGCAGGAATAATGTAAGGCTGATTAGCCTGCACGCCTTCGCCAGCGTGTAGTTCTCCTTTCCCGGCTTGGGAATGAAGACCCCCCTAACCCGGCGCCAGGCCTTTGGGGCGGAGCCAGGCTGCCCCGGAAAACCTCCTTTTTTTTGTTCCCTCAGGGCTCGTCCGCGGCCTTGCCGCCCCGATAGCACCCCCTTACATAAACAGTTAAGGGGTTGCACTAACTATGTGAAAATGAATTAGAATAGTGGAATTCACCCTTCTTTTTTTTTCTTCGGAGCTCGTCCGCGTTTTTGTCTCCCCGATAGCACAGCAGACTTTGGTTTATTGTGCATACACCCTTCTTTAGGTTAATATAAAACGAACGACCTCCGAAAATATGTAAAATATGACAAAAACATGCCGCAAAATGAGTATAACCTAGATTTTACATCAAACATTTTCAAATAACTCCAAAAGTTGGCTTCTGCCCTCACTTTTATTGTAATTTTCGTCATCTACACCCTAAACCACGTCCATATAAAAAAATTCATAAAAATCAAACACGCGCCCTGAAAGTAAACCTTTACCTTTTTAGAAAGATATATGTTAAGAGATTACAGAAACAAGTAGTGCACATTTAATGATATGCTTGTTGCAGATACTATGTTTGCAAATAATACATATCATTGTGCTTTTAGGATCGATATGAGGCGCATACTGAGCGTCTTTCTCTCCTAAACGTTGCACTTGTTTGAGTGGCTGGAGGACAGAGATATCAAGAAATCTGATCATACAATCTCGGACACCAAGCCGTAGGTTAGGGCTACTTGATCTTCTTTGCATATCTTGTGTCACTGGTTCCTTCGCTATATCTTTCAAAATTTTTCTGCGTTTGTAAATCACTTCTAGGTTGTAGTTTGGATGTTCCTTCGTAAAGACTATAATATATGTATTGAGTGTTGCAACATAAATAATGTTGAAGAAAAATGTCATGGGACATGTTTACCGTCTCTTGTACGTTTACCGACATCCATGACGTCAACACCGCCCTTGGTTTTATTATAATGAGATCTGGGGCGGCTTGTCCATAAGTGTTGTGGTGCTGGGAACATCCAAACATAATTGAAGATTATTCCTCATTGGACGAAACCATTAAAATCCTAATTTACTGGCAGGAAATAGATAAGTTGTTATCTGAAAGCTCGCGGTTCTCTGGCGTTGAAAATTTGAGCAGGCGATCAAGCGCCAGACGCGAGTCCCAGTCAGTCAATTGTATATTGAAATAATGCAAGTCTCCTAGACTTGTCAAAGACTCTTTTGTAGCTTCTTCGGGAGTCTTCCACTTCACGAATACTTTTACACACCCTTCTGTAGCTTCTCTAGGGCTCTCCTACTTCACAAATACTTATACTGATTCTTTAGTAGCTTCTTAAGGACTATTCCACTTCACAGATACTTCTACTCAATCTTTTGTAGCTTCTTAACCGTCGCCCTCACAAATAAAATTTTTATGCATAATACACGACAAGGGTACCCGGGTACCTGCAATAATTATTGTCTTACCATTCTAGAAATCATTAGTTTTCTAATTCTTATAAGTAGTTATAGTTATAATGTCACATCTAGTGTTCCAAGAAAAGTTTTATGAACCGTTTCGGCTTACATACTTCCGCTCAGTGTTTTGTTGACATCAACGGATTCTGCATTTCGGAGAATTGTTTTCGTGATCCGATATTTGTGTGAATGCTAGAGCATTTATTTAGTCTGTTGTCTACCGCTGACTAAACAACACTATTTTCGATTGGAGATTGTACTGTGATTAGTGAATTTTCGGAATGGCAGATAAATTTAGGGAAGTTTCCAGTTCTGAATTCAAACGGTACGTAGATTATAAAAGTGATAAATGATAATAAACTACATTATTGTTGTAATTTTTGACATTTTTCCTATGTACCTGACTATTTACAGAATGAGTTATGAACAGCAAGTAAGTTATCTTCAGGAATTAAATGCTATGGAATATGAATCAGAGAGTGATAACGACAATGAACAAATTGAAGACCCCGAATCAGAAGACGAATATTTACCGCCTTTATTGTCATCAACAAATAACCAAGCAGAAGAATCAGACATAGAAGATGTTTTGCTTTTCACTGAGAATGAAATTGAAATTGCCGAGGAAGACAATTCTGAAGATGAGCAGTTAGAGGTTGAGGTTGATAATTGTGATGACCTAGTTTTGCGTTATAAAAACGGAACTATCTGGCAATCCAGTCCCCCAATGCCTACTCGTCAAACGCTGTCACAAAATATTTTGGGAAAAAATCTGGACCTTTGAAGACAACAAATTCCCTCTCAGTTCGGGAAACTTTCGCACGCATTTTCACTCCAGAAATGTGCAACATCATAATTCGAGAAACACCGCAAAGCCAAAACTATCCACGCGGAGTGGAATAAACAGCATTCCAACAAACTACCAAAAATTTGGAAACCTCTCACACAAGAAGAATTTCATGGTTATCTCGGGATACTGATTACTGCTAGAGTGCGACATTCTAAGAAAGAAAATCTGAGAGACTTGTGGAAAAGTGATGCTTACCCATTTTACCGTACGACAATGACAGTCAACAGATTTTATTCCATCCAAAGATTTATACGTTTTGACATAATGAGTACCAGAACCGATAGATTGAAAACTGATAAAGCAGCTGCTATCTTAGAACTTTGGCTTCTATTGATGCAAAATTTGAAATTGAATTATACGCCGTCTGAATGCCTAACGGTAGACGAACAACTATTTCCGTATAGAGGCAGGACCAAGTTCACGCAGTATATGCCAGTCAAACCTGCCAAATATAGTATGAAAAATTTGTGGGTGTGCGATGAAGCTAATTCTTACCCTCTTGTGGGGCAAATTTATACAGGGAAATCATCGCAAGGTAGTGAACAAAATCAATGTGTGCGTGTGGTGATAGATTTATGCATTTATTATAAAAATAGTGGGAGAAATGTTGTGATGGATCATTTTTTCACCACACTTCCCTTAGCTCGGTTTCTAATGTCATGGAAACTTTCTGTTGTAGGTACGCTAAAAAATAAAAAGTCGAAGACGCAGCAAGTGCGTTATGGTAGTGAATTTCCATAAAAATGATCTGGCACAAAATATTTTATTATAACTTTTTTTTCTTGTAACATAGAAATCTAAATTTCGGTGTATAGTTTACATTTTATATCATAAACCTACCTACCAAATTTGGTTATCATAGAATTTTTATTTTTTAAGATAAAAATTTTTTTCAAATGAAAACTCAACATTTTTCGGGAAAACCTCGTCCAATTTTTCTGATTAACAAACTTATCAAAGACATTTACAAAAGGAAGGTACGTGCCAAATTTTATCAAAATCAGCCCATTATTCTTTGAGATAAAAATTTTTTTTGAATGAAAACTCAAAATTTTTCCGGAAAACCTTGTCCGATTTTCCTGGCTAACAAACTTATCAAGGCCATTTACAAAAGGAAGGTACATGCCAAATTTTATTAAAATCGGCTTATTACTTTTTGAAATAAAAATTTTTTTCGAATGAAAACTCAAAATTTTCCCGGAAAACATCGTCCGATTTTCCTGGATAACAAACTTATCAAGGCCATTTACAAAGGGAAGGTACATGCCAAATTTTATTAAAATCGGCTTATTACTTTTTGAGTTAAGAATTTTTTTCGAATGAAAACTCAAAATTTTCTCGGAAAACCTCTTTCGATTTTCCTGGATAACAAACTTATCAAGTCTATTTACAAAAGGAAGGTACATGCCAAATTTTATTAAAATCAGCTTATTACTTTTTGAGATAAGAATTTTTTTGGAATGAAAACTCAAAATTTTCCCGGAAAACCTCGTCCGATTTTCCTGACTAACGAACTTATCCAAGCTATTTACAAAAGAAACGTACATGCCAAATTTTATCAAAATCGGCCCATTATTTTTTGAGTTATCGGTGTGATACATATATATATATATATATATATATATATATATATATATATATATATATATATATATATATATATATATATATATATATATATATATATATATATATATATATATATATATATATATATATATATATATATATATATATATATATATATATATATATATAAACATATAAAAATTGAAACTAACCCCGGATATGGGTTCTAGGGGTCCTAGTTCGCGCTCATTTGCAAAATTTTTTTCAAAATTCAAAAGTCGGGATCTCGCCATTAGTGAATTTTTTCTACGAAAATTCACTAATAAACCCTATATACCGCCAGAGATGTTGCCAAATAAAAGCAGGAAAGAACATTCTTCTACGTTCGGATTTTCTGAGGATAATATCACACTGGTTTCATACGTACCAAAACAGGGAAAAGCTGTAATACTCTTATCCACAATGCACGACAGTGCAAATGTATCTGGTTCAAAGAAAAAACCTGAAATAATCCATTATTACAATTCAGGGAAAGGTGGTGTTGATAATAAGGATAAGATGGTGTCACACTACTCTGGCAAACGTCGAACAAACCGTTGGCCTATTGCAATGTTTTATAACACGCTTGATATAGCAGGATTAGCAGCATATATTATTTATACTGAAAATAACCCTCTTCAGAAGAAAAAAAATATCGTCGAAAATTTCTTCAAGAACTTGGAAAGCAATTATCTAGACCGAGCATAGAATTGAGAGCCACATCACCAAAGGTGTTACAACATTTTAGTACCAAATCGGAAATTGAGTGCATGTTAGGGGGTCCATTAGCATACCAACTACCACCGCCGGTTGTAGAAAAGAATCATGCAAGAGATAAAACCGGACGCCTTCAAGTAACAGGTAAATGTTACGTGTGTCGAGCTGCTACAAAAAGACAGAGAAAAACCAGAAATTTGTGTAACGTTTGTAGCCGCCCAAAATGTGACGAACATTGTGAAAAAATAAATAAGTGTTACAATTGCAAAATGTAAAAGAATTATTGTAATAAAAAATATTATAAAATTAATATACTTTTTCAAATAAGGAGTGTAAATTTTTTTATTACTGTGCCCCAAAGTTAAAGATTTGGAACAAAATATTTTTTTTATTTTAGTAGGTACCGGGGTACCCCTGATGTGAGGAATAAGTATAAAAAATTTCAGTGTCCATTATACAATTTTCAAAAGTTATAAAAAATAATACATAATACAATAATGGTTTTTTATAATAAATTCTGAGATGTCACAACATCTTAGGCATAAATATAAACATTAATAAATAAAAACATCACTTTTAAAACAGAACACAGTGGTGGTGTTGGGTGTGTGTGGTGTTGGGTGGGTGTGGTGATGTTTGATTTGGTGAAAATTTAAGTTGGCTTCTGCCCTCACTTTTATTGTAATTTTCGTCATCTACACCCTAAGTCATGTCTATTTACAAAATGTCATAAAAATCAAACACGCGGCCCGAAAGTAAACCTTTACCTTTTTAGAAAGATATATGTTAAGAGATTACAAAAACAAGTAGTGCACATTTTAATGATATGCTTGTTACAGATACTACGTTTGCAATTAGTTCATATCATTGTGCTCTTAGGATCGATATGAGGTGCATACTGAGCATCTTTCTCTTCTAAACGTTGCACTTGTTTGAGCGGCTGGAGGACCAGAGATATCAAAAAATCTGATCATAAAATCTCGGACACCAAGCCTTAGGTTAGGGCTACTAGATCTTTTCTGCATATCTTGTGTCACTGGTTCCTTCGTATATCTTTCAAAAATATTCTGCTTTTGTAAATCACTTCTAGGTTGTAGTTTGGATGTTCCTTCGTAAAGACTACAATATATGTATTGAGTGTTGCAACATAAATATTGTTGAAGAAAACTGTCATGAGACATGTTTACCGTCTCTTGTACGTTTATTGACACCATTTTATTCACGACGTCAACACCGCCCTTGGTTTTATTATAATGAGATCAGGGGCGGCTTGTCCATAAGTGTTGTGGTGCTGCAGAACAGCCAAATATAATTGAAGATTATTCCTCACTGGATAAAACCATAAAACCCTAATTTATTGTCAAGAAATAGATACGTTGTTGTCTGAAAGCTCGGGGTTCTCTGGCGTTGAAAATTTGAGCACGCGATCAAGAGCCAGACCCGAGTCCGAGTCAGTCAATTGTATATTGAAATAATGTAAGTCTCCTAGTCTTGTCAAAGAAATCGCTGTTTAACACCGTTGATCTGTAAGTCATAATCGAGACGTTCAATGGGCGCCGCTGGCCATCGGACGGCGTCGGAACCGCCGAATGTACGGAGCCGTTTACTTCTTTACCTTTTATTTAGCAAGACTGAATCCGTATTCAGTATCGTGCATATTATATGATCGTAGTATTCGCAGGAGTTTCCTCTGTTTGTGTGTTTGTTTTTATTTATTTAACGTCGGCCTATTTCGCGACTATAGTCAATCACCGACGCCAGGGAGCAATTTGACTCCTGCCTTTCTGTAAGGAAGGTATGGATTTTTAACGTACCCAACATCGCATAGACACGGGACTGACTACTTCATAAATACTTATACTCACTCTTTTGTAGCTTCTTCGAGAGTCTCCCACTTCACAAATACTTTAACAAACCCTTCTGTAGCTTCTCTAGGGCTCTCCTACTTCACAAATACATATACTGATTCTTTAATAGGTTCCTAAGGACTATTCTACTTCAAAGATACT
The DNA here is from genome assembly GCA_964006375.1 of Tillus elongatus. Lineage (NCBI taxonomy): Eukaryota > Metazoa > Arthropoda > Insecta > Coleoptera > Cleridae > Tillus > Tillus elongatus. The sequence goes on along the minus strand of OZ023262.1, from coordinate 112,781,951 downwards.
TCTACCAACTCTTTTGTAACTTCTGTAGGGCTTTCTCACTTCACAAATACTTCTACTCACTCTTTGGAGATTATTTTTTAGGGCTCTCCTACTTCGCAAGTACTTATACTGACATATAGTAGCTTCTTAAGAACTACTCTACTCCACAAATACTTCTAATTACTCTTGTGTAGCTTTTTCCGGGCACTCCCACTTCATAAATACTTATACAAACTCTTTTCTAGCTTTTTCTGGACTCGCGTACTTTATAAATACTTCTTACTCTTGTGACTCTTATTCGTAGGACTTCCAAATTTGCATAACTCTCTTTGCTTACTGTTTATTATTACAAAAGTTATGAGAATCCGCCAAAACGTCAGAAAATCTGTGCCATGATTTTTCTACCACTGCTAATACATGCTATTGCTTATTTGCATAATAAAATGATAACTTTAGATAAATAGATGTTCTTGCCTAACGCGGTTTGAAAATAGCAGGCTGCATTAAGGTTTGACATAATCGTCGACTTGTCAACTAATATACATGTTACGCCTAGGACAGGTTATATTTAACGATATTAGTATTCAGTTTCTGATTTCATATAGACTAGTGTATGTAAACCTATGTATGCTTGTAGGTCGCCTGACTTCCTGAATTCATTTCGCAAATATAAACTCCAGTTAGTTTACTTTAACAAGCCGCGTTTTCGGCAGGGTGTGCTTCCGGCATCCACAACATCTAGAGCTAGAGCATCACAGTATTGAAGCAGATCATTTGAGAATACATTTATTATACCCTGGTAGCAGTGTATATGGCATTCTCTATTATTATACGTGTTACATTGTTTCTCTAATGAATCTTCCACAAATGATGAGTCGCATAATGGAACATCCAGTCTGTTCTAGGCAATGCAGTAAATTCATAGCAAAGAGCTACATTCCATCTGTGCTAAAATACATTAATATTTTAAGGCAGCGTTACCGTATAACAAAGCAAGCTAGTCGCTAATTCTATACATTGTACAAAATATATTATGAGTTTGATTATTACTTCCACATCGTCAAAACGTGTGGAAGTATCGCATCGGCGACAAAAATAAATTTATTTTTTGCTTAAACCTAAAAAGTATCAAACCATATTTAGAACATTTTTTTCTGTCTGTCGGTCTGTCAGCCTGTCGGTCTGTCGGTCTCTCTCGCTGATTTTAGCCACGATAGTAGTAGTAGCAGTGGTGGGGAGGCCAATGCCAAGCAAGTAGGCCACAATGGGCTCTTTTTGCCAACCCCAGCAACCCAGAAACCATGCTCTTCTCTTCCTCGGTTCCGTCGCCAAACCGCCTCGACCTCGAGGTGAAAGCCGTGAGGGTCTTCAATTGGACGTTACTTACTTGATTCTTCTGCAGAGTCCTCGATCCGAACAATTCTGCTCGAGGACTCCCAAAAGCCTCGAATTCACACAGGTAGTGGTAGGACGTTTCTTCATCCTCGCCTCATTTCTGGCAACTGGGATCCCTCTCTACGCCTATCAATGTGAGGTGTCTTCTAAGGGCGCAGTGGCCTGTCAGCACCACAAGGATGCGGCGAAGCGTAGGTCGACTCCTTCCGAATAGCCAGACAGCTTTATCTCTGTCCGGCCCCTCCACGAAGTCCCTCGCATGCCTACAGCCACCAACCGACCCCCAGTGCATCTCCATTGCTTCCTCGGTCCACCTGTCTAAGGCGACAGGACTGTCTTCCTATTTATGCCTATCGCAGGCTCCGGGCCACAGAACGGTCGCGAGAACCGAGTCTTGCGAGATTATTCGCCACCTCATTCCCCGCTACGCCGCAGTGTCCCGGAACCCACACCAGTTGCACCTCCTTCGTCCTGGCTAGTCCTCTGAGGGCGTCAGCGCACTCCTGAACCAGTGATGACCTGATTCTGGCCGCGCAGACTGCCCGGAGGACCGCCTGGCTATCCGAGCAGATGTACACACATTTCTCGGGACTCCTCTTCACATCCTGTCTATTGGCCACAGACAGGATAGCATACACCTCTGTTTCGAATGCCGTGGTATATGCGCCAAGAGCATAGCTCTCGCGCACCCCCTGGCCCTCGATGTATATTCCTGCCCCGGAGGATTGTTGGTCCTCCAGTCGCGATCCGTCGGTGAAACGGACCAGGCTTGCGGGCTGGAATGCAACCTTATTTTCCCTCGACTGATCCCTACTGGAGATCCTGAGGGTGTATGTCCTAGTCAACCTAATATCGTCCCCGGCATCCCGCGCCTTTATGGCGGAAATCGAAATTTCCTTTTCCACCTCTTTGGCGACTCTTGCATGCCCTATTACTGCTCCCTCTCCGCACCAGTTTCCTGAGCCCCGCATTCTAAGATGCGACGCCATAGCCTCCCTTCTGATACAGATGGGAAGCGGTGGCAGCATCAACAGGACCTCTAGCGCGGCTGAGGGTGTCGTCCTCATAGCGTCTGTGATACCCAGGATTGCCAACCTTTGGAGTTTGGCCAGCTTCCTGCTGGTAGTTTGGTTCACACCACACCACCAGACCAACGCCGCATAGAGGATTCTCGGCCTGACGATCGCAGTGTAGATCCAATGAAGGATCCGAGGAATAAGTCCCCAGGTCCTCCCTACACGACGCAGCTGCCATAGGGTCTCTACTTAGTCACGATAACTTAAGAATGAATTGAGATATCGCCTTAAAATTTGGTATATAGTTAGCATGCGACAAACGCTCGGTTCGGATTGCTTTAGGTGAAATCGCTTTAGTGGGAGGTGATTTGGTGAAAATTAACATTTTTTCGCTAAAACTCGAGTAATGTAACGTTTTAGGGTTTATTTATTAGAAAACTTTTTATTTCATCAAACATCTGGTATTTGGTGCTGAAATTAAACTAGGGATTGAATGTGTGGGGTGGAATATTGTTGACAAACATTTCGATTGTTTTTTGCTAAAATGGCGTAAAAAGTCTCAAACCATATTAGAAACTTCATCGTGGAACGATGTTTTTTTGTCTGTCGGTCGGTCGGTCTGTCGGCATGTACGTCAGTCTGTTAATAGGCGCAATACCTTTCCAACGAATTGAGATATCATTTTTAAATTTGGTATCCAATTAGCACCCGACAAAGGAACGCTCCAAATTGTTTTCGAGTAAGATAGCTTAAGGGGGTAGACACCTTTTCAATAAAACTTGAGTAATAGAACGGTTCAAAGGTTTATGGGTAATGAAATACAAATATTTTCTTTATAGTCAAATCATAGGCACTAAATTCATTCCATGCGAATGTGTTTCTGAAGATAATAAATTATCACAGCTACGTGGAAGTTATTATTCAATTTGCAGTACTATTTAAAAGCCGTTAGAATTTAGATCAGACATTTTGAAATGATGTCTGAACGCAACAAGTGCGTTATGGTAGCCGCTTTCATTACAAGTGTTTTAAATTTTAAATATGATCTTTTTTAACAAACGACATCGAATTTAGTAGAGAGTGTAAATAGCTTCTATAGTAGAAACAATGTACAATAATATTCCATCGAAAAAACTTTAGCGACAATCTGGAGTTCACCAGGTAGTTCCATAGACTTCTTCCAAAAATGGGTGACAAAGAAAAGGGGGTCGGCAGTTGATCTGCGCTGACGGAATTCATACTGCCTGTCGTGGATTAGACTGTGTTTTTCAAGAAATTTGGGTAATTCGGTGTTTATATACTTTTCCATCACTTTAGTGACTACTGAAAGGAGAGAAATAGGCCTGTGGTTGCTAGGAAGCGCTTTGGATCCTTTGTTAGGGACGAGTTGTAATCGAGCGGTTTTACAGTTACTAGAGAATATGCCTCTATTGTAAGATATCTGAAACAGACGAGTCAGGACAGGAGCAAGTTCTGGTGCGCATTTTTTGAGAACAATTGCTGAGATCTCGTCAAGGCCAGAGGCTTTCCTGGTATTAAGAAAAGATAGCATCTTTCGTACTTTTTTAGTTTTGAAAATGACATCCCTTATTTTATGCGTGACATTGGGGACTGTTGGTGGTTGAACATTTGGAAGTGGGTTGAGAGTAGAATTGCCGGCGAACAACGAGGCAAAAAGTTCAGCCTTGCCCAGGGCGGTAGAAACAATTTCATCCCCTAAAACAAGAGGTGGGAACGTGCCTTTGCAGAAATTATTCCCAATAGATTTAGCAAGAATCCAAAAGGCTTTGCTGTCGCTGGAGCTTGAGAGTACTTTGTTTTTGATGTGGCTATTAAACGAGTTTCTTGCCTCAGAAAGAATGCGCACATAGCGGTTTCTTGCGTCGTTAAATGCTAGACGGTTTTCTTGACTGGAATTGTGTAGAAGCGTTTTGTGAGCTTTGACCTTTTCAAGTCTGGCCTTGTCACAGGATTTAAAGAACCAGAGCTTTTGAGTGGCTAAAGAGGTTTTCTGTGTACGTGGAATACATAATCACATGCCAGCTTGGATAATTTCGGTGACGTTTTCTGAGGAATCAGAGGGGTCAGGATGAGAGAAGCAGACAGACTCTCACAGAAATGAGGAAAAGTAATCCCGCATTTCGTCCCAGTTTTCGGAGTTGTAGTGTCGAACAATACATGGTTGTGATGACTGTGTGACCTCGGGTTGCATTGTGCAGGAAGCAGTGACCATGCCGTCGTCTGAGCAACTGATGTCTTATAGCATTAAGGTTTTGTAGTAAGTAGGAGATCCGACGTACTTGAGCTGTGTGTTGGGATGCGGAGAAAGTAACTATGTTGTTGAACCATACTGGCTAACGAGTTTCTGACTGCAAAGGCTTTTGGTGCTCTCCCTTGTGGATCTGTTTTTGAAGATCCTAGCCATTCCTTATTATGTATGTTGAAGTCACCAAGAATAGTGACCTCGGAGGGAGGATATTCCGAAATCATATGGTCAGTTTTTTCAGAAAGGTTGTCAAAAAGCTGGACAAAGTTGTTGTCAGGTGACGGGTAAATGCAACAGATGAATTTAGTTGCAGCCCTGAGAGAGAGTTTCATCCAAAGTATGTCTTTTCTTCCAGCTTCTAAATTGGGGAGTCTGGCGCAGGGTAGATTGCTACGGACGTATGCGCACACGCCTCCATGCAAACTAAAGGAAGTAAGGAGCTCATACCCCGGGAAATTAAGGTGATTAGTGGATGTTTTGGCACTGATTTGGGTTTCGGTGACGAAGAGGAGTTGGGGCCTATTAGCCTAGAGAAAATTGTGGACAGAGTTCAGGTTAGAACTTAGACGACATATATTCGAGCAGGATAAGTTAAATGTTGATGCCGGCGCCCCCTGGACATCTCTCTCCCGGAGATCCGAATGGAGGGGTACTTTATATTCGGAATCTTTTGTAGATAGGGGAGCCGTCATCATTTTCGTTTATAGGGGAAACCGACTCACACACCAGAACCGGAAACGTCCGTTGGGACCTCATCGGCAACTTGATGTAAGGGGTGGTACCTCCCAGGCGTATCCTGCTCCACTCTCTGATTGGTCTAGGATTACCAGACAACCTGTCCAGTCTATAAACCTTGTGTCAAATCAAACTTCAAAGTGAGAGCATTAACTAATGTTCTGACAGCTTGTGACATACAACAATGAGTTTTTTGTGTCCTATATTACCTACGTGGGGAAGTATGGCATCGGCGACAAAAATTTCAAAAATTTTTTTTCGCTTAAACTTTGTCAAAAGTGTCAAAGCATAGAAAAAACATGATTTGGGAATGAATTTTTTTTTTCTGTCAGTCTGTCGGTCTGCCGGTCTGTCGGTCTGCTCAGTCTGTCGGTTTTTATGCCTATCTGTTGTAGCAACCATAACTTTAGAACGAATTGAGACATCGTCTTCAAATTTGGTATGCAATTATCACTCGACAAACGAACGGTTCGGATTATTTTTGGGTAAAATCGCCCCAGGAGGTAGGGGATGAGTGGGGGCTGATTTGGTGAAAATGGACATTTTTTAGTTAAAACTTGAGTATTATAACGTTTTAGGGTGTGTTTATTAGAAACATTCCGATTTCATCAAACATCTGGTATTCTGTGCAAAATTTAATTATGGGTTGGGTGCTTGGAGGTGGAATATCGGTGATAGCAATATCGAATTTTTTTTGCTAAAACTCCGTAGAAAGTCTCAAAACATATAGAAAACATGACGCTGGAACGAATTTTGTTTGTCTGTCGGTCTGTCGGTCGGACGGTCTGTCATTCTGTACGTCTATCTGTTAGTTGCAATAACATTCGAATGAATTGAGATATCATCTTCAAATTTGGTATCCAGTTAGCCCCCGATGAAAGAACGCTTCGAATTGTTTTTGTGTAAGATTGCTTCAGGGTTAGGGAATAAATGAGGGGGAATTGGTGAAAATTGGCATTTTTTCTTTAAAACTCGAATAATATGACGTTTAAGAAGTTTATGGGTACAGGAATACAAATATTTTCTTTGTGGTCAAGTCATGGACGCAAAATTCATTTCATGAGAATGTCTTTCTGAGGCGAGTAGATTATCACAACTATGTGGAGGTCATGAGTCAATTTTCAGCACTATCTTTCTTTACATCAAGTGGTTCAAATTTTGGCGAAACGTTAAAAAATGTTATATTTTCTTTTCTTCAATTTCACTTGCAAATTAGGTATATAATTTGAACTTTATATATTATTTTGGTAAATTTTTGTGTAAAAAATAATTTTTTTTCCAAAAAAATTGTGTTGCCGTAAATATCATTTTTATGTAAGATTTTTGCAAACTTTTGGTAATTAATAAATATGTTTAATAAGTTATTCTAAAAATGAATGTTTTTAGATTTTCGTGAAAATAATTGTTTCGAAATTTGCATGTAATTTTTTTCGTAAGTCTCATCGTAAAGCTTTTTGAGAATAGTTATATCTTGGCAGGTGAGTAAATAGCTTGAAGAGGTTCATTGGGCATCAAAGTCGGACCAATTTATGTTTATTTTAGAAAGTTTTTAAAATCTTGAAAACAATAATATTATTTGATGAAATATGGTGCACACATTACTTTTACTATACAGGTTATGCTGCTAACCTCATTTGATGCCTGATTTAATTAAAAAACATATTTGCCATTGAAAACATTTTTATCGAGTTCACTATGATAATGCACTAGCTGCGTTCAGACTTTTTGATGTTTATTTTTTTGTCAGTAGTAACATTTTTTTTAACCGTCGTAGATATTTTCCAAAACCTCCATTACGATCTTTACATTGGGAAGTCCATAAGAATTGTGAACCGTCTTTTGATGAATGTGTCGAATATCTTCGAAAGAAAATAAAATTAACTAATATAAGAAGAGAGGATGACACATCTGTTGTTATTCAGGAATTAAATTGGACATTGGGAAATAACTCAGCACAGATAAAGCAGGTTGATGAGGAATGCAAGAAGGCACAGAAAGTGGATGATTTGAATACATTACCATTTGAAGGTAACATATTGTTCATTTTCATTATTTTTTAAGTTTTGGGAAAATTGTGAACCAGTAAATCCCTTTTAGTGAATTTTCTTAAAAAAATCCACTAATAAGGAGATCCCGACTTCTTTGAATTTTGTAAAAATTTCTTCAAATGGGCGCTAATAAGGCCCCCCAGAAAGATCCGGGGTCAGTTTCAATTTTTATTTGTTTATATATATATATATATATATATATATATATATATATATATATATATATATATATATATATATATCACACCGATAACTCAAAAAATAATGTGCCGATTTTGATTAAATTTGGCAAATATCGTCCTTTTGCAAATGGCTTGGATAATTTCGTTACCCAGGAAAATCGGCCCCGGAAAATTTTATGTTTTCCTTCTAAAAAACAATTATATCTCCAGAATTAATAAAGTAAAGGCAACTAAATTGGGTACGCGGGTTTATATCGTTATAGGTAAGTCACGCACCAAAATTTAGCTTTGTAGGTCAAAAGACAAAAAAGTTATAGGCATTTAAAGAAAAAAAATGTATACATTAATTATAGGGTGTCCTGAGCTACAGCTTAAAAAATTATTTCTACAATCACAGGATGGCCCATAAGTCGTTGGTGATACAAATTTTCTTCTTTTTTTTTTCAATCAAACACGCCTTATGTTATTGCATGTTTGCATTTTCCATCGAAATATAATGCATGTTTGTAAGAAAAAAAAATTTGGACGCAGGAAGTGCGTTATGGTAGCGAATTTTGATAAAATGCTTCTTATTTGAAAAGCTGATTTTGCTATTAACCTATAAGGTTGACCAAGAAACGAAATTTTTCCGGAACACTAAGTTTACTTTCGGAAATTTTTGTACATTTTCAAACAATAAAGTTATTTTGATGAAACATGGCACATTGTTTTTACTATATATGTTATACTGGTAACCAAATTTGATGCCCGCTTTCTTAAAAAAAAAACACACATATTTGCTATTAAAAACATTTTTATGAAAATTCACTACCATAACGCACTTGCTGCGTCCAGACTTTTGTTAAACATATACAGCTAAATATTCCTTACAATACATATTTTATTTGTTTATGTCTAGATTAAAAGGGACATACGATTCTTTCGATCTCAATATTCTTTGCGATAATATAAGAGACCTTGGGCTGGACAAAGGTACTTGCAAAAATATTTTTATCCTGTATCACGCACAGACCATTTTCATCAGATCACAAAAATAGACTACTTGCGCCTAGAACTGTTTCCTAAAGTTTGTCTCAAGGTTCAGTGTTAAGTCCAATCGTATTTAACATATATTTAGGCAGCATACATATTGCGTTTTATCAATCAGTTGTGTGCATTCAATGCGGATGATATTGAGATGAAACATTACTTTTTATCTATTTATTAGAAAAGTCGAAACTTCTAATTAAATAATTAATTGAATATCAAATTTAAAAAAATACAAATAATATATATACAGGGTGTCCCTCTAACAATGGGCCAAACCCATATATTCGGATAGAGCATCAAAAATTAAATAGACTTTCATTAATACGTTTTGTCCGATTGTTGCTTGTTTTCGATATACAGTGTGTTAAATTTGACTTTGAAAAAAATTAAATCGCTCGTTTTTCTGCTAATTACTGGAATATTGATTTGGAACCTTGTAATAGGGGGTTATCGAGGATGCCTCTTCCAACCGTGATACCTATTTTGAGATACATCATAATTGGCGCCACCTACACTAAACCCGAATGTTTTACAGGGGCATAACTTTTTCGATGATCAACTTTCTGCAAATCTGTTAAGAAAAACTAAAAACTACTAATTTTTTGTTCGAAAAAGGTATACAGAGTTGAAACTCATAAAGTGAGTGGTTACCGAGATATTGCGGTTTTAATAATGGTGTGCATTGAAAATCTCTCAAATCTGAAATTTTATTAACATTATTATTATCACTAAATTATAAGAAAAAATTGACAATTATCGAACAATTCACTTAATAAGATTCTCAAAATGGCCTCCGCCTACTTCAATACATTTTTCTAGTCTTAACCCAAAATTTTGCCTCACCTTAAAAAAAGTTTGATAATCGTTTTTCATTATATCACTGGATTAGATTATTCTAGCCCAAAGTTCATCTCTGGAGTTACAAATATTCTTGTATACAAATTCTTTCAAGTGACCCAAAAGGAAGAAATCTAGAGGATTGAGGTCGGGGCTACGTGCAGGCCAAGGAAAATCTCCACCTCGACCTATCCATCGGCGCGGATAATTTTGGTTCAGAAATTCTCCGACAGGAAGTCCATAATGGGCAGGTGCCCCGTCGTGAATGAACCATAATCTCCTGCGCACGTCTAGAGGGACATCTTCCAAGAGAATAGGAAGTTGATCTCTCAAGAAAATTGAATAATTCTTCACACTGAGCCTTGCAGGAAGTTCTATTGGTCCCAACAACACGTCGCCTAGTATGCCACACCAGACATTAATGGAGAACTCATGTTGAAAATGGTGTTCTCGCGTCAAATGAGGATTGCTGCTGTCATATGTGTGAGCATTTTTGAAATTGAAAACTCCTCTTCTTGTGAATGTCGCTTCGTCAGTGAATAAAATGTTGTTGAAGAAAAACGGATCGTCATTCTGATACCGACGAATGCGTTCACAAAAATCCAATCTAGATAGAAAATCTAGAGGTAAAAGATTCTGCACTGGTGTGAAGTAGTAAGGATGTAACTTTTCTTTTCTGAGAAGTCTACCAATACTTGATTTATTTATTCCAGTTGCTGCAGAGAGGCGTCTTACGCTTGTTTCCGGATCTTCTGCAAGGCGTACTAATATCTCTTCCTCTTGATGTACAGGACGTCTTGGTCCACCAACTTCCGACTTCGAATTGAAAGAACCAGTTTCACCTACGAATACATAAGGACGATTTCACGACTTTTCCAGCCCCCAGGTGTGAATTTTGTCAAAACTTTCGTTTCAGAAATAATCAATGGCAATGAGTGCATATTACTCTTTTACATACCTAATTTATCATATAATCTTCTAAAGGTCTTGTGATCTGGTTGTCTACGACTAGGATATAATTCCAAGTATCTGGCGGCGGCTTGGTGGCTACGGAAGTTTGATTGCGCATAAACGCAGATCATATCTCTCTTCTCAATATTGCTAAACTCATTATGGCGAGGCATTTCAGAAATAATAACTACCTACTGCTCTTAATTGAAAAACCATGTGCTTGTCAAAATTGACAGATTATGTTTATTGTGTTACGCAAATGACATCCCTATGAAAACGAAAAACAAAAGATATTTCATCTACTTCATTGACAGGTGTTGACCCGGCCAATCAACTGCTATAGTTATTAGCGCCTTGATATGTCCACAGGAATACATCTTTTATTTGCCAAAAACATACTTATTCTATGAAATCGAATTAAATCCAGAGAAACTTCCCAATTTTTAGGAATTGATTTAGAATTAGAAAATTATGATTAAAATACACCGACCTCAATCCTCTAGAATTTTCCATTGGGGTTACTTGAAACAACTGGTACATATACAATAATGTTTGTAACTCCAGAGATGAACTTTGGGCCAGAATAAAATTTCAGATTTGAGAGATTTTCAATGCACACCATTATTAAAACCGCAATATCTCAGTAACCACTCACTTTATGAGTTTCAACTAAGTATACCTTTTTCGTACAAAAAATTAGTAGTTTTCAGTTTTTCTGAACAGATTTGCAGAAAGTTGATCATCGAAAAAGTTATGCCCCTGTAAAACATTCGGGTTTAGTGTAGGTGGCGCCAACTATGATGTAGCTCAAAATAGGTGTCACGGTTGGAAGCGGCATCCTCAATAACCCCCTATTACAAAGTTCCAAATCAATATTCCAGTAATTAGCAGAAAAACGAGTGATTTAATTTTTTTCAAAGTCAATTTTAACACACTGTATATCGAAAACAAGCAACAATCGGACAAAACGTATTGATGAAAGTCTATTTAATTTTTGATGCTCTATCCGAATATATGGGTTTGGCCCATTGTTAGAGGGACATCCTGTATATATATATATATATATATATATATATATATATATATATATATATATATATATATATATATATATATATATATATATATATATATATATACAGTGTGAAACACGCTTATGGAATACAATTCAGTATTCAACAACAAATAGTTTTTGTGGATAACGAGACACGTGAAGTTTAATTTGTCGAACATAATCTTATAATCATGATTACAAAATTAACTCCCACAATTTACAACCACTACTTTATCCATTTTTTTTTTAAATATCAACCCTACATTTTTTCATCATAATCCGATGGATCACATTTTTCTGAATGCGGAGATACCCCAAATGTATGGTCTAATATTACAGTTTTCAACACAGGGTGGAAATTTAATACTGGAATATTAAACTAAACAGTTTACCCTGAAATTCAAATTTCGAAAATAAACGTAACAAAACGTCTGTTTATTACAATAAATGTTCAAAATGTTCTCCATTCACTTGCACACTAGTCTGCTCTGGAATTCTTCATTGGCTCTTATCTTAAATTTCTTATCTTGTCTTTTATCTAAAATGTTCTTGGTATCATTAATCGTTTCTTATTAACTACCAATTTTTGCAGTGTGAAAGGTGAAATTTAACAGTTCTGCTTTATTTTGCGGTGTATTGTGTTAAACGCACGGTCTCCTAATAAATTAGTTGTAATTTTGTTCCGATAGTTTCAATTAATTTTTGGTCTAATAATGCGATACATAACTGAAACTATGCGAACAGAACTATTAATGATGATTGGGTATGGTGATATGTGTAAAACACGGGTACAAGTTGTTAACCTATTTAATTAAAAACATCCAGATTTGCCCGTACTAACCCAGGGAACTGTGTCTTGGATACATTAACAGTTTCGTGATTATGGTCATGTTAAACCATTGCCTAGGAGACCCAAGTTTGTTGAAGAAGATGTAAAACTCAATATCTTATTGGGTTTTCGTACCCGTCAAGTAGCGCGTGAAAATGGTGTTATTCAATCAACAGTTTTAAGGTGTCTCAAAAATGAAAAAATGCATCCCTATAAACTACAACACGTTTAAGAGTAGACTGACGGTGATTCTGATAGAAGACTACAATTTTGTAAACAACTGCTGGACATATTACATAGAAATGTTATTTCTCATGCTGACGTTCTATTTTCCGATGAAGCAACATGTCTTTTGAATGGCGATGTATACAAGCATAATATCAGATACTGGGCTGCCGAAAACCCCTACTTGATGCGACAAACACACTCTCAGCGTCCTCGGAAGTTGAACGTTTGGGCTGGTATCATTGATTATCACGTAGTTGGACCCATTTTTATAGAAAATATAAACGGTCCAAGATATTTAGAAATGCTAAGAGGACAGGGTGTCCTAATATCAGCATAATTGTATCCAAATGTAATGGAACCTAATATTCCCCATTAAATGATATGGTTTCAACAATACGGTGCTTTACCCCACTTTGCTTTTTAAGTACGGAACTATTTACACGAAGTCTTTCCACAAATATGGATTGGACGAAGAGATTTCGTAGAATGGCCCGCTAGATCACCAGATCTTACACTTATTGATTTATTTTTATGAGGATACCTTGAAAACAGAGTGTATAAAACTCAACCTGCTGATTTAGATGATTTTAAAATGAAAATAACACAGAAATTAGGAACGTAACGCCTGACGTGTTGAACATAGTTAGGGAATAATTCCAGAGCAGATTATTTTGTTGTGTGCGAGTGAATGGAGAACATTTTAAACATTTATTATAAGAAAGGGAAACTGTCTAGTTTTATTATTTCGGTATCAAATTTCTACGCTGTATTGAAAACTGCAATATCAGACCATATATATGGGGTATCTTCGCAGTCAGAGAAATGTGATTTATCGAATTGTGATTAAAAAATATAGGGTTGCTATTTGAAAAAAATTGATAAAGTGGTGCCGGTAAAATGGCGTGAGCTTAATTTTTTTAACTATGATTATAAGATAATGTTCGACAAATTAAACTTCACGTGTCTCAACGTTTTCCACAAAAACTATTTTTTGCAGAATTATGAATTTTATTCCATAAGTGTGTGTCACATTATATATATATATATATATATATATATATATATATATATATATATATATATATATATATATATATATATATATAGTAACCTTTTTTACCCGAAGCTGTCAGTTTTAATTACCATTCCAACTACTTAATTATGTACAAACGTGGTCCATTCTGTCTTGTTTCTCGCTGTCGTCCTTACAACTTTCCAAGTCGTATTCCTTTCTTGCAGTAAGTCAGCCACTGCTCTATCCTAAGTCTTGGTCTTCCTGGGTGTCTAAACCGTATTACCCTCGACTACCATACTTTTCTCTCTACTCTTTGACTATTCATTCTCACTAAATGCCCAAACCACTTGAGTTGTTGTTTTTCCATAATTTTGTTCACTACTTGTGTTTTCATTTCTGCACTCACCTTGTCATTTCTTATCTTATCCGTTCTGGTGCACCCGTTAACCCTTCGTAGGCATTTCATTTGTACCGCTTGTAATCTGCTTTCCATAGCTTTTGTTAGGACCAAACTTTGCTGCCATAAGTTAACACTGGACAAAATACGAACTTGTAAGCACTCATTTTTTTTTGGTCGATACAATAGAAACTCTTGTGGTATTTTGGTTAGGACGCTGCGGATTCGCAGCTCACTAAAGTAATCAAGATGCTTGTGTCCTGGTTTGATCATAGTGGGGATGCTGAGGATTCACAATCCGCACAGGTAGTCCAGGAACTGATATTCAGCCTCTTCCTTCTTAAATTTTCCGTCTCGTGTGTTCGTTGTTTTGATGAGAGAGCTTGTTAATAAGACTTTTGCATTGGCTTTCTCTGTGTTGTTGTTATCTGCTGTATCCTTGCTTATGTAAACCGCCGCTGATACCGTACATACTTTTCCGACTTAGGATGCCTTATCAAACGCTGGTGCTAACTGAGTTCTAGTTAATGATACCAATCACCCACATCACTTGTATATAATTTGTATATATATATATATATATATATATATATATATATATATATATATATATATGTATATATATATATATATATATATATATATATATATATATATATATATATATATATATATTCTTTTGTATATGTCTTGTAAATAGTTTCTTATAAAAAATATAGGGATGGGTAAATAACGGCATTACTTAGCTTGTCTCTAGCACCGACCTTTAACTGCAAAATCTACTACATGTTAGAATAAGACAGAAGTGGTCGGATCACGCCGAGTCAGCGATTAAATACTTCTTACTTGGGGGTCACAAATTTAGTCGCAATAACCTGAAAGCTACCAAACCCTTCTCCGCAGAGCTATATAGGTACTTTGACGGTTACATTGGTCAAAATTAAGTAAAGAGGTCGCAGACATCCTCAACAAGGAGTAGACGCTCTAAATTCTGACGCCCGAGATCCTCCGATTAAAACAGTCAATCCTCTGCACCGAAAAACGCTCTGCAAGTAAAGACCTCGTCAAAATATATTTGTATAATACAGGGCTTTCATTAATTCCCGAATCCCACGTGACCGGATTATGTCTCTCTCTTAGTGGAATATAATTTAATGAGTTGGCAGTTCAAAAGTAACCAAAAAAAAACACTAGACTAGGGACCCTAAAGTTACTAAATCAATTGACAATTGACACTTCAGTCCATTGGCGCTCAATTCCCTTTTGACGGTTATTTTGTATGTATATTTTGCATTTTCCAAGTTCGACCAGTGTTTACTTTCTTCAAATAATTTTCTATCTGTTGGACAATATAGATAAATAGTTTTTATCAAAACTTACCAATTTCATTGCGTTTTTACGTAAGTTAGTGTAGGTATGTTAAGGTTATGTTGTTGACGATATTCGACATCGCATGGAACAAAGACCTACCAAATCTGTTACTCGGTAATCTGCCCAAACAGGTACATATTTGTTACATATTACACAATACACATTCCTAAAACCGTAAATTAGAGGTTTAAATAATCGGACCTCAATTTGTTTACGTAGGTACATTACAAAATTTTGATATCTATACAAAATAAAAGTAATATTTTATTATGTTTTTAATTATTTTTTTTAACAATCAATAACAATAAACGATACATGAACAGACTTGCTGTTAAAAATACTAAATAATAAATATATTTAAGACATTTACTGTTTCACCTTATTAAAATTTTTATATCTTTTATAAAACCCCAAAGAAAATATGAGACGACACTGGCAACTTAGGGATTTCATTAATTCAGGTTGTACAACCGTGTTGGCCGGGTTGTCTAACTTAGCGGTCACGTGGGGTTCGGGAATTAATGAAAGCCCTGTATAATAATAATGATAATAATAATAATAAATAATAATAATAATAATAATAATAATAATAATAATAATAATAATAATAATAATAATAATAATAATAATAATAATAAAGAATAATAATAATAATAATAATATTTACCGTCTTTATTCACAGACCCACTTTACAAGTATAAACTGTAAAGGACGCTTCTCAGTGTTCTTAGGTTGCACTTTTATCACTTGGTATCTTACATCGTACTTCTGTGCAGGTACGATGGTCCTTTGTATGCATATGCATATAGCACTATCTTCTCTTCATCCATTACTTTCAGGATCTAAACAAACTTGTATACTTCTAACGCTATTGTATGGAGTTGTTTCTGTTTCAGCGGTGTCTTGTAACCACCTTTATATTTTTTGCTTTTTCCCATTGACTATAAAACGTTTGTTCGTTGGTGGTATGGCACTTTAGAGAAGTCCTTAGTTTCTTTAGTGCCAGATACTCTGTTAAGTCCTTCAAATTCTATTATCGTAGCAACATTGTATTTATTTGCTTCACTCTTTTGTCTACAACACCACTATAATGTTAAATACAAATATACGGGCTTCGTCTCTGCAGTTGCACGTGCTGGTGGTATGGTACATTAAGAGAGTCCTTGGTACCTTAGTTCCAGATATTCTATTAAATCCCTCAGATGCTATTATTGTAGCATTTCAATTATTTGCTTTACTATGTTGTCTACAAAACCGCCGTCATAGTAAATACACATATAGCCGCTTCTTCTCTGGATTGGCAAGTGCTCGTTTTCTTCTCTTAGCAGCAGTTGAGTTGCTAGGGATTAAGTCTCTACATTTGTATTTTGTATGTAATGGCGTTACCAAGTAAAGGCAACTACAATCAATAAATCACAGTAACTTTCTAAAAAATTTAGGCAATCAAAGATGTAGTGATATATATATATATATATATATATATATATATATATATATATATATATATATATATATATATATATATATATATATATATATATATATATATTGTAAGGTACCACGCTTTGCCTTCGTATTGTTGTATATAATATATATATCTCTGCTTGCTATGATGTCAAATAAAAGTTTCAGTCATCGTCCAACATGTGTCGTATTAAGTAGTGGAGATCACTGTGAAAACTGACTATATTTTAATTATTAAATTACATATTAGTAAACAAATTATTAGAAGCTAGCAAAAACTTTACACTGGCGACGTGGAGTTTGCGTTAAATTAATCAAGTCAAATTAGTAGTGGTAACAAGCTCAAAAAAATTAATCTTTAACTCCCGTGTTTTTATTAAATATAAATATGTCGATTGGAAGAATTTAAGAGTTTAAATTAGCTTGCCAAAATTTGGGCACAAATCATTCATGACTAGAGCAATATTTTGTCGCAAAAAGTAGGAGAAAGCGTAAAAAAAAGCATTGCTTTTATAGTAATAAAAATCATAATCACCCCAAAAACTATAACAACAAAAAACCAGTCTTTTATTCCTTTTACAGTAGTTGGTAATGACATGTTAAGTTGACAAGTGAATTATGTGACACGCAGAGACCGCCGACAATGACTTACGAACAATTAATGTGAATTGTAAAGTAGCATTTGTAGCCGGAGCCTTTAACAACTACAAATGGATTCAGGTGTGGAGAAAGGAGGCAGGAAGTATCTGAATCACTTCCTAAATATATAGCATCTCTTAAAAAACAGCCCAGACGCCAGATCAGTTTGCTTATGACTTAAAAAGTGACCTTTTGTGTCAAAGGCTGTTATCAGAAAATTAATTAAGTAACAAGAAAGCTGTCAAAGCTGGGTTTAGTGCGGAAGCAGGAGAGGTGAATGCGAATCCTATCGAATATTTTTATGTGTAAATTCATAAATTTAGGTCGACCACGAGGTATTCTTCCAGAAGTACAAGAAAGCAGAATCAACATGGTTGTCATAGTGGTCAATAGGCGCGTCGCCATTGCGGAAAGAAGAATCACGAATCTTCAGGATGTTATTTCCGAAATGTGAAATGTACAGTGCCATAAAATGCGGTGTCAGTGGCCACATTGGAAGTGTGTGTGATAAAAAATCGAAGCAACGCAGCAGTCAAAGCCAGCTGCGAAATGTAAAGGTACAAGAAAAATATTTTAGGCAAAATTATATTTCCATGGAATCAGATCAAAAAATATATATATATATCGCGTTGGATTTGCAATCATCTCTGCTAGAATAAAAAATTCCAGATCACTTTGTTTATGGTTTAAATAATGACCTTTTACGGCAACGGCTATTATAAAAAAAAAAAAAGAATTAGGTAACAAGAAAGCTCTCAAAACTGGGTCCAGTCCGGAAGCAGCAGAGGTAAATTCGAATCACATCGATTTTTTTTTCCTGTAAATTCAAAGATTGATGTCGACCACGAGGTATTCTTCCAGAAGTGCAAGAAAGCGGAATCAAGATGGTTGTCATAGTGGTCAACAGGCGCGTGGCCACTGCGGTACGAAAAACAACGAAACTTCGAGATGCTACTTCCGAAATGCGCGGTGCCATAAAGTGTGGTGTGGCCACATTGACAGTGTGTGTGATAACAAATCGAAGCAGCGCAGCTGTTAAAGCTAGCAGCGAAATTTAAAGGTAGATGAAAAATATTGTAGGCAAAATAATATTTCAATGGAATCATAACCAGAAAAAATAACGCGGTGCATTTGGAATCATCCCCTGGAATCTATAATTTAACTGATACATGGTACAATAAAATAAGAAATATAAACAATGTTTGTAAATAAAATTAAGATAATTACATAGATTGATACTGGGTCAGTTGTTTCTGTAATTTCCGATCTTGTCGACATAAGTTCTCAAATTGCGAACTAAATTCTTCGCATCCTAAATTAAAATGTTACCGAAAATCCAATTGGTGTTAGGGGTTCCATTGATGTTACTGTAGATTTTGACCGACGTAGGGTACAGAGTTAAAAATTATTTGTTGTTAATTCTGACGTATCTACATTAATCGGAAGGGATCAGATGAGGATTATGAGAATATATATATATATATATATATATATATATATATATATATATATATATATATATATATATATATATATATATATATACATAATTTTTTGGCTGGTAAGTTAAGAAATCAAATTCCCAAGTTCTTAGTATCTAAATTTTAAAATGATTTTTGAAATAGGCTTGGCATATTTTTAGGTTATAAAGATAACGTACATTCAAAAGAAGAGTGCGTTCACTTCATATTTCATTAAGAGAAAATGTAGACATGGAAATTAAAAAATTAATAGACAGCGGAGTTTTAACACCAGTTGAATTGGGCAACACCGATAGTTAGAGTAGTATGCAGTGACTTTAAAATTACATTTATTAATACATAGCCCGTACGAAAAATTGACGACCTGTTATGCAAATTAATAAATTGCAACTCATTTAGTATAATTAATTTATTACAAGCTCACGCTCAAATAGAATTAGATAAAGATCCTAAAAAAATAGTTACGATAAATACTCTTGAGGGCCTTTTTCATAGGGAGCTGCATCATGTCCGGGAATTTTCTAAAAAAACTATTGAAAATATTTTCTTAGATATCGAAGGAGTTGCTATCTTTTTAGACGATATACTAGTTGTTGCAGAAAATGAACAAAAACATTCAAATATATTATTAGAGGTTTTTTAAACATTGGGTGCATATAATATAACTATTAAATTAGAAAATGCCATGTTAATGTAAACAAAGTAAATTTCTTAGGTTATACGCTCGATCAACAAGGGCA
Source organism: Tillus elongatus (assembly GCA_964006375.1). Taxonomy (NCBI): domain Eukaryota; kingdom Metazoa; phylum Arthropoda; class Insecta; order Coleoptera; family Cleridae; genus Tillus; species Tillus elongatus. The sequence continues at coordinate 112,762,295 of OZ023262.1, read as the reverse complement.
ACATCTGACAAAAGAAAAAATCTCTGGGCGCAGCAAGTGCGTTATGGTACCGAATTTTCTTTAAAATATTTTTAGTAGCCAATGTCTTTCTTTGATGAAAGCAGAAATCAAACTTGATTGCCTATATAGTAGAAACAATGTACCATATTTCATCGAAATAAATTTATTGTTTGAAAAAATATAAACATTTTTCAAAAGTCTGGATGCAGCAAATGGGTTATGGAAGTGAATTTCCATAAAAATGTTTTTAATAGCAAATGCTAGTAGGCATCAATCTGATTATCGGTATAGCCTATAGTAGCCTATAGTAGCCTAGTAGTAAAATTACTTATGGTTTGAAAATATACAAAAATTTTCCAAAAATAAACTTAAATGTTTTCTAACCAACAAAGCTTACGTTAATAGCAAATTGAGTTATTGAAATTTGAATGATTTAATGAAAATTCGGTAAATTTGCAGATTAGCTTCCGAACGCTTTTCAAAAAATTATTTTCAGAAATATTACTAGGACCCCACCTGGATGCACAAACGACAAGAAAGATTTCACACCCGCCAAGGAAGTTACAGGCCTGGGAGTGAATAGGGGTGCTAGGCGGGGTAGGTAGTAAAAAGGAAATATGAGCATAAGCCCCGCCTACCCCGCACACACAGCACCCCTATTCGCACCCAGGTCACGTAACTTCCTTGGGGGGTATGAAGCAGAAGTTTTTCTTGTGGTCTATACAAGGAGGGTGGTTGTATGTATACGAGGGGGGAAGGAAAATGCCTACGACGAAGCAGACCCCCCCCGCTTTGACTTGCGGTAGGGTCGGGGGTGGCTGCTTCGTCGTGTGGATTTTCCTCCCCCCCCTCGCGTGCATACAACCACCCACGTTGCATAAACCACAAGAAAAATTTCTTGTTCATACCCGCCAAGGAAGTTACGGCACCTGGGAGAATAGGGGTGCTGTGCGGAGTAGGCAGGGTTTAAGGGGGATATGGCTTCAGGATGCGAAAAAGACAACTTTCAAGCCCGTTTTACTGACATTTTCTGCTCATATTTCCTTTTTACTACCTATCCCGCCCAGCACCACTACTCACTCCTGGTCCCGTAACTTCCTTGGGGGGTATGAACAAGAATTTTTTTGTGGATTGTGGATCCAGTGGGGGCTAGGTAGGTTTCTGAAAACAGTTTTTTGAAAAGCGTTCGGCAGCTAATCTGCGAATTTACCGAAAATTCGCTACCAAAACGCGCTTTCTGCGTCGAGATTTTTTTCTTATAAACGCATCACATTTCGATAAAAAGATGCAAAAATGCATTAACGAATTAGCTAAGAAAGTTATAGACCGTTAAACCATAAACTTCACTAAACTGACAGCCAAAGCATCGGAGAAAGGGTCTATTTAAAATTAATATTCTGTAAAAATTTCAGTAAACTCAAGGGCAATGATGGTTGAATCTGAAACTTAAGGGTATACAGAACACGCTTCTTGCAACATTTTCTTTTCACAATCGGTATTTGTTTCACGTTCTTTGCCTAAACATTACCAATTTTGACGTTTAAAATTGCGAGTTTGACGTTTTGAGGAAACTTCCAAAATTTGTTTCTTTAACTGCCCATAACTTCTTTGTCTTTAAAGATCGAAAGCTAAATTTTGGTACGGAGTTCACTATTTATAATACAAATAAGCATACCAAATTTAGTTTCCCTGACTTTGTTATTTACGGAGATATAATTTTTTTAGAAAGAAAACACAGAATTTTCCGGGAAAACCAGGTACGATTTTCCTGGCTAACGAACTTATCGAAGCCACTTGCAAAAGGAAGGTACGGAGGTACTCACCAAATTTTATTAAGATCGGTCCATCATTTTTTGAGTTATCAGTCGGATATATATATATATATATATATATATATATATATATATATATATATATATATATATATATATATATATATATATATATATATACAGGCTGTTTCAAAAAACATGCACCATCGCTCGTAGGGCAATTCCTTACTAAAAAATAAGAAAAAAAGTTACTGTGCACATGGGCCCGGAAACGCATAGTTTCCAATATACAGGGAGTTGAATTTTTTTTTAATTTTTTATAAATAATTTCAAAACCACTGAATTGATTTTAATGAAACTTGGAACTTGACAGTGTATTATGAAAGTGCATATTTTCAAGTGAAAATCTGCTTACAACTGCGTCAGTGGCGTGCGTACGGGGTAACTGTAAAAATTCATTTGGGGAAAAAATATGTGCGCCACTGTCTTTTTCCAATTTTGATACATCAGTTATAAAGCTTATTACATAAGCCACAAAAGCTGCCTCTTGGTATTTTTTCGTTCAGGGTATCCCCTAGAAGATATGATTAATTTTATAGAAAGGGGCAAAATACCGATTCGTTGGAGTAACGAAAACAGTAATCGTAAAGTGCCATGAAACTATAATTTTTGACAGTTCTCTAAATTCTACAATTTTGAAGTGCTTTGTAGGCGTCAAAAGAGGTTTCGTGCTATTCTTTAAATTTTGATACGGTGCAGTATTTTCGTTTTTAGTTATTTGTTGATACTGAGCTGCTCATTAATATTATTTCCTCCTCTCAAGATGGTTTTCATTAAGTACACTTCAGCGGATTTGACTGATCTGTTGTTAATTTAAGGACAAACAAATCAAAATGCTTGACAAGCTGTGCGAGTTTATCAGGAAACTTATCCGCAAAGAAGAATTCCTGACAAAAATGTTTTCCCACGTATTGTAAGACATTTGAGAGAAACTGGTTCTTTAAAACCTTTAAAAGCTGACTCTGGACGCAGAAGATACCGCCGAACTGTACGAGTTGAAGAGGCAATATTAAATAGAGTTGAACGTGATCCTAGTACAAGTACGAGAATTATTGCCACCGAACTGGGTAATATTTCGGCATCATCAGTTCACAGAACTCTGAAGGATGAAAGTTTATATCACTATCATTTTACACGTGTCCAGGAACTTCTACCTAGAGACTTTCAACCAAGGGTAATGTTTTGTCAGTGGTTCTTAAACAAACTTAGGCACGACCAACACTTTTTCTAAACGTGTACTATTTACTGATGAGGCATCATTTCCGCGAAAAGGTATCGTAAATTTTCACAATTTACATACATGGGCCGATGAAAACCCACACTCTCTAAGAGTTGCAAATTCGCAGTATCAATTTGCCATCAATATTTGGGCTGCTATTATTGAAAATCACATAATTGGTCCTGTTGTTCTACCGAATCGTCTTGACCATGAATCATATTTAAACTTTTTACAAAATGATTTGCCGTTGTTACTACCGCTTTTTATGAGAAATGGTACAATGTGGTTCCAGCATGATGGTGCGCCCGCACATTTTGTAGCAGTTGTAAGAAGATATTTAGCCAACACATACGGTCACCGATGGATTGGTCGTGGAGGTCCGGTGTCATGGCCACCTCGATCTCCGGACCTGAATCCTCTCGATTTTTATTTGTGGGGTCATTTAAAAGAAATAGTGTATAAAACACCAGTAAATACACGAGAAGAATTGTTGGGAAGAATAGAATATTCATTTGACAACATTAGAGATGATCAAAATATTTACAGAAGAGTAAGAAGATCTTTGCGCAGAAGGTTAAATAATTGTAACGACGCTAATGGTGGTCACTTTCAACATTTTCTTTAGCTTTGTTATTAAAGTCAATTGAGTAATGTACAAAAAAGAAGAGTTTGGAAAAATCATGGTGTCTTTACGATTACTTTTTTCATTTTTTATTTTTATTTTTTATTTATCATTTTTTATCAATGTTTGTAATATTCATTTCAATGTTTATTACCAATAAGTTTTACGTAGGTTAGTTATTTGCACGTTTATGGCTGTAATGTTTACTGTATGTTTTGTTTTTCATATTCTTATGGTTGCAGTAAACATATATTATTATTATTACGCCGACGAATCGGTACTTTGCCCCTTTTTATAAAATTAATCATATCTCCTAAGGGATACCCTGAACGAAAAAATACCAAGAGGTAGCTTTTGTGGCTTATGTAATAAGCTTCATAACTGATGTATCAAAATTGGAAAAATACAGTGGCGCACATATTTTTTCCCCAAATGAATTTTTACAGTTACCCCGTACGCACGCCACTGACGCAGTTGTAAGCAGATTCTCACTTGAAAATATGCACTTTCATAATACACTTCCAAGTTTCATTAAAATCAATCCAGTGGTTTTGAAATTATTTATAAAAAATTTAAAAAAAATTAAAATTCAACTCCCTGTATATTGGAAACTATGCGTACCGGGCCCATGTGCACAGTAACTTTTTTTCTTATTTTTTAGCAAGGAATTGCCCCACGAGCGATGGTGCATGTTTTTTGAAACAGCCTGTATAAACACATCTCCTCATTAGCGATTTTTTTAATTCGCTAAAGTTGATAGTATTGTTAGAATGGCATTTCCCAAAAATATGACTGAGTACTTTTTTTTGGGAATGATGAACAATCGAAATTTATGCCCAATGTTAGTACAAAACATCAGCCTTTATATAAGCTACTAAAGAAAAATATAATCTTCAAATGGGGTAGATAGCAGCAAGCAGCATTTAAAACTATAAAACACGATTTAACTTTTTCAAGAGTACTTATACACCATGACCCACAATAATTTATGACAATTATTGTCAATAAGCTTAGCATGCGATGCTAGTGCTTATGGAATTTATATACAGTATATATATATATATATATATATATATATATATATATATATATATATATATATATATATATATATATATATATATATATATATATATATTTATATTTATTTATTTATATGCAACATGATTTGCAAAGCTATTTTACTTTCTTTAACGTCGGTCCATTTCCGCGACTATGGTCAGTCACCGACGCCAGGGAGCAGTTTCACCTCACTATCCTGGAAATTTTGCGAAACACCTGTTTTTTCTGTAAGGAGCGTAGGAGTCTTTAATGTGCCCAACATTACATGGACACGGGAGCGACGGCTTACGCCCCCTCCGACGGGCGGAACGTGCAGACATTCAAATTGCTCAAATACAATATCACAACCTCGGTTGATGTTAATTGTACAGTATGTACTTAAAAAGTGAAAGAGAAACCCTGGGAATCGAACCCGGTTCCCCTCAATTCGGAGGTATACGTCCTTACCACTGAACCACCGAGTCTCCAATTTTGAAGCTTCTACACCACTTAGAGACTTCGGGTAGGATTTGTTTCACCCAAAAATTCTATTCAAAGACTAAGTTTGTGGCCAGTTCTGTAAGTCGAGTTTTTCGAGGAAAAACTGCAAATTTTCTTCTCTAAAATGCTACATCCTCGAAACTCGTCACCTTATTTTTCTGAATTGTAAGTTATATGTTGCCATCAAACTGCAAATGCAACGTTCCAAAATTCAGTTTTGTTGAAAAGTTATAATCCAAGTTTTTCCGTAATAAAATTTTAAAGAATTTGTAAAATTCGCCAAATTATATTCTTTACTGTCAGAAAATGACACGAACCACCGAGGCTCTAAAAATAAAATAAACAATGATTGAGTCATTGTCAGTAGTGTTTAACGAACCAATTATCACACGATTTGACAGACTTTTTATATTCATCAGCTTTGGAATGTATTGTTTTTAAAAATTATCTACTTATACAATTCGGGTAGGTGGTAGTGGACTTTTCCTTTACGTGATAGTAAAGGTTTTTTTTTAAGCCCGAGAAGGTACCACACCTTACATCAAGGGGCCGGTAAAGTCCCAACGGACGTTTCCGGTTTTGGTGTATGAGTCGGTTTCCATTATAAACAAAAATTATGATGGCTCCTCCTTGTACAAAAGATTCTGGAGATAAAATACCCCTACATTCGGATCTCCGGGAGAGGGGTGTGCAGGGGGCTTCGGCATCAAATTTTAGTATATACTTCCCGAATATATGCGGCCTAATTTCATACCTAAACTCCGTCCACCATTTCCTGTAGGCTAATATGCCCCAACTCCTCTTCCTCGCCGAAAACCAAATCAGTGCCAAAACAGCCACTAATCACCTTAATTTCCTGGGGTATGAGCTCCTTACTTCCTTTAGATTGCATGGAGGTGTGTGTGCATACGTCCGTAGCAATCTACCCTGCACCAGACTCCCCAATACTTTGGATGAAACTCTTTCTCAGGGTTGCAACTATATTCATGTGTTGCATTTACTGGTCACCTTCTGACAACAACTTTGTCCAGCTCTTCGACTACCTTTTTGAAAAAACCAACCATCTGATTTCCGACTATCCTTTCTCCGAGGTCACTATTCTTGGTGACTTCAATGTCTATAATAAGGAATGGCTAGGATCTTCAAAAACGGATCCACAAGGGAGAGCAGCGGAGGCCTTCGCAGTCATCAATTCTTTACCCAATATGGTTCAGCAACCTACTTACTTTCCTCGCATGCCAACACACAGCTTAAATTCCTTGGATCTCCTTCTTACTACAAAACCTGAATGCTATAAAACATCAGTCATCGCCCACCTTGGTCGCTCAGACCACGGCATGGTCACTGCTTCCTGCGCAATTTAGCCCGAGGTCACACATTCATCACACCCACGTATCGTTTGGCACTACAACTCCGCGAACTGGAACGGAATGAGGGAATCTTTTTCCGCATTTCCATTGGCATCTGTCTGCTTCTCTCATCCTGACCCCTCTGATATCTCACAAAACGTCACCGAAGTCATCCAAGCTGGCATGGAATTATTTATTCCACGTACACAAAAAACTTCTTTAGCCACTCAAAAGCCCTGGTTCTCTAAATCCTGTGACAAGGCCAGACGTGAAAAGGTCAAAGGTCAAAAACGCTTTTACACAAACACAGTCAGGAAAACCGTCAAGCATTTAACAACGCAAGAAACCGCTATGTCCACATTCTGAGGCAAAAAAACTCGTTTAATAACCAAATCAAAAACAAAGTCCTCTCAAGCTCCAACGGCAGCACACCCTTCTGGACTCTTGCTAAATCTATTTTGGAAAACTTCTGCAGGATAACGTTCCCACTTCTTGTTTCAGGAGATGAAATTGTTTCTACCGCCCTGGGCAAGGCTGAACTTTTTGTTCGCTGGAAATTCTACTCTAAACCCACCTCCAAATGTTTAACCACCAACAGTCACTAATGTCGCGCATAAAATGACGGATATCATTTTCAAAACTAAAAAGGTACAAAAGATGCTCTCTTCTCTTAATACCAGGAAAGCCTCTGGCCTTGACGAGATCCCAGCAATTGTTCTCAAAAATGCGCACCAGAACTTGCTCCTGTCCTGAATCTTTTGTTTCAGACATCTTACAATAGAGCTATATTACCTAGTAACTGGAAAACTGATCGAGTACAACCCGTCCCCAAGAAATGATGCAAAGCGCTACCTAGCAACTACAGCCCCTTTTCTGCTTTCAGTCGTCTCTAAAGTGACAGAAAGGTATATAAACACCGAATTACTAAAATTTCTTGAAAAACAGTCTAATCCACGACAGGTAGTATGGATTCCGTTAGGGCAGATCAACTGCCGACCTCCTTTCCTTTGTCACCCATTCTTGGAACAAGTCTATGGAACTACACGGTGAATACCAAAGTATCGCTCTAGACATATCAAAAGCATTCGACCAGGTCTGGCACGCAGAGCTGCTTAATAAACTTCCGGCCTATGGCCTACCACCAAAACGCTGTACATGGACAGCAAATTTCCTCTCCAACCGAAGCATCTCTGTTGTCGTGGATGGCCATTCCTCTAAACGGTATCCAATTAATGCAGGAGTCCCTCAAGGTTCAGCTTTAGCCACTACTTTGCTTCTTCTCCACATCAATGACCTCCTTTCTAGCACGTCGGGCCCAGTTTACAGTTACACGGATGACAGCACCCTCCACTCAAATATACAATATTCTAAGCCTGTCTCTTTAGCCCAATTAGATTAGGATCGCAGACTCATGGAGGGTTTTGTCTCTGTGGATCTCCAAAAAATATTAGACTGGGGGAGTAGAAATCTTGAACAATTCAACCCCACCAAATCTCAGTCAGAGATACACCAGCCCTAGACCCATCACAATAAACAGCCAAGTTATTCAAAGTAATGGGTCCTTTTCACTTGTTGGCATTTCTGTGTAACGAAATCTCAATAGGCACCAACATGTCACATCAATTGCAGAAGCGGCTGCTAAGAAATTAGGTTTCCTATTCCGGGCTCGCAAATACTTTTCACCAGATAATCTCTACACCTTATATATAAATAAGGCCAAACCTCGAAGACTGCTGCCACATCTGGGATGCGGCTGCCGCTTCTACACTCTCTACCCTGGACTCCATTTAGAAGAGAGCTATACGTCTCATCAGTGACCCTACCCTCACTGTCATCTCTTGCCCACCGACGTGCCTCTCTCTCTCTCATAGATATCTGCACGGGCACTGCTCAGAGGAGCTTTCTTTCATAGGTCCTCCACCTGCTGCCCCCCACAAATCTACCAGGGGAACAGAGCGGATGCACCCTTTTACTGTCCAGGTCACCAGACATATAACATCTGGTTATGCCCGCTCTTTTTTCCCGAGGACTTCCAAGTTGTGGTATTCTTTGTCGGCACAAGTTTCTGCTTCTCCTCCGAACCTTCAAACCTTCAAGTCCAGGATTAACAAGTTGTCTCTTTCCTTCTTGTCGAAACCCACGGTACGATAGTATTTAGGCTGTAAGCCCTCTTGGTGTGTTGTTGAAATATATAAAAAAAGGACTTATAAAAATTTGCTACTATAACCCCCTTGCTGCGTCCCGACCTTTTTTGAAGTTACACTAGGAACACTTTCTTTGCAGCTTAGTGAAATTAGTCTACCTATTTTGTAAGTGATAATTTTAAAACCGCACGGTTAATATGGTGAAGCGATCGATTTATTAGAATGAGATAGCTTTTATGATGACATACCTCGGCATAGTGCCAGGAATCGTGACTTTATTACGTAAGTAATTACATGCTTTCCCATATTTCTTGTAAAGAATATGTCTAGAACATAAGCGGTATAAAGTGTTGCAGATTTTATCGCTCCTAACTTTGGAACATAGTTTCAAGTGATTGCTCAATAACATAGCTCCATATTAGGTAATAAATGTAAAAAAACGGCGCACTATATTTTCAACACATTTTATGTACACTAATATAGGCCATAACTATTTCAGTTTCATGCGAATTATAAAACTTCAACAGCTGTAATACAGCAATATATTTTCGCTTTAGTAATGTTTATTTCAAGAGTAATCAACCTTGTATTTAGATTGCTAACAAAACGGACTTATACCATGAAATGTACTAGAGGTTTGAAAGATGGTGGATGATGTTTCCAATTTTCATCATGCTTCTCACATAGTTGCTGTCTCCGCTTTTTGTACATTGTAAGTTGCTCGCTCTTATCGAAGTAGGTCCTAGTCTCCAGTGAGTGTTATTACTTATTTGATAGGCAAGTTTGTCGGCAACAAACATTTATGGTCCATTCACCGGTGACCATTCTCCGATAGAATGGTATTACATTATGAACAATCTTAATGGAGGATACAACGCTTCACTTTTGCAGCGCTCCGTATATTAAATGATTTTTACCAATCACTATAAGATCCTAAATTAATGCCAGCATTAATTGAACGCTGTGTATAATTATTTTAAAAAATGTCTAGATGACTCAGTAAACGTGTCCGCTATGCTTCGAAGTAAAGAGAATTTCGCTAAAAACTATTTCTATCATATTAGCAATGACAATAGGTTTTTAAAATATATTTCTTCGTAGCAGTTCAAAATAGCATTCCATTTAAAGAATGGTAAAATCAGTTATATAAAGAACGTATTATAACATCCAAGTGCATGTATAGTCATGCCAGGATACAAGTAATATCAGGAATCAACACGATAGTGGAAATCGATATCTAAAGAGCACAGTTGTTGAGACGTAATTGGAAGCATGAGATTTTTATTCAGTGTCGGAGACAGTAAAGGTTAAACCACGCGTAATAAATTTGGACGTCGAATCAACATTGGATTTTATAAACAGTTAAAATTTAAATTGTAGGTACCTCAATGATTACAGGTGTTTAGTACAATCAGTGCTAAAATGCCCGTTTGAAAACAGTAAGACAACTTCTTCTCACAAATGATACAGATATATTTCTCTTATATTCGCAGGGACATGAATACCGGGCTCCAAATTAACACTGGGCTTCAAATTAGTACTAGGCTAGTCTTCTTTCATGGCTGCGGTCGTCAGACCATTCGCACATTTTTTCCGGCTTCTTGGTTTGGATCCCATCTGTATGCTACTTTTCTTTTGATATATACATATATACAGATCTATACATACATATATAACAGAGATATTAGTTTACATTTTGTGATACTTTTTATATATTTTCATACAATATTTTTCTGTTTTTGTTTGTTTTAAATATGACGGATATTCTTTTTTTGAGCTGTTTACACTTTTTTTTCAAATCTATTTACTAGAGATTATAAACGGGGACACTTGGACCAAGGGGTCTGTCATGGCCACTTATTATTTTTGTATTGACATTATGGTTTTTACTGTCATTTCATAATTGGAGTGCTTCAAATAGTGGTATAATATATATTGTTAATTGTACATGATAAGACGTATGATTATGTTTCTCCTTTTAGCGAATTTTTCGTAGGATATGTGTGTTTATATATATATATATATATATATATATATATATATATATATATATATATATATATATATATATATATATATATAGTACAGATAACTCAAAAAGTTTGGTAAATACCTTCAGGTTGGCAAGTGGCTTAAACAAATTATCTGGGAAAATTTTTGTATTTCCGAAAATGACAGAGCTATGACAACCAAATTTGACACATACGTTTCTACTATCAAACTTACCACGCACACCAAAATTCAGAACTCTCAGTTTAGATAACAAAAAGTTATAGTCATTTAGAAGAAAATTGGGTGCCACTGGTGATCAGAGGAAAGCACAAGAACAAAATATTTTGTGTAATTAACAAAACCAATTGAAAATTTTATAATGTTCTTCTTAAAACGTCAAAGTAGCGATTTGAAACGTCAAAATTTGCAATCCTCAGACACCAAATCTGAAACAAATACGGATTGTGTAGAAAAAATGTCATCATAAGTGTGTTTTACAAAGGCTATGTGTCAGCTTCAACCATCATTGTCCTTCATTTTAGTGAATTTTTATTTTAAAAAATTCACTAATAAAGAGGTATCGATGGTGAGACTTTGCAAAAATTTTTTCAAATGAGCGCGAACTAGGACCCCTAGAACCCATGTCCGGGATCAGTTTCAATTTTTATATGTTTATATATATATATATATATATATATATATATATATATATATATATATATATATATATATATATATATATATATATATATATATATATATATATATATATATATATATATATATATATACTTAAAAAATTGTGGGAAAGCCGTCAGTTGCAAAATAAAACTCTTTATTAAAAGTCGAGCTTTCGGAAAAGTTTATTCCATTCTCAAGGCTACAACATGTAAAGGAAAAAGTTTACAATTTACTTAGGAAAAATATAAAAATACTTACATCTAACGTGAGTTTTACTATAACTAATTATGAAAATATAAACATGAAAAAAACCGTTTTTTAAATTTGACTGAAGTCGAAAAGTGCCAAACTGACATATGAAGCTAACAATTGTCTATTTGAATTTGTTTTTGGTTTTTGTCTAGGAAATATAAATAGGGGTAGTGATTTCTAAAATTATTATCTTTCTTTAAGTTTATTATATTGTCGTTAAAAGTAATTTCAAATTCTTCTAAACACATTCTTTTATTACTTAAGGTTTCACATTGTAAAATAGAAACATCACTAAAATTTATATTGTGGCCAGTGTCGAGATTATGTTCAGACAAAGCGAAAGTTCTTTTTTGTAAACAATCTGCACGACTCACCAATCGACCGGCTTCTAGAAGTAAATAATTGAGAGACTAAATGACTAAGTAGATTTGTTTAAGTGAATTTTCGTATAAAATATTCACTAAGGAGTAGATCGCGATTTAAAATAATTTTCTTTAAATGAGCGCACACTAGACCCCCTGAAAACCTATTCTGGCCAGTAAAAATTTGTATATTTATGTATATATATATATATATATATATATATATATATATATATATATATATATATATATATATATATATATATATATATATATATATATATATATATGTGTATATATATATATATATATATATATATATATATATATATATATATATATATATATATATATATATACACATATATATATATATATATATATATATATATATATATATATATACTTAGGAGGAAGTAACGGTCGGTCACTTGTTAGTGCCGAAAACTCAGAATCTCATTTAAGGGCATCCCACCTTTCAAGGGCAGATAAAGCAATTACGAAAGTTCTTGGTTATATCATGCTTTATATATTTCGTGTCAAATTGTCTCTTTAACAGAAGCCTACAATTAAAACATCATCCAGGTTCAAGACAAAGTATTCTCTTACCTATAACTAAAATTAGATACAGAGGCATCAGAAAAGACCAACCAATTTTTGTGTTTTTTAGTGAATTTTCTTAGACAAAATTCACTAATGAGGAGGTCCCAACTTTTGAATTTTGGAAAAATTTATTCAAATGAGCGCGATATAGGACCCTTAGAACCCATATCCCATAGTCACTAATGTCGCGCATAAAATGACGGATATCATTTTCAAAACTAAAAAGGTACAAAAGATGCTCTCTTCTCTTAATACCAGGAAAGCCTCTGGCCTTGACGAGATCCCAGCAATTGTTCTCAAAAATGCGCACCAGAACTTGCTCCTGTCCTGAATCTTTTGTTTCAGACATCTTACAATAGAGCTATATTACCTAGTAACTGGAAAACTGATCGAGTACAACCCGTCCCCAAGAAATGATGCAAAGCGCTACCTAGCAACTACAGCCCCTTTTCTGCTTTCAGTCGTCTCTAAAGTGACAGAAAGGTATATAAACACCGAATTACTAAAATTTCTTGAAAAACAGTCTAATCCACGACAGGTAGTATGGATTCCGTTAGGGCAGATCAACTGCCGACCTCCTTTCCTTTGTCACCCATTCTTGGAACAAGTCTATGGAACTACACGGTGAATACCAAAGTATCGCTCTAGACATATCAAAAGCATTCGACCAGGTCTGGCACGCAGAGCTGCTTAATAAACTTCCGGCCTATGGCCTACCACCAAAACGCTGTACATGGACAGCAAATTTCCTCTCCAACCGAAGCATCTCTGTTGTCGTGGATGGCCATTCCTCTAAACGGTATCCAATTAATGCAGGAGTCCCTCAAGGTTCAGCTTTAGCCACTACTTTGCTTCTTCTCCACATCAATGACCTCCTTTCTAGCACGTCGGGCCCAGTTTACAGTTACACGGATGACAGCACCCTCCACTCAAATATACAATATTCTAAGCCTGTCTCTTTAGCCCAATTAGATTAGGATCGCAGACTCATGGAGGGTTTTGTCTCTGTGGATCTCCAAAAAATATTAGACTGGGGGAGTAGAAATCTTGAACAATTCAACCCCACCAAATCTCAGTCAGAGATACACCAGCCCTAGACCCATCACAATAAACAGCCAAGTTATTCAAAGTAATGGGTCCTTTTCACTTGTTGGCATTTCTGTGTAACGAAATCTCAATAGGCACCAACATGTCACATCAATTGCAGAAGCGGCTGCTAAGAAATTAGGTTTCCTATTCCGGGCTCGCAAATACTTTTCACCAGATAATCTCTACACCTTATATATAAATAAGGCCAAACCTCGAAGACTGCTGCCACATCTGGGATGCGGCTGCCGCTTCTACACTCTCTACCCTGGACTCCATTTAGAAGAGAGCTATACGTCTCATCAGTGACCCTACCCTCACTGTCATCTCTTGCCCACCGACGTGCCTCTCTCTCTCTCATAGATATCTGCACGGGCACTGCTCAGAGGAGCTTTCTTTCATAGGTCCTCCACCTGCTGCCCCCCACAAATCTACCAGGGGAACAGAGCGGATGCACCCTTTTACTGTCCAGGTCACCAGACATATAACATCTGGTTATGCCCGCTCTTTTTTCCCGAGGACTTCCAAGTTGTGGTATTCTTTGTCGGCACAAGTTTCTGCTTCTCCTCCGAACCTTCAAACCTTCAAGTCCAGGATTAACAAGTTGTCTCTTTCCTTCTTGTCGAAACCCACGGTACGATAGTATTTAGGCTGTAAGCCCTCTTGGTGTGTTGTTGAAATATATAAAAAAAGGACTTATAAAAATTTGCTACTATAACCCCCTTGCTGCGTCCCGACCTTTTTTGAAGTTACACTAGGAACACTTTCTTTGCAGCTTAGTGAAATTAGTCTACCTATTTTGTAAGTGATAATTTTAAAACCGCACGGTTAATATGGTGAAGCGATCGATTTATTAGAATGAGATAGCTTTTATGATGACATACCTCGGCATAGTGCCAGGAATCGTGACTTTATTACGTAAGTAATTACATGCTTTCCCATATTTCTTGTAAAGAATATGTCTAGAACATAAGCGGTATAAAGTGTTGCAGATTTTATCGCTCCTAACTTTGGAACATAGTTTCAAGTGATTGCTCAATAACATAGCTCCATATTAGGTAATAAATGTAAAAAAACGGCGCACTATATTTTCAACACATTTTATGTACACTAATATAGGCCATAACTATTTCAGTTTCATGCGAATTATAAAACTTCAACAGCTGTAATACAGCAATATATTTTCGCTTTAGTAATGTTTATTTCAAGAGTAATCAACCTTGTATTTAGATTGCTAACAAAACGGACTTATACCATGAAATGTACTAGAGGTTTGAAAGATGGTGGATGATGTTTCCAATTTTCATCATGCTTCTCACATAGTTGCTGTCTCCGCTTTTTGTACATTGTAAGTTGCTCGCTCTTATCGAAGTAGGTCCTAGTCTCCAGTGAGTGTTATTACTTATTTGATAGGCAAGTTTGTCGGCAACAAACATTTATGGTCCATTCACCGGTGACCATTCTCCGATAGAATGGTATTACATTATGAACAATCTTAATGGAGGATACAACGCTTCACTTTTGCAGCGCTCCGTATATTAAATGATTTTTACCAATCACTATAAGATCCTAAATTAATGCCAGCATTAATTGAACGCTGTGTATAATTATTTTAAAAAATGTCTAGATGACTCAGTAAACGTGTCCGCTATGCTTCGAAGTAAAGAGAATTTCGCTAAAAACTATTTCTATCATATTAGCAATGACAATAGGTTTTTAAAATATATTTCTTCGTAGCAGTTCAAAATAGCATTCCATTTAAAGAATGGTAAAATCAGTTATATAAAGAACGTATTATAACATCCAAGTGCATGTATAGTCATGCCAGGATACAAGTAATATCAGGAATCAACACGATAGTGGAAATCGATATCTAAAGAGCACAGTTGTTGAGACGTAATTGGAAGCATGAGATTTTTATTCAGTGTCGGAGACAGTAAAGGTTAAACCACGCGTAATAAATTTGGACGTCGAATCAACATTGGATTTTATAAACAGTTAAAATTTAAATTGTAGGTACCTCAATGATTACAGGTGTTTAGTACAATCAGTGCTAAAATGCCCGTTTGAAAACAGTAAGACAACTTCTTCTCACAAATGATACAGATATATTTCTCTTATATTCGCAGGGACATGAATACCGGGCTCCAAATTAACACTGGGCTTCAAATTAGTACTAGGCTAGTCTTCTTTCATGGCTGCGGTCGTCAGACCATTCGCACATTTTTTCCGGCTTCTTGGTTTGGATCCCATCTGTATGCTACTTTTCTTTTGATATATACATATATACAGATCTATACATACATATATAACAGAGATATTAGTTTACATTTTGTGATACTTTTTATATATTTTCATACAATATTTTTCTGTTTTTGTTTGTTTTAAATATGACGGATATTCTTTTTTTGAGCTGTTTACACTTTTTTTTCAAATCTATTTACTAGAGATTATAAACGGGGACACTTGGACCAAGGGGTCTGTCATGGCCACTTATTATTTTTGTATTGACATTATGGTTTTTACTGTCATTTCATAATTGGAGTGCTTCAAATAGTGGTATAATATATATTGTTAATTGTACATGATAAGACGTATGATTATGTTTCTCCTTTTAGCGAATTTTTCGTAGGATATGTGTGTTATATATATATATATATATATATATATATATATATATATATATATATATATATATATATATATATATATATAGTACAGATAACTCAAAAAGTTTGGTAAATACCTTCAGGTTGGCAAGTGGCTTAAACAAATTATCTGGGAAAATTTTTGTATTTCCGAAAATGACAGAGCTATGACAACCAAATTTGACACATACGTTTCTACTATCAAACTTACCACGCACACCAAAATTCAGAACTCTCAGTTTAGATAACAAAAAGTTATAGTCATTTAGAAGAAAATTGGGTGCCACTGGTGATCAGAGGAAAGCACAAGAACAAAATATTTTGTGTAATTAACAAAACCAATTGAAAATTTTATAATGTTCTTCTTAAAACGTCAAAGTAGCGATTTGAAACGTCAAAATTTGCAATCCTCAGACACCAAATCTGAAACAAATACGGATTGTGTAGAAAAAATGTCATCATAAGTGTGTTTTACAAAGGCTATGTGTCAGCTTCAACCATCATTGTCCTTCATTTTAGTGAATTTTTATTTTAAAAAATTCACTAATAAAGAGGTATCGATGGTGAGACTTTGCAAAAATTTTTTCAAATGAGCGCGAACTAGGACCCCTAGAACCCATGTCCGGGGTCAGTTTCAATTTTTATATGTTTATATATATATATATATATATATATATATATATATATATATATATATATATATATATATATATATATATATATATATATACTTAAAAAATTGTGGGAAAGCCGTCAGTTGCAAAATAAAACTCTTTATTAAAAGTCGAGCTTTCGGAAAAGTTTATTCCATTCTCAAGGCTACAACATGTAAAGGAAAAAGTTTACAATTTACTTAGGAAAAATATAAAAATACTTACATCTAACGTGAGTTTTACTATAACTAATTATGAAAATATAAACATGAAAAAAACCGTTTTTTAAATTTGACTGAAGTCGAAAAGTGCCAAACTGACATATGAAGCTAACAATTGTCTATTTGAATTTGTTTTTGGTTTTTGTCTAGGAAATATAAATAGGGGTAGTGATTTCTAAAATTATTATCTTTCTTTAAGTTTATTATATTGTCGTTAAAAGTAATTTCAAATTCTTCTAAACACATTCTTTTATTACTTAAGGTTTCACATTGTAAAATAGAAACATCACTAAAATTTATATTGTGGCCAGTGTCGAGATTATGTTCAGACAAAGCGAAAGTTCTTTTTTGTAAACAATCTGCACGACTCACCAATCGACCGGCTTCTAGAAGTAAATAATTGAGAGACTAAATGACTAAGTAGATTTGTTTAAGTGAATTTTCGTATAAAATATTCACTAAGGAGTAGATCGCGATTTAAAATAATTTTCTTTAAATGAGCGCACACTAGACCCCCTGAAAACCTATTCTGGCCAGTAAAAATTTGTATATTTATGTATATATATATATATATATATATATATATATATATATATATATATATATATATATATATATATATATATATATATATGTGTATATATATATATATATATATATATATATATATATATATATATACACATATATATATATATATATATATATATATATATATATATATATATATATATATATATATATATATATATATATATATACTTAGGAGGAAGTAACGGTCGGTCACTTGTTAGTGCCGAAAACTCAGAATCTCATTTAAGGGCATCCCACCTTTCAAGGGCAGATAAAGCAATTACGAAAGTTCTTGGTTATATCATGCTTTATATATTTCGTGTCAAATTGTCTCTTTAACAGAAGCCTACAATTAAAACATCATCCAGGTTCAAGACAAAGTATTCTCTTACCTATAACTAAAATTAGATACAGAGGCATCAGAAAAGACCAACCAATTTTTGTGTTTTTTAGTGAATTTTCTTAGACAAAATTCACTAATGAGGAGGTCCCAACTTTTGAATTTTGGAAAAATTTATTCAAATGAGCGCGATATAGGACCCTTAGAACCCATATCCGTGGTCAGTTTCAATTTTTATATGTTTATATATATATATATATATATATATATATATATATATATATATATATATATATATATATATATATATATATATATATATATATATATATATATATAAAATAATGGACCGATTTTGATAAAATTTAGCATGTGCCTTCCTTTTGTAAGTGGCTAGTTTTTTTTTAACCAGGTATTGAAACATCGTACATATATATATATATATATATATATATATATATATATATATATATATATATATATATATATATATATATATATATATATATAATACACCCATAACCAATATGGTACATTGTTTTTACTATATAGGTAACACCGGTTACCAAAAAATATTTTTACGAAAATTTACTTCCATAACGCACTTGCTGCGTCCAGACTTTTTGCATATCTATAACCGCGGTTTTCGTATTAAATTATGACCGGTCGATCAGTTAACCGGTTTTTGATTCCAGCACAACTTTTTCTGACAACTTAACTTCAAGGGCTACATTACAATTCATTATTATAACTCTTCTATCAAGCTTTTAACTGTCAAATTTGCAATAAGTGAATAAACATTTTGTAATTTGCTACCATAAACTATTGGCCTCGATATTTTTTTTACAATATGTCTTAACTTAAGTTTACAATCAAAGGGCAAATTATATCAGAGGATGAACTAAATTGCTAGACAAGGCGAAAATGCTACGAAAGGGAAATACACAAATATAAATTACTCTTGCTCATTTAATCTGTAATTAATTCTGGGTTTTATACAACTGAGCTCTCTCAGTGACTTTCTACGTCTCCTACAATAATTTCGTTTATTGTAGCTACTACATTCACCAATAGAACGTCCACAAGTACTAACTACTAACATTTTATGGCGCAATGATGGTCACCCTTTTAACCACCAACATGTTTTTAGGTCCTATCGAACGTTTTCAATGGCGTACAACAGCCAGTTATTACATGTGTTTGTACACAATGAAGGGCGAGCCCAAACTGGAACATTTATCGGAAAGATGCGACAACTTCGCTAACTGTCTAGATACGAATCTCGGTCCAGCTCATCACGATTCCCGTGCAGATGATGTCCTACCCTTCAGTTGCGCTATGTACAGTTTCTGTCCGGATCCCTGCTGCGGTCAGAAGCACTTAAATCAATTAGAACAATGCTGGGAGTCTACCGATAACCCGTGTTACCAGGAAAATGCATCCGGACGGAGACAATGTTCAGTCAACCGAACGGAAAATGTTGAGATGAGGTAAGTAAAGCGATCTAGGTTTCGCTACTGGATCCAGACTACGAACTGGTAGAGAGTACACGTAGATTTCAGCTGGTACAAGATATTTTACTCTTTTAAAGAGATAGAATCTCCAATTCACTTTAAATTAAGCCTGACCAACTTTCCGGTGATACCTAACAGAACGTTTTAAACTCTTATTTTCGAAGTGGACTAGTATATAATTTTAAAAGTAGAAGAGCAACGGAATTGTAGTAAGTGCTGGACTTAGCAGAAGCAATGAATTTACAGCAATAAATCATCCTTATGGCAGTAAAAGTTTGGGACCTAACAAGTGCGTTATAGTAGTGAATTTTCATAACGATTGTACGGTATTAATATAGGATATTAAAACTGATACTTTGAATTTAAATGGAACTTAAAGATCGATTTTAGGGGTCCTAATTCGTGCTTATTTAACCTTATCCTGCATGACAGGGTACCCATTCTGTTTTAAAAGTGATGTTTTTATTTGTTAATGTTGATATTTATGCCTAAGGTGTTGTGACATATCAGAATTCATTATAAAAAACCATTTTCTGTCAATGTAGTATTTTTTATAACTTTTGAAAATTATATAATGGACATTGAAATTTTTTATACTTATTCCTCGCATCAGGGGTACCCTGGTACCTACTAAAATAAAAATTTATTTTGTTGCAAATATTTAGCTTTGGGGCACAGTAATAAAAAAATTAACACTCTTTATTTGAAAAAGTATTTTAATTTTATAATATTTTTTTATTACAATAATTCTTTTACAGTTTGCAATTGTAACATTTATTTATTTTCTCACAATGTTTGTGGCATATTGGGCGGCTACAAACGTTACATGATTTTCTGGTTTTCTCTGTCTTTTTGTAGCAGCTCGACACCCGTAGCATTTACCTGTTACTTGAAGGCGTCCAGTTTTATCTCTGAGATGATTCTTTTCTACAACCGGCGGTGGCAGTTGGTATGCTAATGGACCTCCTAACATGGACTCAATTCCCGATTTGGTACTAAAATTTTGTAACACTTTTGGTGATTTGGCTATCAATTCTATGCTAGGTCTGATAATTGCTTGCCAAGTTCTTAAAGAAATTTTCGTCAATATTTTTTTTTCTTCTGAAGAGGGTTATTTTCAGTATAAATAATATATGCTACTAATCCTGATATAACAAGCATGTTATAAAACATTTCAAGAGGCCAACCGTTTGTTCGACGTTTGACAGAGTAGTGCGCCACCATCTTATCCATATTATCAACACCGCCTTTTTCTGAATTGTAATAATGGATTATTTCAGGTTTTTTCTTTGGACCAGATACATTTGCAGTGTCGTGCATTGTGGATAAGAGTATTACAGCTTTTCACTGTTTTGGTACGTATGAAACCAGTGTGAAATTATCCTCATAAAATCCAAACGTAGAAGAATGCTCTTCCCTACTTTTATTTGGCAACATCTCTGGCGGTATATAAGGTTTATTTTTTTAGCGTACCTACAACAGAAAGTTTCCATTACATTAGAAACCGAGCTAAGGGATGTGTGGTGAAAAAATTATCCATTACAACATTTCTCCCACTATTTTTATAATTGACGTATAACTCTTTGACCACACGTTCACCTTGATTTTGTTCACGACCTTGCGATGCTTTCCCTGTATAAATTTGCCCCACGAGGTAAGCATTAGCTGCATCGCACACCCACCAAATTTATATACCATATTTGGCATGTTTGGCTGGCCTACACTGCGTGAACCAGGTCCTGACTCTATACGGAAATAGTTGTTCGTCTACCGTTAGGCATTCAGACGGTGTATCAATTTCAAATTTTGCATCAATAGAAGCCAAAGTTCTGGGATAGCAGCTGCTTTATCAGTTTTCAATCTATCGGTTCTGGTATCCATATTGTCTAAATGTACAAATCTTTGGATGGAACAAAATCTGTTGACTGACATTGTCACACGGTACAATGGGTAAGAATAACTTTACTACAAGTCTCTCAGATTTTCTTTCTTAGAATGTCGCACTCAGTAATCAGTATCCCGAGATAACCATCAAATTCTTCTTGTCTGAGAGGTTTCCAAATTTTTGGTGGTTTGTTGGAATGCTGTTTATTCCACTCCGCGTGGATGGTTTTAGCTTTGCGGTTTTTGCACATTTCTGGAGTAAAAATGCGTGCGAAAGTTTCCTGAACTGAGAGGGAATTTGTTGTCTTCAAAGGTCCAGATTTTTTCCGCAAAATATTTTGTGACAGCGTTTGACGAGCAGGCATTGGGGGCTGGATTGCCAGATAGTTTCGTTTTTAGAACGCAAAACTAGGTCATCACAATTATCAACCTCAACCTCTAGCTGCCCATCTCTTGAATAGTCTTCCTCGGCAACCTCAATTTCAGTCTGAGTGTCAAGCAAAACAGCTTCTATGTCCGCTTCTTCTGCTTGCTTATTTGTTGATGACAACAAAGCCGGTAAATATTCGTCTTCTGATTCGGAGTCTTCAATTTGGTCATTGCCGTTATCACTCTGAATCATATTCCATAGCATTTAATTCCTGAAGATAACTTACATGATGTTTATAACTCATTCTGTAAATAATCAGGTACATAAGACAAATTTCAAAAATTACAACAAAAATGTAATTTATTATCATTTATCACTTTTATAATCTACGTACCGTTTGAATTCAGAACTGAAAACTTTCCAAAATTTTTCTGCCATTCCGAAAGTTCACTAATCACAGTACAATTTCCAATCGAAAATAGTGTTGTTTAGTCAGCGGTAGACAACAGACTAAATAAATGCACTAGCATCCACCAAAATAATTATCGGAAATGCAGAATCCGTTGTTGTCAACAAAACACTGAGCGGAAGTATGTAAGCCGAAACGGCTCATAAAACTTTTCTTGGAACACCAGATGTGACATTATAACTATAACTATTTATAAGAATTGAAAACTAATGATTTATAGAATGGTAGGACAATAATTATTGCAGGTACCCGGGTGCCCTGGTCGTGTATTATGCGTTAAAATTTTATACGTGATGGCGACGGTTAAAGAAACTTTTCGGAAAGGTGTACCATCGATATCTCTCCAGTATCATAAAGATCGACATCAACAAATATCTTTAACTTCGTTGGAGCACTATCAGCAGCACTCAATAATAGAAGACTGGTGGGTGTTATTTACACAGATTTTAGTAAGGCCTTCGAAAAAGTGCAGCATTTCATTATTTTAAAGAAAATACAAGACAGGTGTGCATGATGAGTTACTAACACTGTTTCAGGCCTATTTTACTGACAGAACACATTGTGTGTCTTACATGGGTTTTAAATCTGAAATGTACAGTGTGTGCCTCAAGTCAGTGTTCCCAGACCGCGTTTGTTCGTTTTATTTGTCAATGATATTGTGACTGGAACATTTTGCTATATGCTGATGATGTTATAATTTATAGAGGAATGCAATCACAAAATGATTGCGAAGAACTTCAGAAAGTTTAAGTAAGATAGCAGAATGGTGTTAGTCAAACAAACTTTATCCCAACATTGACAAATGTAAAGTTTTTATATAGAGTAGAAGAAAATTGGAACTTGTGTTCAATTATAAAATCAATGATAGACTACTAGGGCGTTTTAACGAAATTAGAGACCTAGGTGTACTATTTGAAGGCGCACGAGAGGCTTATTGTTTATGAATAATATGCTATTGCTCACTTAAAATGGCGGATTTTATTTCCGCTATGGTCTAGAACTTGGAAGCGTTGATGAAGTAGGGGCTTTATATTAT
The DNA here is from genome assembly GCA_964006375.1 of Tillus elongatus. Classification (NCBI taxonomy): domain Eukaryota; kingdom Metazoa; phylum Arthropoda; class Insecta; order Coleoptera; family Cleridae; genus Tillus; species Tillus elongatus. The sequence continues at coordinate 112,738,903 of OZ023262.1, read as the reverse complement.
GCATGTGCGTGAAGCAGACTGAAATATGCTTGTGTGGGCACCTTTTTCCGAATGCCATAGCAATAATATTGAGCGGGTGCAGAGGAAAATCAGTAAATAATTGTTTTGCTTAATTTACGGCTTCTATCTATCAAGGTATTCAGATTATAACGAGCTGTTGCTTTGCACTGATCAGAAGTCACTGGAATGTCGTAGAAAACATATGCAAGTATGTCACTAATTTAAAATCGTTAATGATTTTGTAGATAACAAGAACATACTGAGCCTAATTAACTCCCACATGCCTAGAATTAACACCAGATAAAATATAACTTTCAGCTATAGTTAGCCAAAAATATTACTTCATTACATTGTCTCATTTTAATTCACCAATAAACCCCCTGTGTAGAGAGTACAATAACATAGTGGATAAAATTGATATGTTTTCCTATAAGAGCAGTCAACAATTACAAAAGAAACAAAGCTCTAGGCAATTATAATTAGATGGGTATTTGAAATTCAAATATATGCCTGAATTCTTGTGTACTTATATATATATATATATATATATATATATATATATATATATATATATATATATATATATATATATATATATATATATATATATATATATATGCATATGTGTGCCGACAAGGAGCCTCGGTAGTTCAGTGGTAGGAACGTGTGCCTTTGAACTGAAGGGTTATTGGGTTCGATCCCAGGGTCCTCCTTTCACTTTTTCAGTACAACTAACATCAACCGAGGTTCTGGCATTGTATTTGAGCAAGGTGAATGTCAGTATGTTTCGCGCTTCGGAGGGGCCGTAAAGCCGTCGCTCCCGTGACAATCTGGCGTTCGGCATGTTAAAAATCCCTACCCTCTTTACAGAAAGGCAGGGGTTCGGCAAAATTTCCAGGAGAGTTAGGTTAAACTGCTTCCTGGCGTTGGTCATTCGCCATATTAGCGGAATTAGATCGACGTTAAAGAAACAAAACACACACACACACACACACATGTTGTAATAAATCCCTGTTGGATAATAAAGATTATTATTACTATTATTATTATTATTATTATTATTATTATTATTATTATTATTATTATTATTAAAATGAATTTTAATAATGCGCTCAGCTTTTGAGAAAAAATGCATAAAACTCATTTTTCTATGAATATAGATAATTATGCAATCTTATTTTTCGTCTCATATCCTGCTCCAATCGTGGCAAACTGCGGATGTCACTGGAATATTCAAAAAAGGTGACATATACGATCCTTCCATTTATAGTCAAATATGTCTAAAACCTTTAGTATTTGAAATTATTAAATCCATCATTCGTAAAAGCATGCAGGCATTCCTTCTTAATAGCCACATAATCCTGCAGAACTACCATGGTTTTACGCCCGGCCGCACAACATTTACAAGCTTACTGACCTGCCCTGAACAATGGACAATACTATGAGATAGCAGGAGACATGTCAACGTTGTTTACTTGGATTTCGCCAAAGCATTTGACCGAGTTCTTTTAAGGGGGCTTTGTGCAAAGTTGCCATCTTGCGGAACTGGTGGAGATCTGCTTTTCTGAATTAGAGATTTCCTGAGCAACCGAACCTTTCGCTTACGCGTGAATGGTGCATAATCCGCTCCCCGACCTGTGATGAGTGGTGTTTCCCAAGGCTCAGTCCTCGGACCTCTGCTCTCTTTGATATACACCAGCGATCTACCATTGATTATCAGATCTGAATGCGCGTCTTTCGCCGACGACTTCAAGATTTACGACGTCCCATTTACTTATCACATTGATATCCAGGAAGATCTGCTCAAGCTGGAGGATTGGTACAAGTCTTGGTTACTTCCCGCCAACGCCTCCAAGTGTTCATTATTGCATATTGAGAGAAAGAACCCAAAAATTCCATTATACGTTAATGGAACCCAGATTGCAACGGTAAAACAGAAGACCGATCTGGGACTCATCGTGACTGAAGAATTGAGCCGGTCTGCGCATGTGGCTAGCACCTGTTCCGAAGCAAATCGTATTCTTTATATGATACATCCATTTTTTGAACATATTAATCCTCAGTGTGCTAAGCTTGGATACACTACTTACATTAGACCACTAATGGAGTATTGCGGGCCAGCCTGGAACCCAGACCTATCAAGAGACCGTGACCGACTGGAAATATTACAGCGGGCAGCAAGCCATATGGCATTATCAGGCCTAGTTATGAGGCTAGGTTACAAATATGGGGCATGACATCATTTTCTGAGAGGCGTGAACGAGGTGACCTGATTTTCACGTATCGTATCCTACATGGTTTTTCAGGAATACCGCTGGACACCATGTTTATTCAGAATTTTGATAGTCGTCATCGTGGGCACGAATACAAACTTTTCAGAGAGGGGTTTAGTGTTCGTTGTTGGCAGAACTTTCTTCCTAATCAAGTGGTTGGCAGTTGTTTGTATTTATATGTAATAATAATGATACAAATAAAATTAGATATACATAGGCTATGTAACAACTACACTTTTAAATACTGCAAAAAACACGAAATTCTAAACAACTATTTTAAGGCAACAAGTGCTATCTTTACCCACCACAGTAAGACAATGACTACGTTTCTGATGTGTTGTGGCGAAATCAAACCAACGTTCACTCTTATGCGCTGTTCTAATTGGGCAGGATTTCGGAGATAATTTTTATACACCTTAGATTTTAGATGTCCCCGTAAGAAAAAATGCAAGGTGTGAGATCAGGAGAGGTCGGTAGCCATTCTATGATCCCTCTCCTGTCAATTCAACGTTGTGGAAAACATTTATTGAAATAGCGGCGCACATTACGGTGACAAAGAGATGGCGCTCCATCTTGCTGAAACCAGACTTCTTGAATTGGCAATCCTAGGACGGAAGTCACTTCATTTTGCAGCAGTTCCAATTAACTTTATTCACACGTATAATTTTTGTGATTGTTCTGTGTGGTTCCTTATCGTCTAATGAAGATTTTTGGTGAAACAATATCGACAATTGTATTTGTTCATTTTACCAATGTAATAAAATATGGCCTGATCAGAAAATAAAAGCTTGTGAATAAAGTTACCATTATTATTAATATGGTCCTTCATAGCTTGGAAAATTTCATTATGCCTACCATAATCATCTTCTTTGAGTTCTAACAAGAAGACATCTTTGTATGGACTTGTTCTAGAAGTTATTGTTTGAAAATGCACAAAAATTTTCCAAAAATATAATAAAAATGTTTCCGAGAAAACTGGTTTCCTAGCCAACAAACCTTGGGTTAATATCAAATTGAGTTATCGAAATTTAAAGCATTAAATAAAAATTCGCTAACAAAACGCACTTACTACGTCTCGATATTATCTCACAGACATGCATCATATTTAAAAAAAAATGCAAAAATGCAATAACATAAGGGTGTTCGAAAAAACCCAACAACTTATGGGCCAGTCTGTGATTGCCAAAATAATTTTATAAGATGCAGCTCAGGACACCTATAATTAAGGTATACGACTTTTTCTCGTATCTTGTATAATAGCAATTCTATTGTGCTTTACTGCGGAAATGCGTCAGCCTGCATATTATATATAAACAGATAAACATTGAAACTAAGCCTGCTTATGGATTCTAGGGTGGCTAGTTTGCGCTCATTTGAAGAAATCTTTTTAAAATTCAAAAGTCGCCTTCTCCTCATTAACAAACCTTTTCTACAAAAATTAGCTAAAAATTATACACCGTTAAACCATTAACTTAACAAAAACTACAGCCAAAGGATCAGAGAAAAGGTCTATTGAAAATTAAATTTCTGAAAACATTTTAGTAAAATGAAGGACAATGACGGTTTAAGCTGAAAGTTAAGGGTTTGCAGAACACTCTTCTTGCGACATTTTCTTTACATAATCCGGATGTGTTTCTGGTTTTTTGCTTAAATGTTGCCAATTTTGACGTTTGCAATCGATACTTTAACGTTTTGAGGCAAACCCCAATCTTGTTTTCTTTAAATACCTAAAACTTTTTTGCTTTTAGACTTACAGACCTAAATTATTGCAAACACGCGTACAAAATTCATTTGCCCTTACTTTACTATTTCCGAAGATATAAATTTTTCCGAAAGAAACCACACAATTTTATGTGAAAACCTGGGCCAACTTTTCGGGCTAACGAAACTTTCTAAGCCACTTGCAGAAGGAAGGTACTCAGAAAATTAGATCAAAATCGGCTCATTATTTTTTGAGTGATCGGTGTGATACATACATACATACATATATATATATATATATATATATATATATATATATATATATATATATATATATATATATATATATATATATGTATATATATATATATATATATATATATATATATATATATATATATATATATATATATATATATATAACATATAAAAATTGAAACTGACCCTGGAAATGGCTTCTAGTTCGTGCTCATTTGAATAAATTTTAAGAAATTCACTGGAAAGAGTTGGTTACCATGACAACGAAATTGCTGGCTGCAGAAAAAAGAAGAAAATTGCCGAATGTGTAAAAAAATATATAAACAACTTTTGTTTAAATCATTTGTATACAGTCTTTCCAAAAATGTATAACCATTATCCCATACATATTGCACATTCTGTATATACAATATGGGTTGCGATGTTTCTACGCCACCTAGAGACTTGCGATTTTATTTTATTACACTGAAAACATTTTTTTGGCCGCTAAGTTCTTTGGCGAGTTCTTAGAGTTAAGTTTTTTCCATAAAAAATTTCAAAATTTCCTCTCACAAATTTAATAATTTTAAAACTGTTTTTTTTATTATTACGAAATTTAACTAGTATATAGACAAGCTGGGTGGTCCAGGGATAAGAACATGTGCCTCTGAACTGAAAGGCATCGGGTTCAGTTCCCAGTAGATATGTTAAACTATTTTTCAATACATACTGTAAATTGACATTACCGCAGGTTGTGGCATTGTAGTGTAGCAATTTTAATCTCTGCATATTGTGCCCTTCGGAGGGGTCGTTAAAGAGTCGAGTATCATGAGATGTTCCCAGGTTAATGATCCTTGTCCTTTTCGCAGAAAGAAGCGATTTGGAAAATTTTTCAGCATAGCGGAGTATAACTGTCCCCTGGCGTCGGTGCTTGGCCATAGTCACAGAAATGCACAGACGTCAAAGAAAAAGAAAAGAACCTATATATTGCCAGTAAATTACAGATGCAATGTGCCAGAATTCGGTTTTCAACTAGAACAGCGCATAAGAGAGGAAGTTGCTCTGATTTCTCCACAACAAATTAGAAACGTAATGCATATGTTTTTTGACAGACTGAGTAATTGTTTTGACGTGGACAGCCAACATTTCGAGCACTTGGTGACTTAAAATAGTTGCCCTAAAATAGTTGTTAAAATTTTTGTACTTTAATTTAGTTGTTATATAGACTATGTGTTCCTAATTAGTGAATTTTCATTAAGACAGTTACTAATAGAGGTAACGATGGCGTGACTTTAGGGACATTTTTTCAAATGAGAGCGGATGGTGGCCCTGGAACTCATATCCAGGGTTCGTTTGAATTTCTATATGTTTATATAATAGCCCATTGAAAATGAACTGGCATCTATAATTGCCAAGAAAACATTTTGTCCAAAAAAACCTGAAACACGTCAAGTTTACCTGTGAGGGAGACTTTTGACGCAAAAAGTGTAGCCCAAAGTTCACCCTCCTGATCGGGGGTGTCATCCCTCAATTTGTTTCAAATGAGAATAGGGGTCATGTGATTGCTATTTAAAAAGAGCTTCTGATTGCCTATATATTGCTTTTTCACTTTTGAAATTCGGTTTATTCGTTTAGAAGATATGAATTTTTGAATTATCACTAATTCATTTCCCGGGAAATTCTTAATTTGAGAGTAGTGCGTTACCAGCGTCCATTACAAGATAATGATGTTGTTAAAGGTTTGCTTTGGTAAAGAAAAGTCATTTAGATTAAAAATTTGATTAAAATGTATGCAATTGTGTGGAAGTTTGTGTTGCTCAATTTGAACATGTATTGGATAAAGTTTAATTCGTTGGTATGTTGGTTTAATAGTATGATTGGTCCTCATTATTTTCAACATTTACTTCAATACTGTGGTAAGGTTTTAAGTGAAACTAATAAAAACTAATAACGCGCTCTTCAGGTTTTAGCTCGTTTTCAATGGGCCAACCTATATATATATATATATATATATATATATATATATATATTATATATATATATATATATATATATATGTATATATATATATATATATATATATATATATCTATATATATATATATATATATATCTATATATATATATATATATATATATATATATATATATATATATATGTATATATATATATATATATATATATATATATATATATATATATATATATATATATGTTCAGAAAGATTGCCGCGGTCTTTAATGTGAGACATGCTTGGTTCTCGGGTTAAACCGCGTCCAGAATTTATGGAAACTCGACGTTTCGGCTCTTGTTTTGGAGCCATTTTCAAGAGGTAAAGGAAATATGTAAGGACACTCTAAAGCCTCAATCTGCCTACTCCTTAGAGTGATGGACAAATCTGGGTAAAGGAAATATGTAAGGACACTCTAAGGCCTCAATCTGCCTACTCCTTAGAGTGGTGGACAAAGGAGGGTAAAGGAAATATGTAAGGACACTCTAATGCCTCAATCTGCCTACTCCTTAGAGTGGTGGACAAAGGCGGGTAAAGGAAATATGTAAGGACACTCTAAGGCCTCAATCTGCCTACTCCTTAGAGTGATGGACAAAAGGTAGGTAAAGGAAATATGTAAGGACACTCTAAGGCCTCAATCTGCCTACTCCTTAGAGCGGTGGATAAAGGTAGGTTGGGTTGTTGTAGCTCGATAACGGGGCCTTAATCTGCCTACTCCCCAAATCTCGCCAGAGATCGTCTGTGAGGTCTCAGTGTGTTCAACCCTAGGCCTCAGAGAGATCCCGTAATCGAGCTACAACAACCCAACCTACCTTTATCCACCGCTTTAAGGAGTAGGCAGATTGAGGCCTTAGAGTGTCCTTACATATTTCCTTTACCTACCTTTTGTCCACCACTCTAAGGAGTAGGCAGATTGAGGCCTTAGAGTGTCCTTACATATTTCCTTTACCCACATTTGTCCACCACTCTAAGGAGTAGGCAGATTGAGGCCTTAGAGTGTCCTTACATATTTCCTTTTCCCACCTTTGTCCACCACTCTAAGGAGTAGGCAGTTTGAGGCCTTAGAGTGTCCTTACATATTTCCTTTACCCAGATTTGTCCATCACTCTAAGGAGTAGTCAGATTGAGGCCTTATAGTGTCCTTACATAGTTCCTTTACCTACCTTTTGTCCACCACTCTAAGGAGTAGGCAGTTTGAGGCCTTAGAGTGTCCTTACATATTTCCTTTACCCAGATTTGTCCATCACTCTAAGGAGTAGTCAGATTGAGGCCTTAGAGTGTCCTTACATATTTCCTTTACCTACCTTTTGTCCACCACTCTAAGGAGTAGGCAGATTGAGGCCTTAGAGTGTCCTTACATATTTCCTTTACCCACCTTTGTCCACCACTCTAAGGAGTAGGCAGATTGAGGCCTTAGAGTGTCCTTACATATTTCCTTTTCCCACCTTTGTCCACCACTCTAAGGAGTAGGCAGTTTGAGGCCTTAGAGTGTCCTTACATATTTCCTTTACCCAGATTTGTCCATCACTCTAAGGAGTAGTCAGATTGAGGCCTTAGAGTGTCCTTACATATTTCCTTTACCTCTTGAAAATGGCTCCAAAACAGGAGCCGAAACGTCGAGTTTCCATAAATTCTGGACGCGGTTTAACCCGAGAACCAAGCATGTCATATATATATATATATATATATATATATATATATATATATATATATATATATATATATATATATATATATATATATATATATACATATCCGAGCGATAACTCAAAAAATACTCAACTGGTTTGAAGGAAGCTTGGCACATATATTGATTTTGTTAAGCCTGAAGACGTTTTCCTAAATCGGCTGTAACGGACAGTTTTTCCCCCGAAAATGTACAAAAGTATTTTTGAAAACATTATATTTTTGAAACTATTATAGTCACTTAAATGAGACTTTCCATGTAGCTATAAACGGTGCAAGTAAAGCTCTATTGTAAATTTAAAGTAATTTGGTTCACAAAATTTGGAGCTTTTTCCAAATTAAAAATAAAATCTCAAAGACATTAATTGAAACCAATTAAGTGACTAATGTCCGATTCCTGTAAAATGACTATTTAGTTGCTATGCGTAGATTGATAAATACCACAGGACCAAATAATAACAATAACACGGGTAAAACATAGTACCCTAACTAGCGATCAGCAAATCTCGGCTACTGAAATCCAGAACACTCGAACACCGTTTTCAATGTCAACACTCAAAACACTGCCACTGTCACAGACGTAGAGATAATAAAGGATTGCTTTTTATGCTGTGACCATATCATTACGCGAAAGTACAGATACCATAAAATTAAAAGTGATGCGATTGTAAAAGTAACGCTTTTTAAGTGTGAGATTCAACAAGTTTTAAAAATACACTAATTTGGAGCTTAATGAACGGCCCGAATTAAAGTTTAAGACTGAAAATGTAGCATGGAAAGATCGAGGTTGACGGGAATAATACCGTGTAAATAAACACTTATTACGCAAGGTAATTGGACCACCACAAAAGAGCCATTATAATACAATATACAATCCAAATATGAGCGGAAAATAGTATGTTACCATTCGAAAAAAATTGGCTACCATGGCAACGAAGTTACTGGCGTTAGAAATAATTCACTGGTACCAGAAAGGGTAAAAAATACGCTAAAACACTTTAATCTAAAAAAAGATACACAGGGTATTTAATGATTGAAGATTTGAACCTGTGATGAGCACTGATAAGTACAATTTGGAGAACCCAATTCATCACACCACAATTTTTTAGACCTAACGATCGTTTCGTTAGCAAAGGGATGAATAAGTTTATTCCACCTGTGATGACGCTAACTTTGTTATTAAAACGATCCTTAGGTGTAAAAAACTCTATTACGATGAATTGGGTTCTCCAAATTGTACTTACACAGGGTATTTATTAAAAGTTATAACCATTATTCCATACATATTGGGCACTCTATATAATTTTTGCTTGTGGATTGCAGCGTTTATTATTAGATTAACATTTTTTTTCTTTGAGATGTTCATGTAAAATTTAACACTTTCTTTGTTTTAGTGTTTGGATTGTAATATGAATTATCACACTACACCTATTAATATGATAGTTGAGGGCCTCCCAAACAATTCTATAGTGAAATCAAACTCGCCTGTTGTAATTACTAAGGAGTGTTCAGCTTAGCATGTAATATCAATTCTACATTAGAGAATACAATACCTTCAAACACAATACCTTTCAAAGTTAGGTGGAGGTCGTCTATTGAATTCTGTGCACTAATTTCAGGGATATGATCCTGAACAGATGGAACGTGACATGCAACTGTCCCCGTGAAGGATACCGGTGGAATTCCTTGTATGGTATGTGTGTAGACGTGGATGAATGTACCGCTGCATCACATAATTGCGATCCGAAATTGGAAGCGTGCGTGAACCTGCAGGGTGGATATAGATGTGCCTGCAAATGGGGTCATGCTTGGAACCAGCAACTCAAGAAATGCTCTCCGAGTCCTGCATTAGCTATCATAAAGTTGCATAGAAATCGTACAGGGAATGCGACTTCGCCTAGGACTAGTATTTTGTTAAGAATATTAAACGTCTTTAGAAATAATGGCACTAATAAATACAGGAACATTATAACGTTGATATGTTTAATATGTGTGGTACAAGCAGAAGTGTTATAAATAAATAAATCGTTTTATTTTTAAATTTTGTATTTTTAATTGTTATTCAGAAATAATAGAGAGATCACGATGTTCAGAGTATGTATGCATCGGAGCGATGATTAAAAAAATTAACCGATTTTTCGTTAACTCATTAACGCCGGCTGTATGATATATCATACAGACAGTATTGGTATAGTTTGCGCCCTCTAGTAGTTAGAGCGGTACGTAAATGGAAGTTCTGTGTTCAATAGTATTTCAGATACGTATCATGTCTACCGGTGATTTTCGCCAAACCTTGGGTTGTGTTCTGTTTATGACAGAATTGCTTCCAGTAACTGCTAGGTTCACTGAGAGAACCCAAATCACCACAACACATCTTTTTAAAGACCTGACGATCGTTTTTCTAACAAAGTTAGCACCATCAGAGGATGAAAACTTCTAATTACTTTCTGCTAAAATACCATCTACTAGTGAATTTTTATTAAAAAGTTCACTAATAGAGAGGTATTGATGGTGAGATTTTTGTAAAAATCTTTTAAACGAGTGCGAATTAGGGCCCCTAGAACCCAAATCCAAGGTCAGTAAAAAGTTTATATATATATATATATATATATATATATATATATATATATATATATATATATATATATATATATATATATATATATATATATATATATATATATATGTATATATTATGTTGAGTTGGCGATAACCAACGTTTAGGGCACAATTGGTTTTAATTTTATGTATATTTTGTGCTACAGAAAGAGTTTACTCGAGCCTCACGTACTTGGGCGCCATTTGAATTGATAAAACTTGATTTAAAATAGTGTATCTATTATTTTGTATTTATAATAATTTACATTAAAAAGATTGGAAAAATTTTATATGCATAAGGTTCTTTTACCTACCCTTTATCATTTACTGACTTGTCAATGTTTCCCGTATGAGCGCCATCCATTCTTCCAGTTACTTCTTTTTCTACTGTACCTAATATAGTATATATATATATATATATATATATATATATATTATATATATATATATATATATATATATATATATATATCCTGTTTTAAATGTTTACCTTGCCTGACTAGCCTTGAAAATTGGAAGATATATAGTATTAATTGTTTATTTACTTAATTTAATATTCGTTGTTTTAAAATTAGTTTCAAAAATTTCAAAGGGCTGTAACTTGGAGGAGAAGGGGTGTCAAGAAAAACCTAATTAAAAGACACCCCTTATTTTTCGCCAAAGAATCATCCTGTAAAATTTTTCGCATCAATTTGGAAACACCCTGTATATATATATATATATATATATATATATATATATATATATATATATATATATATATATATATATATATATATATTCAATTAATTTTTTATATTTAAATGTATATAGATATTAAAAAATGTTGTATCATTATATTTTTTTTATCAATTTGATAACTATTATCAGACAAACAAAATGACGTGTTAACTGTTTTCTTAGGTAATGTATATAAATTTAGATAAATAAGTACTTTAATTTCACGTGAAATAACCCTATTTTGCGTTGTCTATAGTGAAAGTAATAACACGTTTTTACAGAAATTCATCTTTTCACCCAACATTTTTTATTATTAAATATTTGGCTTTACATACTAGTGGAAACTCAACTGTTTCTAAAATAACAGCTTCTCAGTTTAACAGAATAACTCTGTGTTGTAGTGTCCGTATGCCGTATCCCCATCAACCGGTTAAAGCTAAAATTAAAATTAAACCGTTTATTGTACCGAAGATCGTACGTCCCTAAAGCTGTGAGCGAGAGCGAGCACACTAGTATAAATAATAATGTTATGAAGTACAGTCCGCTCTATACTGTATACCCATACATATTTAGCATTCCCAATATCAAGGCTATTCATCCCGGTAAATGGTTAAATAACAGTTGCCGATGAAAACCGATGTTTATTCGTCGAACCAGATACGACTCCGAATTCTAGTTTAGTGTAAAAAGCCTTATTTTTTAAGCTGCTATTTTTATAAGTCCATAACTGGTGGTTACCGTTACGGCTCGGTAACCGTTTAAAAATAACTGACAGTTAAATAACGACCCATCACTACTAAAATGAAGAACACTTGAGCTTACTACAAACACGATTTAACTAATATTCTTAGAAGACATTAGTTAAAATAATAGTAGGAAATGGCGCACGCAAATCACATTTGTACAAAATAAAACTGTTGGAATGCGATGGATTAAAGTATTTTCGACACATATGATTTATTTTTTAATTGTATTGTACACAGTAATCAACTGATGAGAACAGCTTTCAAACTTTTAATTACGCTGCCAACTAAAATTAATCAATTAATGTATGTGGTAATTATTAAAAATAATAGACTATTCATGGATGTTGTAGAATTTATTAATACGTATTAATACGTAGGTTTTATCGTAACAATATTTTTTTCTTTTACTTTAACGTCGGCCTAGTTGGGCGACTATACCCAATCACCGACACCAGGAAGCAGTTTCACCTCACTATTATGGAAATTTTGCTGAACCCCTGCCTTTCTGTAAGGAGGATAGGGATCGTTAACGTGTATATCATCCAATGGACACGGGACCGACGGCTTTACGACCCCTTCGAAGACCGGAATGTGCAGACATTCAACTTGCTCAAATACAATGCCATAACCACGGTTGATATTAATGTATTACAGTTTGTGCTGAAAAAGTGAAAGGGAAGCCCTGGGAATCGAAAGTGGTACCCTTAGGTTCAGAGGCACACGTTCTTATCCCTGGACGGCCGAGGCGCCAAGTGTAAGGAATGTATTTTCTCACCCTGCTCACAACTCTATTTTGTTATGAAAATTATCTGTATGTATTTAACAGACACGTTCTTGGGTCAATACGTTTCACTAGTCAGAGTATTCCCATTAGATCCAAAGTGTCAAGCGTTGAGCGTTTAAAAATTGTTTAGTTAAAGATAGACGTGTGTGTGGTTATGATGTACCCCTCTTGGCTCAAGGGCCTCGCACTATTCATTTAATATTCCACTTAGCATCGGTTGAAGTAAAGCATACCTTCACATTTGTGCGTGAGCCACGCCCTGAACTTCAATAAAATATGCTCGATATTAGTGAAATTTGCAGTGCACGTTATATACCTTCATAAAAGGTGAGTCTTCTCACATAATGCATATTCGTTTGTTTAGTGTACAGCTATTCTCTGCCCAATTATAAATTGAGAAATAATTTCAATAAGTATATGATTAAGGGTGGTTTTAGGTAATCATTTAATAAATAGTTCTTATGAAATAATTTGAGAATTAGCTAAGTTTGAATTAATCCTGCTTTTATAAGAGGCTAAGTTATAAATTGAGAAGTAATTATCTGATTTAAATAAAGGGGATTTATGAGATAATTTGGTAATTAACCAAGTGTAAATTCAGCTTATTATTTATACGAGGTTAGGTCAACATTAAAAAATTAATAAATGGTTGAGTATGTCAGTTTGCAGTAAGTAAAGTAAAGTGTGTTTGTAAGTAAACTTATGATAGTTTGAAAAGTGTGCGGGGCACTTTCGCTGTTTGTTCACCAAGTAGGGTATCATGCTGGTCGGCGTGGGCTTAGACCCAGGTTACGTAACAGAACCACGGTTGTTGCATTGATAGCCGAAATGGTAGCTAGACCGAGGTCGTTGCCTCATTGCACAGTCAGGACCAGTGTAGGCGCTGTATTTGCCGAAATGGCAGCTAGGCCGAGGTCGTTGCCTCATTGCACAGCCAGGACCAGTGTAGGAGTGGACATTGGGGAGGGCTACATTGTTTGGTTGAGCCCTTTGTGTCCAGTGCACCTCTCAGTGTCCACTCTGGCTGTAGGCGACCACTCTAGGTGAGGCAATTGCTGCCTCATTGACTCCTGAAAGCCGTCGCGGACTCTGTGCCGGGTACAGCACCCAACTAAAGACACAGGTTAAACTATTGTCTGAGAAAATATTGTTTGAGTAACTATCATGTGAGTAACTACTTGAGTAACTATTATCTCAGTAACTATAAATATTATCTGAGTAACTATTGTTTAAGTAACACATTGAGTAATTATTGTTTGAAAAGCTATGATTTGAGCACTTAGATACATTGTTGAGAAGCAGTACTGAGGCACTGATGTGCGTTGTTAAGAGTTTATAATGTTGCTCAGTGGAGCAATGAGTAGAAACTGCTGTTAATGTGGAAGTCGCTCAGTGAAGCGTTATGTCGAAACTGCTCTTAAAGTTAGCTTGCTCAAAGGAGCTTTGAGTGTAAATAGTCATTGATGTTGAGTCGCTCAGTGGAGCGTGTAATTGGTAATTGTTTGATGAACTATTAATTGATTTCCCCTCGTATATATTTGGTTGTGCTTTAGTTGGACGAAGATGTGTTCAGGTATATGTTTAATTACAGGTTAGTGATGTTGTTGATGGACACTTTTGGCACCCGCTCGCCCGGATCAGTACGCCGTACATTAAGGCTTCGCCATCATTCTGACAAGTAATAAACCTTTTGCCTTTTGCATGATTATTCTTAAGTAGATAACACAACTGCTAAGTAATATATCGACTGGTGATTGATTGTTGAGCTATGTAATTATATTATGTGACCGTTGGTCGATTGTTAGTAATATAAGAGGTTACTTCTATTGTTTACTAAGAGGGTTGTAATCTTGTGTCATCGAAGGGTTGCGTTCGATATATTTATTCAATATATATGAAAAAAACGTACCCCTTACACAAGTAACAATATAAGTAGCATATGTGTATGTATGGATAATTGTATATTATTTTGTAAACAAATTTTTGCAATTGTGTGTGCGGGTAGATGTTTGTATACGCGTACGTATGTAATTATGTACATAAAGTGCAAGAATAAATATGACGCAAACACTATACTATTTTAATATATGAATGTACATTGTGCTATTTTAATTTTAGTTTTAATTTGGTAGGTATTAAACGCTTAATATTTATCTAGATGTTACATCCCACATATCCGTGGCCACCTGTGATCCTCAAAAAGCTGCCCTAGGCCTTAAGGCATGAAAGAAAGTGTCCCTGTGTACTTCCTTAATTATTTTAACAATAAGAAATATAACATTATGTATAACATAAAATACCCAGATAGAGGGTATGAAAATTAAGTAACATGTAGGTCATGACGTCATCACTCTATTGGCAAACGCAAACAAGCAAATTGACGGTATCAAGAAGATCATGAAAAAATGTCCATTACCGTGAGAGTAGATTCTCGACGTCAGGAAAAATAAGGACAAAGAAATATTATAGTATTGCCGCTTCCAGCACCTACCTGTAAAATTTCTGCTTATTTTTAAGACCCTGTAACGTAAAATATATGCACAGCACAGTTAGAAGAGCTTAGTTTTAAAAAGGCTGGACTCAGCTAGTGCGTGATTGTAGTGAATTTTTATTTAAAAAAATTTACTAAGAAATATGTCTTTCTTTTAAAGAAAGTAGATATGAAATTTGGTTACCAATAAAACCTACATAGTAGAAACAATGTACCATATTTCATCAAAATAACTTTATTGTTTGAAAATGTACAAAGATTTTCCAAAAATAAACTTCCTGGCCAACGAACGTTAGGTTAATAGCAAATTGAGCGTGAAATTTGAAACTTTAATGAAAATTCGCTACCAGGACGCACTTGATGCGTCCAGTAAAAAAACGAACTCGGTTGCAGAAAAGAACAAGCACCGATGAAGCCACGGGAACAGTCTACGGCTGTATTAATTATGGTACGGTTTCGCTAAGCTAGGGCAATAACAAACAACCAGATGTGCTATTAAAATTGTATTAAATCTTAAAAGGTTTCGTCTCGTTCTAATTGAATTTGTCATACAAAAACTCGCTAAAAAATTTATCGCAGTTACACAACCTGATCATATAACGCTAACATGAAATTAGACTAAAAAAAATTAAAACAAGTGAAGTCACTAACTGAGATTAGAACGCGTGTTATAGGGGCCCATTATTAAATCACCATGATTCCTCTACCTCTCGGCCATTCTCGACATGACAGATTTATCTACTAACAGTTATATACTCTTGTTTAATTATTTACACCATAAAATTTTTGTTTAAAATTAATTTTTTCTCACATTTTAACGAAATGAAAAAAAAATGACGACTGAGACACAGATTTAGGAGCTTGTTAGTCATTTCGAGCCGTATTTTTAACTCATAAAGCGCTAATGAGTACTAATGTACGACTACCAGAGTTATCAATTTTGACGTTTTAACTTTTAGTGAATTTTCGTAGAAAAAAATTCTCTAATGGGGAGATCCCGACTTTTGAATTTTGAAAAAAATTTTGCAAATGAGCGCGAACTAGGACCCCTAGAACTCATATCCGGGGTCAGTTTCAATTTTTATATGTTTATATATATATATATATATATATATATATATATATATATATATATATATATATATATATATATATATATATATATATATATATATGTATGTATCACACTGATAACTCAAAAAATAAAAAAAACTCTGATAACCAAATTTGGTAGGTAGGTTTACGATATAAAGAGTAAGCTATATACATAAATTTAGATTTTTATGTTAGAAGAAAAAAAAGCTATAATAAAATATTTTGTTCCAGATCATTTCTATTTCCCTTACAACTCGCATCGTTTTTAGTCTGTTGTTATTATTAAAAGTCAATAGTTTCTTCCTAAAATTTGCTCGTACCGAACACACGTGGCTTCCATTGACTACTGCTTCTGCCGCTATCACAGTCTTTATTCTTAACATAACGCTTTTCTTACTCTTACTGCTAAACTATTTTACATACGTATGACCCTACAAAAACCTACTTGTATTTCACCGCATAAGACGTTCCTGTAGCTTCACTTTCGGTTTATTTTCCTCTCTTTCTTCTTTATGATTTATTTGCAAAGTTTACTAGTCTGTTCTATCGAGAATGAAAGTTGTAGAAGCATCCTCTTACTAGGCATCGTGTGTCCATTTGCTATGATTGTACCTTTAATTTACACTGTTAGTCAATGCTCGCTCTCTATGTAACTTTTATTTATGTGACCTTACAAATTACTTGAAATTTCCATGAAACATTTCTTTTTACGTGCCTCACGTGGTTTCCTGCTACATTCCTCACCTTTATAACGTGAGGCCACCTACCATTACATTTCCTGTTCCCCTAGTTTAATTATCATAACGAGCAGATTTCGTCTTTGTAAATAGCTATTAGTCAATGATCCCTTCTGCAGATAACGTACCATTTCTGCCTAACTTACACGGTTTCGATCATCCGGTCTGTTTTGTCGTTTCTATTGTTAGTCAAGCTCGTTATTCATATTCTTTTTAGTGAATTCTAGTAGAAAAAAATCACTATGAGAGAGATCCCAACTTTTGAATTTTGAAACAAATTTTGTAAATGAGCGCGAACTAGGACCCCTAGAACCCATATCCAGGGTCAGTTTCAATTTATATATATATATATATATATATATATATATATATATATATATATATATATATATATATATATATA
Source organism: Tillus elongatus (assembly GCA_964006375.1). Lineage (NCBI taxonomy): Eukaryota > Metazoa > Arthropoda > Insecta > Coleoptera > Cleridae > Tillus > Tillus elongatus. The sequence continues at coordinate 112,721,420 of OZ023262.1, read as the reverse complement.
TATATATATATATATATATATATATATATATATATATATATATATATATATATATATATATATATGTGTGTGTGTGTGTGTGTGTGTATATCACACCGATAACTCAAAAAGTAATGGGCCGATTTTGATAAAGTTTGGCATGTACCTTCCTTTTGTAAATGGCTTGGACAACTTCGTTAGTCAGGAAAGTCGGGAAAATTTTGAGTGTTTATTCAAAAAAAAAATTATCTCAAAAAATAAAAAAGCTATAACCAATTTCGGTAGGTAGGTTTACGTTATAAAAAGTAAACTATAACCCAAAATTTAGATTTCTATGCTACAAGAAAAAAAGTTATAATAAAATATTTTGTGCCAGATCATTTCTATGAAAATTCACTACCATAACGCACTTGCTGCGTCCAGGCTTTTTTTTTAATCAGAGGCTTGTAATTTCTTTGTCTTTAAACCTAGAGATCTGAATTTTGGTACAAATGATACTCATTATGACAGAAACCGGAATATTAAATGGTTTTTAGGGGTCAAAGTTTTCGCTCATTCTAAGAAATTTTTTTCAATATTCAAAAGTCGGGATCTCGTCATTAGTGATTTTTTTTAAACAAAATTAACTAATACAATATGTGAATGAAACATAGTATAGCCTTTTTCATTAATATTTTTGTAATAAACTTTTAGTTCTCGTGAAAGCTTATGAAGGAAATAACTATTTGAGAATTAAAGCAACAGTGTTATCAACATTCAATAAAGGAAGTGAACACATTTAGACGTTAAATTAGAACATGGGACGTGCAGTTAAAAGTAACTGTTATTACAATCGTAAGCCATAAACGCGTTATCAAAGTAAGTGTTGAGTATTTATTAACTAGGCGACGAAGAAACCAAATTCTAAATGTAGCACTTGGTACTTTGTACTCGAAACAATGTTGCATTTAGGTGTTGTTAAAAATGATTTAGTAAGCCAAAGTTTAATAATATTCACTGCCTACCTCCTTTTAAGAAGAAGTCTAAATTAAATAGTGTTTTCATGACATTTTTTTATACCATATAAAGGTGTGGAGGCAGCATGTGCGTTATGGTAGCGAATTTTGATAGCACTCTTTTTATTGTTAAATGTATTTTTTTTTAAGAAAGACATTAAATTTCGTAGATAGTATAACCTTTACAGTCGAAATAATGAACCGTATTTCATCAAACTGTTTCATATATATTGAATAATTATATCGAACGCAACCCTTCGATGACATAAGGTTACAACCCTCTTAGTAAACAATAGAAATGACCTCTTATATTACTAACAATCCACTAACGGTCACATAATATAATTACATAGCTCAACAATCAATCACCAGTCGATATATTACTTAGCAGTTGTGTTATCCACTTAAGAGTAATCATGCAAAAGGCAAAAGGTTTATTACTTGTCAGAATGATGGCGAAGCCTTAATGTACGGGCGTAATGAGTCGGACGAGCGGATGCCAAAAGTGTCCAGTAACAACATCACTAACCTGTAATTAAAAATATACCTGAACACATCATTGTTCATCTAAAGCACAACCCAACATATATACGAGGGGCATCAAATTATTAGTTCATCAAACAATTACCAATATGTTTCACCGAGCAACTTCAACATTAACAGCAGTTCCTACTCAAGGCTACACTGAGCCACAGCATAATCTCTCATCAGCGCACATCGGTGCCTCAGAACTGCTTCTAAACAAAGCCTCTACTGCTCAGCAATCATTTTTCTCAAACAATAATTACATAGACAATAATTACTCAAGTAGTTACTCACACGATAGTTACTCAATTAATAATTACTCAAACAATCATAATTACTTAGCCAATAGTTTAGCTTGTGTGCTTAATTGGGTGCCATACTCGAGACCAGTTCAGTGCCGGCTTCTAGGTGTGCAATGAGGCACAGTTCAATGCCTCACCTAGAGTGCTCGTAAATGTCAGAGTTGGGTACCAAGAAGTGCAATGGGCACACGAGACACAGTCCAGGGTGTGCCCTTCTCCAAGTAGCCCAACTCCTACACTGGGACTGACACGTGCAATGAGAGCAACGGGTGAACTGACGACAGTATCTCGGTCAAGCTACCAGATCGACCAAAAATGCAACAACAGTACCACCGTGAATACTGAGAAGTGCAATGGACACATCGGAGTATTCTCTACGATGAGTCCTCTCCAATATCCAGCTATCGACAGGAGTAGGTGCAATGGATACATAGAGCAAGCTCAGCTGTATCCCTACCGAAATCCATCGATAAAAACAAACAACCGTGTTGCGGTTACGTAACCTGGGCCTAAACCCAACGCCTCTACCAGTATAACGCCCTACTGGGTGAGTAAACAGCGAAGGTGTCCCTCACACCTTCCAAACTATCATCAATTTACTTTCAAACAGACTCTACTTTATTTACTCTAAACAAACTGACATAATTCAACTCTTACTTAATTTATGAATATTGACCTAACCTCGTATAAATAACAAACGTAATTCAAACTTGGCTCATTCTTAAATTATTTCATAAAGCCCCTTTATTTAAATCAGATAATTACTTCTCAATTTATAACTTAGCCTCGAATCAATAATAAACGTAATCTAAACTTAGCTGTTTCTCAAATTATTTCATAAAGCCCCTTTATTTGAATATGATAATTACTTCTAAATTTATAACTTAGCCTCGTATAAATAATAAACGTAGTCTAAACTTAGCTATTTCTCAAATTATTTCATAAAGGCTATTTATTAAATGATTAAACATATACCACGCTTACATCATATACTTATTGAAATTACTTTTCAATTTATAATTAGACAAAGAATAGCTGTACAATAAACAAACGAATATGCATTCTGTGAGAGGACTCACCTTTAACGAAGGTATATAACGTGCATTGTAGATTTCACTAATATCGAGCATATTTTAATGCAGCTCAGGTCATGGTTCACGCACAAATGTGGAGGTATGCTTTACTTCAACCGATGCTAAGTGAAATATTAAATGAATAGTGCGAGGCCCTTGAGCCTAAGAGGGATACATTATAACCACACACCCCGCACGTCTATCTTTAAGTAAATAATTTTTAAAAGCTCATCGCTTGACACTTTAGGTCTAATGGGAATACTCTGACTAGTAAAACGTATTCACGTAAGAATGTGTCTGTTAAATATGTACAGAGTGTTTTCATAATAAAATGACATTATGACCAGGGCTAGCAAATACATTTCTTACAAAACTAACTTTTTGTTTGAAAAACTACAAACATTTCGCGAACATAAATTTAAGTATTTCCCTAAAACTGGCCTGACTATTCTGGCCAACGTACTTATCCAAACAGTTTACACAGAAACTACACCAGCCAATATATAATTGTTCACAGAAAGCTTTTCAACAGGAGTAAAAAAATGTTCATATATAAATTTGCAAACAATTTGTTTCATGAAAATACGCCTTTTTTTTTAACAAAAATTGATTAAGTAATCTTAAACAACAATTAACCACATAAAAATCTTTTTACGAAAATCCAAAAAAAATTACTTGAAAATTTGTCAGTTTTGCTAGCGAAAATTCGATAAAAAAGTTTCGCGTGAATTCGCAAAGATTTTTTTACAATAAACTATTATACAAAAATTGCGGAAAAATGCATAAAATTTAAATTTTACACCTAATCTGCAATTGAACTTGAAAAAAAAAATGAACCAGTGCAAGTAAACAAAAATATATGCGGAAAATGTCAGTTTATTGTCTATTTGGTAGTTTACTTGATATTATACTTGTAAAGTGGGTCTGTGAAGAAAGGCGGTTATTATTACTATTATCATCATTCTCAAATCACTTGAAAGTAAATACTGATAAGATAGACTTTGTCCAGCTTGAGACAAAAATTAGTGACAGCCCAACTAACAAAATTGTAGTAATAGTTAATAAGTATTGAAGTTTTATAATTAGACTGCAAAAACGTGTTCACAGTAGTAATACAACCACTTTATGTCCAAAATGGGCACAAACTTGTACAGCAATTTTATTGTATAAGTACTGTTTATGTCAACGTTCTTCGAGACGTTTATAGAGTTGTCTATAAAGCTTCCTAAACTCAAAGACGCAGCCAGTGCGTTAAGGTAGTGAATTTTCATGGAAATGATCTGGCACAAAATATTTTATTATAACTTTTTTTTGCAACATAGAAATCTAAATTTTTGTGTGTAGTTTACCTTTTATATCATAAACCTACCTACGAAATTTGGTTATCATGGCTTTTTTTTAAGATAAAAAAATTTTTCGAATGAAAACTCAAAATTTTCCCGGAAAACCTTGAAAATGAAAAAGTTGTATTAGCCACTTCGAAAAAACCGACACTGTTCGAGGAAGATACTTTTCTGCAAAGCCGTAATCAAATCAATCTGGAACTATGGCCTAGAGATATTGGAATCCACAAAACAATCAAACATACATATAATTCAGCGATTCCAGTACAAAGCTCTTCGTATCATGACAAACGCACTTTGGCATGTTTGTACCTAAACTTGACATGAAGACTAGATTTGGACATATGATTCGTAACCGGAAAATTTTCCAGAAAGCTTACAAACATCGACAAAAAAATTAAAGCACATTCTAATGAAGCCGTAAGACCCCAGCTTGAAAATCAAGAGCGTAGAAGGTTAAAACCAAGATGGCGCTCAGATTCGTGAATGTAAGGATGTAAGTTCAGAGAAGATGTTTACTAGGTAGCAGCACTGGGTGTGATATCTTCATGTCATTTAATTTACCAGATTAGGTGACTGGACTGAATGTGCAGATTATTTTTTAACGAAAATTGACTAAAACAAAAATTGTGAGGAACTTTTATTATATGATAAGTTTGTTAAAAACGCAAAACACAAAATTAATCGTTTTCAAACCTTGATGGCAATTGATACGCAACATTCTTACCAATTTGCAACCAAAATTATCGTGGAAGAAACTTAGATAATTTTTGTTAAGAAAAACTTTTTATCGAGTATTATAAGAAAATAATTTAGTAATTTATGTCCATGAAAATTCGCTACTACAACAAACCTGCTGCATGCAAACTTTTCATACCCTTCACAAAATATTACCTCAAAGAAATATTTTCACTGCCACGCAGTATATTTTCTTTAACTCATACAAATACCTGACAATGTTAAATATTAGGGAAAAAATAGACAATTTATGTCTGCAAGTCAAAGTATAAACAGTAGAATGAAAAATGGGTTTCCATTACCTCTATTTGTCCGATAGTTTGTTAACATTCTGTTAGACATGACCAAACAGTATAACAATTACTCAGGAAGGGTAGACGCAGCCATCATATAAATTCATCAAGTGTCATGTTATATTGAAATAAATAGAACATGGCGTTTGCACGCCTCTTGTTTTCTGTCAGATTTGTTACATTTCTATCTTAACATTTACCAGTGTGTTGTCAAAATTGACCTAATTCTAAATAGGGGTTGGAGATTTTAACTACCATCTTGAATTATTTGTTACTTTAGGAGGATTTCTCGCTACTGCTTTTTAGTAGTAAATTTTAATTAAGAAAATCCACTAACAGAGGTAGGGGCCCTAACTCGCGCTCATTTGAATAAAATTTTTGAAAGTATTACCATCGATACCTCTCTCTTAGTGAATTTTCTTGACGAAAATTTACAAAAATGTTAAATCTTGAACAGTGGAGGACTTTTCAATACAATATTTGCAACAGTAATGGTTGAGGCATCGCTACATCTAAAGACGATTTCACAATGTCTGAGGAACATACAGGGTCCTCAAAAATTATTACCAATTTACCAATTAAAGAAGTTACAAAACTATCTTTTTTAATGGAACACTTAGTATATTTTTTTACGGTTGAAAAAACAGCTAAATTTTGAATCGAATGATATAAGTTTGTATATACCCATCTTTTAAGGTTTCCCAGTTACAGCGAATTTTGTTATAAAGATGTGTTAAAACTGAAATATTTCATTTTGCCAGGTAGACTGTGAAAAACAAAACAATGCAACAATGCAGCATATCGCCACTACTAAAATCGTTAAAATAAATAACTATTGAAAAGACAATTTAAATACATTTTCAATTTATTTACAATGTGAAAAGAAATATGCAAAGGACAAAACAGATTGTTGATGATATGAATACATAACAATACTGATTGTGTGATATTAACGAACTATACCAATAACAGTATGAAATGGGATAGTAATTTTAATTAACTAAGTTTTTAGTAACTAAATACAAGAAACACAATTAGTTATAAGAATATGGAAAATAATTTGGAAAACAAAATTCAATAGATGTTCAAAATTCTGACCCCCGACATCTAAACATTCTTCGCATCTACGAATTAACTCAGTATCACTAGCACGTTTAGTGAAGTCTTAGGACAAATCCTTAAATGCGTTCTTTACTCTCTGAAGGCGGTCATTTATTGTTGCTAATGGCGTTTCGTATACCTTACATTTTATAGCCCCCAAATAAAAAAATCGAAAACGATTAGATCTGGAGATCGTGTTTGTCACAAGAAAAGCCCGTAATTAGCAATCCATTGGTCACAGAAAGTGGCTTGAAGAAGGTTATTCATGAACTAGCCCCTATGTGAAGGTGCACCATCGTGCTGGTAAAAAATATTTATATGTTACGCCAGGGGTAAATTATCTAGCTAAGTGTTACTGAAGTTTTGCAGAATATTTAGATATCTGTTATCTAAATCACACTATAACTGTGGGTGCATAAATTATACCAAAGATATTTACTTACTATTTAAATTATTTCTATAAAATTCTAAGGCTACCGCTTCATTATTTTTTACGGCGGGCAGTGGTTCAGAATCGGCATTTTCTGGAAAAAATCACAAAACGTTCGAATATTTCATTTATATGTTGTTGGTTTTTGCGAATGGTAATGGTAGTACGTATATTTTAGCATAGTATATATTTTAATTCCACCATCTAAAAATGTTGAGAAAAGACAAATACCGAGTACTAGACCATCTTTAATTGAGATCTTCTAAAAGCTCTAAATTGACATCTAAAAACTTTTTCAATTGTTTTTTTTATCACAGAACTATCGCTTGATCCTTCTAAGGTTATATATATATATATATATATATATATATATATATATATATATATATATATATATATACAGGATAAGTCAAATTTTCATGCTTATTGTTATACAGGGTGAAATACCAAGTCAATTATGGTTTTGTTATAACACCCGCTGCCCCAGCAACAAGAAGCACCGCCAACTATGTATTTATCCGCAGATATCCGCAGTTGATTTCTGCCTTACCACTTAGATCAAAGTACAGATATAATATTTAAACTGGTCAGAACATGTAGGTACATGTAGCTAGTTGTTAAAATTCGAAGATTTTATGAAACCTAAAAAAAATTTCATAGCAGAACCTTCCATAATTTGGCATGACCCTTTTATATCACTTTTTATAATTTGTTATATATATGAAGTAATAAAGTCATTGTACGTTGAACTTGAAAGCACTTTTCCAGGTTTTTCTGTGTACGATTTTTAGGTAACTTTGAAAACACAAATTCATGTCAACTGAAAGTGAATTCAAATATAACATCCAAAATAAATCACATTCACTCTCTAAGAACACAAAAAGAATATAATATGGCTCGTATGACATTTAGAATAATTATATATTTTTTCCGCCTCTTACCCACTGTGACGGCGTAGTAAACCTTGACATGCCAGCTGTTTTGGAAATTGCGGTCCAAAGTGTAGTGTGGATTTGAGTCACTCCAGAAATGAGAGTAATGACGATCTAGAAGACCATTTTAAGTGATATTCGATCCATCTATATAATGTTATCTAGAAACAAATTATTCCCCTGGTACCTCGTCAAAATAAATTCGCAAAATCTTTGTCTTTTAATGAAATCGGTTTCTCTTAGCTGTATGAAAATGAATAAAAATTGTGTTTCCTTAAATTTCTATGTATTCAGTTTTTAAGCAAAGCGGATTCCGGAGCAGCTTGATGACATAATTGGAAAAGCTCGAAAGTACCCTAGAATCACTATTTTTATATTTTCGTCATCAACAATACCTGCCTTTTTTTTCTTTGGATACCTTCTTTCGTAATACCAAAAATGTTAAAATTCTCTAGGATGCGTCTTACAGCATGTCGCAGGCCGTCCAATTCAAGACCGCCACGGCCTTCATTTCGAGATCTAGGCGGTTTGGCGACGGAACCGAGGAAGAGTAGAGCATGGTTGCTGGGGTTGGCAAAAAGGGGCCCATTCTGGCCTACTTGCTTGGCGTTGGCCTCCCCACCACTGCTACTACTACTACAAAATGTCGTGATGGTTTCTGTTTATGGGCATATCGATCAGCAAATATATCGCAATTTCTTGTTGTACATTTGCCACAATGTCCATAAACTACAAATAAGTGTAAATAGTCTGCGTAGGTAAAATTTAATAGTGATGGCATTTTTATTAATACTTTTGTGGACACAAACAATACTGACGAAGCTTCTCATAACAAATTTGGGACTCGAGACAAACTAAATAGAGAGCCTCGGTGGTTCAGTTGTAAGAACGTGTGCCTCTGAACTGAAGGGTACTGGGTTCGATCCCAGGGTTCTCCTTTCACTTTTTCAGTTAAAACTGTACAATAGGCATCAGCCGAGCTTGCATTGTATTTGAGCAAGTTGAATGTCTGCAGTTCCCGCCTTTCGGAGGGGGCGTAAAACCATAAAGCCCGTGTCCATGATCTGTTGGGCACGTTAAAGATCCCTACCCTCCTTTTTTCCTTCCTCAGGGCTTGTTCGCAGCTTTGCCGCCCAGATAGCACTACCCTCCTTACAGGAAGGCTGGGGGACAAAATTTCCAGGATAGTGAGGTGATTGGCCATAGTAGCGGAAATAGACCGAAGTTAAAGACTCGAAAGGACACACAAATTAAATTGTTTTATGTTTTCACAGTCTAAACTAACAAATCACATAAGTTTTTGACTTTTCAATTTGTGTTTAGTGAATTTTCTCAGCAAAAAAATTCACTAGTGAGGAGATAGCGACTTTTGAATGAAAAAAAATCTTCAAATCAGCGCGAAATAGGACCCCTACAACACATATCTGAGCTCAGTTACAATTTTTATATGTTTATATATATATATATATATATATATATATATATATATATATATATATATATATATATATATATATATATATATATATATATATATATATATATATATATATATATATATATATATATATCACTCATAACTCAAAAAATAATAGTTAGATTTTGATAAAATTTGGTGAGTGCCTTCATTTTACAATTGGCTTGGATAAGTTCGTTACCCAGGAAGATCAGACCAGCTGTCCAGGAAAATTTTGCGTTTTCTTTCAGAAAATTTGGGAAAACGTCATTCAGCTAGATTTTAGAAAAACATTTCTACAACCACAGGCTGGCCCATAAGTTGTTGGTGATACAAAGTATCTTTTTTTTAATCGAACACGCCTATGTTATTACATTATTGCATTTTACATCGAAATATAATGCATGTTTGTAAGAGAAGAAATTCCAGACGCAGCAAGTGCATTACGGTAACTAACTTCTATTTAAAGTTTCAGATTTGAATAACTCAATTTGCTATTAACCTATAAGGTTCGTTGGCCGGGAGGCCAGTTTTTTCCGGAATATTTTAAGTTTATTTTCGGAAAATTCTTGTACATTTTCAAAAAATAAAATTATTTTGATGAAATATGGTAAATTGTCTCGTCGGTGCATGTTATACTGGTAAGAAAATTTGATGCCAGCTTTCTTGTAAAAAGCGCATATTTCCTAATAAAACCATTTTAACGAAAATTCACTACAATAACGCATTTGCTGCGTCCACACTTTTTTTTAGTTAAAAGCAGACACCAAGATTACACTGCCAAATCACAATGACGATACTTCGTCGCATGAGTTCCACAGGGTTCTAAGTATACTTTTGGACAATTCTGAGATTTTTTGTTGTAAGTATGTAAAAATGAATTCCGCATGTTTTGGTGTTAATAATATTGCTATTGGAGTAAATCTTTATTTCCATTTAGTTCTAAGTACGTCCGTCTCAGAATATTTTTAAAGGTTGTTCTAAGTGCACATCCCGCATTTTAACGAATTTTGGCAATGTTTTAAATACTTTTTAAAGAAAATTATGTTGGATTATGATGAGTGGTCCGATTTTGCTAGCTCAGGATCAGAATATCTTCTTGAAAATTATGAAAACAGAACAAAATCGGTCAAAAAAAGGTCAATTTTAGTTTGTTATCAAATTCTAACCCAAAAGTTCATTTAATATTTTTAAGGTTGCTACAAAGTGACTCGAGTAGTAATGAAGGAGACTCAGGGACCAGTTCAGTATCTACTATAACTAATAATAATATGTTTGTGGAAAATAATAATTATACAGGGTGAGTACATAATATTTATTTCTTCAAATCGAAAATGATGCTACATAGTTACAGTTTTAATTTTTAGTATTAACACACATATATCTATTTCATGTTTTTTAGGCCATCGACGTCAAAATAAACTGATAATTTTATAATACCAGGAGAAAGCTTTGAAAAGTATGTTAAAATTTGTATTCCGAATTATTTAGAATAAACTAATTAGCTTATTTGTACATTCAAGGTATCGCCTAGTTGACTATTCTACAACGGAGAGTGACAGCGAAAAAACTCAAATAAAAGAAGTGCTAAAAAAAACAGAAAAATTAAACGAAATCCCAGTTTTTGGAAGAAAAACGTAAGAAAACAAAAATATCAGTCTGACAAAGAACATACAAATTTAATATGAAACTTAATACCAGAAAAAAGAGTACAACCTACCACGGTTTGTGGACTTCAATGCCGTTTTAAATGTAAAGAAAATTTTACTGAAGACAACAGACAGGAATATATAGACTCCTTTGATACTCTAGATGAGAACGGAAAAAAATACTTTCTTTTGATTCACACTGAGCAAGTACCAATAAAACGTAAAAAGAGTACCGAGTCTACGTACCGTTCATTTTCTTTCAAGTTTTTTCTTACAAAAAAATGATGAAAAGATAAGAATATGCAAAGGTTTTTTTTAACTACGCTTGCAAGTAATAGTAAAAAACGGATATATACTGTGCATAAAAACAAAAGCCAACAAGGAACATCTAAACAAAAACAAAAAAATAACAGAGAGAAAATAAGTAAGGCTGATAAACATAGGGTTCGAAGTAATATTGAATCTTTTCCTTCCGTAGAATCACATTATTGTGGTTTTACTACATCAAAAAAATATCTCACCTCTTAATATCCAAAAAATGTAAGATTTTTACCAGGAATATTGTGAGAATGAGAAAGTAAGGCCGGTTAAAATTTACCTATACATACATATTTTTAATTTTGAATATAAAATCGACTTTCTGAAATCAAAAAAGATTTGTGCGATGTCTGCGATATGTATAGAAAGCTAAAAAGAGAAGACAATATTAGCGAAAAAAGTGAAAGTGAATATGGTAAACATATAGAATTGAAAGATAATATGCGAAAGGATTGAACAATAGTTAGAGAAATAGAAGAATACTTCGATCTAAAAAATGTTATCAATTTACCAAACTGTGAAATAGGTAAATTTTTTATAAGAAAAAACTAAACGTATATAATCTGACTGCTTATGAATCATTGGGGAAAAATAATATATGTGTAATATGGACTGAAACGTTGTGTGGCAGGACCGGTAATGATATTGCCAACGCCTTTAAAGACTTTCAAAAAAAAGTATGTGCCCTACACCCTAACGTGATGGAGCGATAGTTGCGTTCCGAAAAATCGAAATTTAATTATATCTTTTGCTGTTAGTAGGTTTTTACAGCACAATCCTAATGTTGATAGTGTTACCATGAAGTACTCTGTACCTGGACATATGTGTATACAAGAAGTCGATAATATTCACTACAGAATTGAAAAGCAACTAAGGCTTTGAGATGTATGGTCTCCTTTAAGTCTAGTGCGCCTTTTACTTAAGATAGACCGCAGAAAACCTTTTCAAGTTATACAGCTGAAAAATATACTTTTCTTGACTATCATTCCCCGTCCAAAAATTTGAATTATAAAAAAGTTGCATACACAAAGGTAAGAGAATTACGTTTTGAAAGGAATAAACGCTTTTTTGTAATTTACAAGAATGACTACAGTGATGATTTTACTTGCGTAAACATTTTATCTAAACCATCACCACCATGAAATTAACCTAACTAATAATAATAATCAAGCTGTAGTTCCAGAAGACAAGTTAAAGCATATCGAATTTTCTTATAAATGGATGACCGCTGAGGATAAAGCATACATGAAAGCGCTTTTAAATGAATACCGTGAAGCGCTGAAAAATTAGGCTGCTATTTAAGCAAATATGATTTTTTTTTATTCTGATAACTTGCTAATGTTTTTCAAACGTTGTTAATAACTTCACGTACATTTCATTAAATAAAATCCAGAAAAAAATGCAATTTCAGTTTTACTTAAAAAGCCTTACAGGGTTACATGGTTCTAAGTACATATGTAAAACTTTCAAAAAAAAACCAATTACTTTTTAATTGTTAAATATTTTGAACTTTTCCCTAGCAAATGGCTCAGAATAATAACATATTACACCGTTTCAGTTGAAAATCGTCATTATATAAATCAAACCAGTACTGACATTCAACTAAACACTTAAAATTGATTTCCTGTAAAATTACCCAAAATGTACTTAGAACCCTGTGGAATTCATGCGACGACTTGTATACCTGAGTTGTCTGCTCATAGATGGCGCCAAGCATCAACAGGATGGAACAAATAAGTGTGCCTGATCTGGAACTACAGGTCTTTAAGCGTAGAACATTTTGTACGGAGTATTATTTTTTCCTGGGTCATAAAATTACGTACGTTCCCAGTTTGACCCATTCTGCTAAAAGAGGTTAAATGCTGATATTATTCTATGACAACATTGAGGTTTACCTTATTAGCAGTATTACTAAAGATGATCCATATTTCGAATTTATCTCATTTCATCACTTACCTGGTACAACTGATTGTCAGATGAATCACATGTTTCGATGCCCTCGTGAAATGAGAACTTTTGGAGTATCACAAGTTTCAAAACGCAAATTTGGTGATTGGCAGATTGATAACGTCCCACGAGGTTGTCTCTAAACTTTGTTGCGTATCCCATAACAATGTAATATTAGTCCCTCATCCAGTGATTTTCAGCGTGTCTCTAGCTGTCCTTGATATACATTTGAAAAAATTCGCCTAATATACATTTGCAAATGTGAATAAACTTAGTAGCAACATATCTATTTGTATTTTGCATAGCGCTCAAGACGCAAGTAGTTTGGGAATAAAACTAGCTACTTTCCAAATCTCTGGTTCTTTTACAGACGTCTTATAATAGAATTACATATTAGCATGTATTTTTTAATGAAACATCTCTATATTTCAATAATAAACAAACGCAGCACTTTTATAAATTATACTTTAGCTACATTTCGTAAATAAGTTTTGTAGTCTTCGCATTCCGGTTACGAATCCACCCAATTTTTTAGATAAACAAATTTATCATTTTATTTAGACCAGCCTAATATAATATTTAGTTTCTTTTTCTGTATCAGGCGATCCTCATACCCGTTGAGCTCTTTACATACTTCAAGACATGTTCTTTATATTGTGCGTTGTAATTTTTTAAGGGACCTACATAAAGTGTGTTGTTCTTGCTCACCGCAGTGTGTGCAGTGATTGCTATCTTGTATCGACTTGATCATTCAAGGTCTCAATGACTTCCGTACTCTAGCAATGGTTTCTTTGTAAAATATTGTGAATCTCGCGCAGCGCGACGGTGCTGGGCCTAAGTATATAACTTCTGTGTTTATTTTTCATGGCATTGGCCTCTTCGTAATAAAGTTTACCACTTTAGGTGCATAGCTTAGGTTTCATATTGCCTGGTAGATTAATCTGTCACTAATTGTTTTTTTTTTAATTTTGCACATACTTTTGTGGCTCTAAGTTACCCCCTATAAAATTCAATAAGTAATGACCGGATACATATCAAGCCTCTCCTACCAAAGAAGTGGTACTTGCCTACTTTGTTGGCAGCATCGTATTCACCCTTCTTTGAAGTAGGTTCCCAGGTTACGCAAATAAAACTTCTTAATTCGCAGTTTTTTCTTTATGCATACTATCACTCGCATACGTACATTATGTGGATTTCTTTGTGAACCTCCTGCCCGTGAGCGCAGCCCTCGCTCCACTTGGTAATATTACTGGGTCCCGTATGTTACTCTAGGAGCTCATCGGAAAAGCCGTAAAATATTTGTCTATCCGGTTAGCTTATGTCTTATATAGCCAGTACTCTTTGAGTGAACATTTGAACCTGTGATAAACACTGATAAGTACAATTTGGCGAACCCAAATTCATCACAATACAGTTTGATGAACTGGCGATAGTTTCGTCAACAAATTAGCATCATCAGAGGGATGACTATATGATGACTATTCTTATCAGCTAAACTACCTACGCATACTTGCTCACTGTGTGACTCTTATTATTCTTAGTATCGTCAGTGTTCAGTACTTTCAACACTAAGTGTGTGGTGAACTTGGCGCCACCTAGTTGCGGAACCAAGTAGTATGCTGTCACGCGAGCTCCAAATAACACAAAGTGTTAAAAAATAGAGACTGTATATAACCAATTAACAATTTAGTAAATTATCATCCCGGGCCCATTTCTGCCCTAATATAGAGACAAAATATGTAAGGCTAGATGCATTCTCACAACAATTAGAACCGCAGAACGGTTTCGCTCTATTTAGAGCTCGGCATACTAATTGCTGCGAAAATACACCTATAAAGTAATACGGCTATGGTAGCCAGCCTTTCAACACTAAGTGAGTGGTGAACGTATCGCCACCTAGTTGCGGAACCAACACTTTGTGTTATTTGGGGCTGGCGTGACAACATACTAATTGGTTCCGCAACTAGGTGGCAACACGTTCACCACTCACTTAGTGTTGGAAAGCTGGCTACCATAGCCGTATTACTTTATAGGTGTATTTTCGCAACAATTAGTATGCCATACTGACGAGGTCTAATTAAAGCGGAATCGGTCTGCGGTCCTAATTGTTGTGAGAATGCATCTAGCCTTACATACTTTGTCCCTATATTAGGGTAGAAATGGGCCAGGGCTGACAATTTACTAAACTGTTAGTTGGTTGTATACATTCTCTATTTTTAACACTTTGTGGTATTTGGAGCTGGCGTGACAACATACTACTTGGTTTCGCAACTAGGTGGCGACACGTTCCCCACTCACTTAATGTTGAAAGGCTGGCTACCATACCCATATTACTTTATAGGTATATTTTCGCAGCAATTAGTATGCCGTACTGACGTGCTCTAATTAGAGCGAAACTGGTCTGCGGTTCTAATTGTTGTAAGAATGCATCTAGCCTTACGTTCAGTACTTTCTTAATGTAACATGTTTATTTTAGTGTTAGCATTCCTGCCAGTAAATGCCGTCCTTGTTTTCAGAATAGGATTCATGTTATAGAGTACAGTGGGTGCCACTTGCGGCAAGATTCTTTTGGTATAGCGCACCCGTCAGTTAATTTAGTAATTTTGTTAAAGCGATCAATATATTTTAGGACATTGTTCCTGTTATTCACACTACTTGCCTGCTGTGGCAATATTGTATGAGAATAGTGTTTCTTTCAGAGAGTATAGTACCTGCCTTCTGCGAAACGCTTCTTTCAAGATGGCGTCTTTGTTAGCGAATAGAGTCCTTTGCCACTGTGACAAACTTACTTTATGTTGGAATCCCTGCCTGCCAGTACAATAAGCATGGTTATGTAAGGATGTCGTTTTTGTCAGTAAGTACCTTGCCTGATACAGCAATATTATCTCAGGATGACGTAACTTTTAGTGAGTACAGTTCCTCGCCTACTGTGGCAATATTATTACAGTACTTGCCAAAGGTAGCAATATAATTGGAGAATTCCGTTACCGTCAGGCAGCTCAGTACTGTCCTAACGTGGCTAGATTATTATATGCTGGCGTAACTGTCACTAAGTACAGTGCTTGCGTTACTCTCAGTGAGTTCAGTACTTGTCTAATGTGACACGATTCTTTCAGAGTGGCGTTACTGCCAATAAGTACAAACTGGCCTAATTTGGCACATCGTCAAAAAATAGCGTTACTGCCAGCGAGTTTGGTTGCAAGATGGTTTCTGACTGGTACTCCTGTAACTGGGGTACATTATTGCATTTATGTTACATGGGGATCTAAGATGACGTTACCCTTTGGGAGTATTTCAGTCTTGGCCTATTCGAACAAGTTTATTTCAGGATAGCGTTACTGCCAGTAAGGTTGGTTGCAACATCGTTGCGGACTAGTACTGCTATAACTGGGTACAGTATTGATTTTATATAACACGGGGATCTAAGATGACGTTACTGTTTGTGAGTATTTCAGTCCCTGCCTATTCGAACAAGTTTGTTTCGGGATGGTGTCACTGTCAGTAAGTACCGTTTTGGTGAGCACTCTAAGATGATTGTTTCCTGAATAGGATGTTCCCTCCTGTTTGTGAATATAGTACTTGCTTAAGAGGCCACAAATGTTTCTCCTCTTAAATGTGGTTCCTGTATTACACTGGCTGCCTACTTTGGCAACCCTTTTTTCGCCTTACGCTGGTATTTTCTCCGGAACTGGAATAAACAAATGCCTAGTGAATCACAAAATGTTTCCCTTAGAATACTTGTTGTTGCCTGGGTAAAGTGCATGCCTAGCTTTTCTTTCAAGAATAGGATGGTTCTGCAGTTAGCGAGCGTCGTTCTTGCATTATGTTGCAAGTTTACGACTTAAATAGTAAGGAAAGGCAGCATTGCTTAACGAATCAAACCCGCGTGCGGTTTTTTTGTTGGCTGTTTCTTCTGCTGGACTGCATTTCTTCTTTAGTATGACTACTATTTCCCCTCAAGGTATACCGTATTTATATCTTGGTGAGCCGGTTTGTTCTATTTAGTGTGCCACCACACACCGTACTCATCACATACCCTATTTGAGATAAGTGCAATCTCCTTTTCCGTGACTGTTGGCACAAAGATGCTCGCTATACTTACCTTCAATGCTGTGATTGCTTTTAAACTGAAGCAAACATTGTCCATACGTATTTATCTCTGAATATAGTTCTTGCGTCAGCCTCCTTAATTAAAGTCTCCATCAAGTTTTAACGTATCGCTTTCCATCCCACAATTCATCATCTCATTTATCATTTATCATCCCATTTATTTCAGCAGCCTAATAGTGGCATAATAGTGGCAGTTTTTTTCTATTACCGAGGAGGGGGAGACTAAGAAGAAGCAGGTTCCCTAATCCTAGTGGAGGACCTTCCTACTACAAAAAATCAGTGAAAAAACCGCCACATTTCTTCTACATTTCTTAAAAGCTTGAAAAATCCTAGACTACAGTTACAGCTTTTAAAAATTCTTAGCTTGAATGTTGTTGTTTATAAGCACAAACTCACGAGCTTTTTTCTGAGGGGTCCATGCAGCAAAACTTTTTTTTCTCTAACCAATTACCACTACAGGACAGTACTTTTCAAATTTACAACACCCACCAGCAGTTTATAATGAACTTACCCCATCATTATCATACTGTATCCACAGTATAAACGCTTGTGGACAAGGAAGGCGTTAATTAGCTCTAACCTTTCTTGGAATCCTGATATTGTTCCTCTGTACCTAAAAGACCTACCAGATAGGTCATAGTTTAGTTTACTCTTTTATTTGCACTATCGTTGGAGTATTTACAGATTGCGTACTTACTAGTTCTTGCAAATACGACTGATTTGCAATAAACAACAACAACAAAAAAACAACTTTTTCGCTCATTTAATCTTCCACTATCAAACAAAGAAAAACTGCGTGCAAACATTATGTTAAAAAGTATGTTTTCCTTCTTGGTAAACTTGCCGAGGATTTGTTAGTGTTATCACCAACTAGAACCCGTTGCAATAACAACCTTTTTGGCACAATTGTTTTGCCGCTCTAGCTTCTTTTTGCATGTGAAAATTTTTTTTTGGTGCACAACACCGCCTACTACAACTTTATAGGCTGCTTTTTTAAATTTCAACAACACACCACAAGGGCTTACAGCCTAAGTACTATACCGTGGGTGTTGACAAGGAGGAAAGAGGCAACTTGTTAATTCTGGACTTGAAGGTTTGGAGGTTCGGAGGAGAAGGAAAAACATGTGCCGGCAAGGAATTCCACAACTTGGAAGTCCTCGGGACAAAAGAGCGGGCATAACAAGATGTTCTATATCTGGTGACCTGGACAGTAAAAGAGTGCATTCCCTCTGTTCTTCTGGTAGATCTGTTGGGGGCAGCAGGTAGGGGAACTATGGAGGAAAGTTCCTCTGAGTAGTGCCTGTGCAGATATCTATAAAAGAGAGAGAGATCTCACCACGGCACGTCGGTGGGCAAGGGATGGCAGCCTTCGAGTGAGGGTAGGGTCACCGATGAGACTTTTGAATGGAGTCTACGATAGCGAGTGCAGAAGATGCAGCTGCACCCCAGATGTGGGAGCAGTATTCTAGGTTTGGCCTTATTTGTGAAGTATATAAGGTATAGAGATTAGCTGGTGAAAAGTATTTGCGAGCCCTGAAGAGGAAACCTAATTTCTTAGCAGCCGCTTCTGCAATTGATGTGACATGTTGGTGCCAATTAAGATTTCGATCCACAGAAATGCCAACAAGAGAAAAGGACTCATTACTTTTAATAACTTGGTTGTTCCTTGTGATGGATCTAGGGCTGGTGTATCTCTTGTGAGAAAGAAAGCAAGACTTAGTTTTGGTGGGGTTGAATTGTACAAGATTTATACTTCCCCAGTCTAATATTTTTTGGAGATCCACGGAGACAGAACCCTCCATGAGTCTGCGATCCTCATCTAATTGGGCTAAAGAGACAGGCTTAGAATAGTGTATATTTGAGTGGAGGGTGCTGTCTCCGCGTAACTGTGAACTTGGTTGGATGTGCTAGAGAGGAGGTCATTGATGTGGAGAAAAAACAAAGTAGGGGCTAAAGCTGAACCTTGAGAAACTCCTGCATTAATTGGATACAGTTTAGAGGAATCGCCATCCACAACAACAGATATGTTCCTGTTGGAGAGGAAATTTGCTGTCCAGGTACAAAGTTTTGATGGTAGGCCATAGGCTGGAAGTTTATTAACCAGCGCTGCGTGCCAGACCTGGTCGAATGCTTTGGATATGTCTAGAGCAACAATCTAGGATTCACCGTGTCGTTCCATAGACTTGTTCCAAGAATGGGTGACAAAGGAAAGGAGGTCGTCAGTCGATCTGCGCTGATGGAATCCATACTGCCTGTCGTGGACTAGGCTGTGTTTTTCAAGAGATTTTAGTAATTTGGTGTTTATATACTTTTACATCACTTTAGAGACGACTGAAAGGAAAGAAATAGGCGTGTAGTTGCTAGGAAGCGCTTTGGATCCTTTCTTGGGGATGGGTTGTACTCGAGCAGTTTTCCAGTTACTAGGGAATATGCCTTTATTGTAAGATATCTGAAACAGACGAGTCACGACAGGAGCAAGTTCTGGTGAGCATTTTTGAGAACAATTGCTGGGATCTCGTCAAGGCCAAAGGCTTTCCTGGTATTAAGAGAAGATAGCATCTTTCGTACCTTTTTAGTTTCGAAAATGATATCCGTCCTTTTATGCGCGACATTGGGGACAGTTGGTGGTTGAACATTTGGAGGTGGGTTGAGAGTAGAATTGCCGGCGAACAACGAAGCAAAAAGTTCAGCCTTGCCCAGGGCGGTAGAAACAATTTCATCCCCTGAGACAAGAGGTGGGATCGTGCTTTTGCAGAAATTATTCCCAATAGATTTAGCAAGAGTCCAGAAGGGTTTGCCTCCGTTGGAGCTTAAGAGGACTTTGTTATTGATGTGGTTATTAAACGAGTTTTTTGCCACAGAAAGAATGCGGACATAGCGGTTTCTTGCGTCGTTAAATGCTTGACGATTTTTTTGACTGGGATTGTGTAGAAGCGTTTTGTGAGCTTTGACCTATTCAAGTCTGGTCTTGTTGCATGATTGAGAGAACCAGGGCTTTTAAGTGGCTGAAGTGGTTTTCTGTGTACGTGAAATAAATAATTCCATGCCAGCTTGGATAATTTCGGTGACGTTTTGTGAGATATCAGAGGGGTCAGGATGAGAGAAGCAGGCAGACGCCCATGGAAATGAGGAAAAGTAATCCCGCATTTCGTCCCAGTTTGCGGAGTTGTAGTGCCAAACGATAGGTGGGTGTGATAACTCTGTGACCTTGGGTTTCATTGCGCAGGAAGCAGTGACCATGCCGTGGTCTGAGCGACCAAGCGGGGCGGTGACTGATATCTTATAGCATTCAGGTTTTGTAGTAAGAAGGAGATGCAAGTGAGTTGAGCTGTGTGTTGGGATACGACGAAAGTAGGTAGGTTGCTGAACTATATTGGCTAAATAATTGCTGACTGCAAAGGCATCCTCTGCCCCTCCTTTTGGATCGGTTTTTGAAGATCCTAGCCATTCCTTATTATGGACATTGAGGTCACCAAGAATAGTGACCTCGGAGGAAGGATATTCAGAAATCAGATAGTCGGTTTTTTCAGAAAGGTAATCAAAGAGCTGGACAAAGTTGTTCTCAGAAGGTGACCGGTAAATGCAACAGATGAATTTAGTTGCCGCTCTGAGAGAGAGTTTTATCCATAGTATGTCTTTTCTTCCAGCATCTAAATTGGGGAGTCTGGTGCAGGGTGGATTGCTACGGACGTATCGCACACGCCTCCATGCAATCTAAAGGAAGTAGGGAGCTCATACCCCAGGAAATTAAGGTGATTAGTGGCTGTTTTGGCAGTGATTTGGTTTTCGGTGAGGAAGAGGAGTTGGTGCCTGTTAGCTTGGAGGAAATGGTGGACGGAGTTCAGGTTAGAATTTAGGCCACATATAATCGAAAATAATATGTTAAATCTTGATGTTGGCGCCCCCTGTACACCCCTCTCCCGGAGATCCGAATGAAGGGGTATTTTACCTCCGGAATATTTTGTACAAGGAGGAGCCATCATCATTTTTGCATATAAGGGAAACCGACTCATACACCAGAACCGGAAACGTCCGTTTAGACTTCACCGGCCCCTTGATTTATGGGGTGGTACCTCCTCAGGCGTGAAGAAAATCCTTTACTATTACGTAAAGGAAAATTCCACTACCATCTGCTATGGATTGGATTGGATCAATGTCTACCCCTTTAAAAATAAGATTAATAAAGGGACTATCAATTGTCCAATAGTTATGCGTTTCGACATAGTAGGAGGATACCAAACATTATCATTTTTCATTCATACCTATTGTCGGCAATGCTATAGAAACTGTACTTTCTCTGTAGTATTTTACGATGGATTTGTTGTACAGCACTGTCTATTTGTGTTACCACACACATGGCTACTGATCATCAAAGCCACATCAATGACCAAATGTTTTTGAATGAGTGTTTGGCAACTGATTTTTTGGATTTGTCTAGTGGCGATGAAACATTTATTATGCCTACAATGAGCACCATTCAACTGATTTGTAGTTTCCTCGTCCATCAGCAACGAACTTATGAAAACTATACAACAGAAAACAGAATATTTGCGGCAAAAAAAACCGAAAACAGGATCTTGGTGCAAAAACGGAAAGAAAGTGATATACAGTTCTTACAGATCTGTTTATTCACAACTAAACTGAAGCGACAGTCGACATTTTAAAATGTATACCTACTTGTTTGCAAATTGTTTACCTAGGTAATATTCTTAGTTTGTTTCTTGACGTACAGATTCCAAAGCATTTACCGTCGGTATCTGCTATTAATATGTTAATGCTACTTCAGTTTGATCTGGTTTGTATCCTTTCCCCACTTTTTCGTATTCTCTTTGCTCTTTTCGTTTAAAGCATAATATGTAGTTGTTGCCACAGTTCTTTAACCGCCTACAGAACTTATTTACGAAAGGAAGCTGAAGCATAATCATAGGATCAAACGAACTTATCATAAGTGATGCTCCATCTTGATTATGTGAAAGTTTTG
Source organism: Tillus elongatus (assembly GCA_964006375.1). Classification (NCBI taxonomy): domain Eukaryota; kingdom Metazoa; phylum Arthropoda; class Insecta; order Coleoptera; family Cleridae; genus Tillus; species Tillus elongatus. The sequence goes on along the minus strand of OZ023262.1, from coordinate 112,699,248 downwards.
TTGAAGTAAATACAGTCTAAATACCCTCCCCTATTTCTCTACGTTTCATCCCTTACTGTGTCGAAACAATGTCTTCCAATCAATCTGAATATTATATTAGCGTGGTCTAAATAAGAGGATAAGTTTGTTTATCTTTAAAAATGTGAAGACCACAAAACTTAATTATTCCAACGAAGCTTTTATATAATCAAGATCGAACATTAACATCACTTAAGGTAAGTTCGTTTAATCCTATGATTATGATACATTGAAGCCGGAGATAACTAAGTTAATGCCAAGCATACGCAAATAGTTGGAATAATATACTAACCAATTAAATAATAACCGCTTGCTCTGCTGCCAAATTTTCTTATTTTTCTTTCACTACCCTAATGCAAAAATCATATAGAGATAGAGAAGTAACAATTTAGATGTCGGAACTGATTACCGAAAGTTCCTAATAGAGATGGGTCTTTTTGAGTTACGAGTATGTATCAAAAACAAGCAAACTCTTCGTGGAAGACTTTTTGATATTGTCAGTGAATAAAATTAAAAATCTGGACGCAACTAGGTCGTTGTCATTGTGAATTTTAACAAAAATGTTTTTAATAGCAAATATTCCTTTTTTAATGGTAGCAGGCATCCAATTGGGTAACCAGTATAACCTATATAAAACAAACAATGTACCATATTTCATAGACATTTATTGTCTGAAAAAGTACAAAAATTTTCCGAAAATAAAATTATAATGCTCCCGAAAAAAACTGGTTCAATTTTCCTAGCCAACGATACTTCTTCAACCTATTTATACAACTACAAAAAAGGCATTTAGACGAAACTTACGAAGAAAAAATTAGCATTAAAATTGCAAACCATTTTTTCACGACAATCCGGAAACATTTTTTTTTTTTGACAATAACTTATGAAACTTCTACTATTGCTTTACAAAATTTCACAAAAATCTTAGTAACAATAATTTCTACGGAAACACAAAAATGTCTGTCTATTTTTTACAAAAAATTTACCAAAAGAATACATGAAGAAAGAATACAGAAAATGTTAACCTTTTAAAAATTTTCACGGAAATATTATGAAGTGGTAAAAAAGAAAATTCCGTGACGCAGCACGTGCGTTATAGTAGCGACTTTTCATAAGAATTGGACACTTAATTATACGCCATATTAATAAAGTTAATACGTTAAACATACACAGATCTTGAAGATCGATTTTAGAGGTCCTACTACGCGCACATTTGAAGAATTCTTTCGAAAGTATTACCATCGATATCTCTTGCCTTTTAACCCCTTTTAAGAAAAATGCCAAAAACTCAGTTTTCTATGAAGCTGAAGAACCAGATTTTGCTATATATGCAGATAGTGTAAGTCTCTTTAAGAGAAACTTGTATTGCAAATTTCATTAAACTTATACAAAAGATTTCCAGAAGGAAACTTAATTCACTTTTAGAAAAGTAAAGTATCTGCCAAATAACGTAGCAGTTATTTGTCCTTATTAATCGCCAGTATGATTTCGTTTAGGTCAGTCTTATCAAACCGGTTTTTTCAATGTCAACAATAATAAAATTCTAATTTCAGACTCAAAAGTGACAAACTTATTCATACGTTTTAAACAAAAATGAGATCTTGTTCAAAACCTATGAAATCTGTGCACTGTTGTTTCTCGAAATGTCAAAATAAAACATAAAAAAAACATACATTCCGGTTTCGCTTTAATTAGAACTCGTCAGTACGGCATACTAATTGCAGCGAAAATACCTCTATAAAGTAATACGGCTTTGGTAGCCAACCTTCCAGAACTGAGTTGTAAGACACGAAACACGTGCCGCCATCTCGTTGCGGAGCCAAGCAGTATGTTGTCACGGCAGCTGAAAATAACACAGAATGTGGAAAAATAAAGGCTGTATACAACCAACTAACAATGTAGTAAATTGTCAACCCTGGCCCATTTCTACCCCAATAAAGGGACAAAGTATGTAACGCTAGCTGCATTCTCACCACAATTAGAACCGTAGACCGGTTTCGCTCTAATTAGAGCTAGTCAGTACGGCATACCAATTGTAGCGAAAAACATCTATAAAGTAATACGGCTATGGTAGCCAGCCGTCCAAAACTAAGTGAGTTGTAAGACACGAAACACGTGCCGCCATCTCGTTGCGGAACCACGTAGTATGTTTCGTGTCTTATATCTCACTTAGTTTTGGAAGGCTGGCTACCATAGCTGTATTACTTTATAGATGTATTTTCGCTGCAATCGGTATGTCGTACTGACGAGCGCAAATTAGAGCGAAACCGGTCTACGGTTCTAATTGTGGAGAGGATGCATCTAGCCTTACAGACTTTGTTACTATATTGGGATAGAAATGGACTAGGGCTGACAATTTACTAAATTGTTAGTTGGTTGTATGCAGTCTCTATTTTTTAACATTCTGTGTTATTTGGAGCTGCCGCGACAACATACTACTTGGTTCCGCAACGAGATGGTGGCACGTGCTTCGTGTCTTACATCTCACTTAATACATTCATCGAGCTGGATTCGATCTCGTAACCTTCTGCACGAGCGCAATGCCCCCTGTGCCATCGAGGCATACGTTACTTTACGTTTTATTTGCGTGATACTTTAGATCAGCTTCTTGCCAGGGATATTATAATCAAGGTATACGTAACAATTAATTACACAATTAGTAGAATTACCATTGAAACACATCTCACGACAGTTTTGGTCTTGTATGACGTATTATGGTAAAGTTAAGTTAAAACTATTTTAGGATCATTTTTATAGGGACTTGGCTTGATTTTGTTTACATTTCTGCTATATTATCAGAGAGCATAATATATCTATGCTGCGCTAAAACTGTATTTGGGGCCGTTAATAAAGCTACAAATATAGTGTTTTAATAACTGATTGAATCCCCCAACATATTATCAAATATATTATTTTTTACATTTTTGTACCAAAGTTGATTTAAATTTTTAACATTTTTCTCAGAAAATTTGCTAAATATACACATACTCTGATAGAATCATGGTATGCGATTGTATGCATATGTAAATATTTTAAAATTTAGAGTCTGTAGGTATAGGGAGTGTTTTACAAAATTTGTAGTAGGCGGCATGCATTTCACTTCTGAAGACCAAAGTACACGCTGTTGCATTTGAAAAAATTGAGCTACGGCCGTTTGACTTTTCTCAAATTCAGTCATTATTTTAGAGCGCCTGTATATTGCATCTAGATTTTTTTCGACGAATAATATAAACAAAAACCTCTCTGAATGCGTCACTTTAATGGGACTCCGTTACCTTTTGGTAAAAACGTCGTATCACAAGTTTTAGTATGTGCCAAAAATGTGAGAAGTTAAAATCAATTGAAATAACTTGAAAACGATGAATGCTATCAAATTTCGTTTGCCTTCAACGGTGCATTATAATTCTATGAGCAATGCAAAATGTAATAATATAAGGGATGCTCGAAAAAAAAAGAATAAATTTGTATCACCAACGACTTATGGGCCATCCTGTAATTTTAAAAATAAATTTATTAGATGTAGCTCAAAGGACTTTATATATAACGTATAAAATTTTTTTCGTATCTTGTATATTAACGAATATATTGAGCTTTACTCTAGAAATGCGTCACCCTGTATATATGGAAACAGATTAAAACTGGCAGTAACCCCGAATTTATGGGTTCTAGGGGGCCTAGTTTGCACTCATTTCAAGAAATCTTCTCAAAATTCAAAAGTCACCGTCTCCGCAGAGCGATTTTTTTCTACGAAAATTCGCTGAAAACTATACAGCATTAAACCATAAACTTAACTGAAAGTGCTGCAAAAGCATTGGAGGAAGGGTCTATTTGAAACGAATTTTCTGGAAATAGTTTAGTAAAATGAAGGACAATGACCGTTGAAGCTGAAACTTTAGGGTTTGTAAAACACTCTTCTTGCGACATTTTCTCCATATAACCCATATTTGCTGCAGGTCTTTTGCCTAAATGTTGCCAATTTTGACGTTTCAAATCGCCACTTTGACGTTTTGGGGAAAACCCAAATTTTTTTCTTTAAATGCCTATAACATTTTTGTCTTTAATTTATATACCTCAATTTTGGTACATACTTTAGTTTTTATGGCACCAAATTTGGTTGCCAGTACTTTGTTATTTCTGGAAATATAAAAATTTTCCGGGAAAAACTGGACTGATCTAAGCTACTTGCAAAACGAAGGTACTAATCAAATTTGAGCAAAATCGGTCCATTTTTTTGAGTTATTGGTCTGAAAACACGTCGATTTTTGTTATCAAAAACTAACTTTTTGATAAAAAAAAATCTCACCGCTATCGTCACACTACTTCAAAGGGTAGATACCCCTTTGAAATTTTGAAATTGGATGGTGAGTAGTGTGATATATTCTTTTAAAGCTAATCCGTTTCTCTATTCAGCAACACCAATTTTTTTGTAAGAAGAAAATAAAGTGCGTAATAACATTTTTATTATCAGTTACACCTAGCACAAGTGAAGCCTGTAACAACAGATGGATTGGCAGGCGGTGTGCAATCGAGTGGCTAGTAAGATCACCTGACCTAACTACCTTTATTTTTTTCTGTAGGGTCATTTGAAGAATGTGGTATTCAAAAGTAAACCAGATACTATCGACGAAATAAAGACAAGACTTAAAACTGAATGTACCAACATTTCCACAGAGAACATAAATAGAGTCCAACAAGAATTGGTTGATTGTTTGGGATACTCTCAGGCAGAAGAAAGTAGGCATTTCGAACATTTGATTAGATATGACTGAATTATGTAATTCTCTAAAGGCTTCACAAATCCCACTGACACTCCGACATCGTGCTGCTCAGCTTGGGTGGTGTCACGACAGATGAAATTGACGTCGTTAATGGAATCGTGTTGTGTTCTCTGACGAGTCTAGATTCTGTATTTGGATCCACGATGGTCGTATAAGTGTAAGACATTTGCGTGGAGAACCCAGAAAGTTAGAGTTTGCCGTGGAACGGCCCTTACACAGTAGGTGATTGTCTAGTTTTCATTGACACTTTAGAACGATTACTTACTGCAGCTTGTTGCACTGCCATCAATACGAAGGTTAATTCAACCACGTCTTCAAGAAGACAACGCACGTCCTCATACACCCAAGGTTCTACAAGAAAATGAGGTGGAATTGCTTCCATGGCCTTCTCGTTCCCCAGACCTGTCACCAGTTGAACATGTATAATTTACCCCAACCACCAAATAACCTAGTTTACCTTCGTCGCTGAATTTCTGTGATTTGAAATTCCTCCGGATATCATAGATTATTTAATTTTAAGCATGTCTAGAAGAGTATGCATAACAAACCGCGGCGAACCCACTCAGTACTCAAACACTTTGTTATTTTTCAGTATTTTAGGTTGTATAGATGGTTACCATTTAAGTTTGATTAAAGACACTTTATGTATGAATTTTATGAAAATTGATCAATACTCACAAGGTGTTCGGAAATTTTTTGAAACTCGGTTAATATATATATATATATATATATATATATATATATATATATATATATATATATATATATATATATATACATACATGTATATATATATATATATATATATATATATATATATATATATATATATATATATATATATATATATATATATATATAATCTCCTCGTTAGAAATTTTTTTCGTGGCTAAAAGCTATTACCTACTTTTCGTGAAAAAACTCTAAGGACTTTTACATAGTAAGGTTTTTATCGAGTTTTCGTACAAAGAACAGGGATTTCTTTTCTATTGAAATCGCTACTATAACGCACTTGCTGCGTTCATACTTTCCGGTTATATAAATTACTTGTTTTAATATGCCAAAGAGCCAATTGATTAATGTACCAAAAAAAGGTATTCTTCAAAAACACAATTTATGCATATTTTACAGAGTGTGGCGCCAAGACGTTTAGTTAGCCGTTTCTCAATAACTACTCCGATTTGAAATTTGAAAATTTACACATATACGATCGAGACAAATTCCAGTTCAGTGAAAATAGCTCACATTATGTCAAACTTCTGGTTTAACCGGAAGTGATCATCAACTTGCTTATTTTAAATACAACATGGAAATTTTCATTATATTTTCGAATTATATATTGAATTTCAGATGAATTATTTCAAATACACCATGTCAAAAATCAACCGTTTTCGAAATTTTTCGATTTTTTTGAAAATTCTCGCGAAAACCAAGGTGAACGTTGCACGCTCTCTCTCTCTCTCTGTGGAAATGCGACTGAGAAGACTAAATTTTTGTACAGATTACCTCCAGGTTGATACCTAAAGGACACGTTTGATAGCGTTTCTTTTAAGTATACAGGGTGATGAGAATTAGCCGTGCCATTTGGTGAAATTGAAATAACAATTACTCGCTTATTTCAAATGGAACAGCCTATATTTTATGAGCTATTTCGGTTCGCATCCGGTTTCCCTTTTAACGTGTATTAGAATTCTCTATACGTAAATTCTACCGTTTCCCGAATATTTCAATTTTATTGGATTCAATTGATTCAAATTGTCACAATAGATTTAAGGCAGGCTTTGGAACTTGATAATATGATTGCTGACGTCTACATGTCAAGTCTCGCCCCTTACAAATGAGAACATAACATTCGTTGTGCCCTCTCGCGTAAAAAAAGAGAACACTTTGTATTTGCATCCAAATCGCTGCATTTCCCTTGTTTTCGTTCTGCAAAATAAACGTGTTGTTAACTAACTTGTAAAACCAAAATACAACTCAACAATATAGCTAGTTATTTACTATAAATAAGTACAGAACTTAACTAATAGCTAGTGGAAAACAAAAACACAAAAACAAATAAAAAAATTGTGGAACTTATAACAAATGCTCAAAATTACTCCCACTGGCATGGAGGCATTTTGTTATTCGTCTTATAATGTTTCGGTTCGTAGCCTTTCTAATTTGTCTCGAATTCAGTGAATTGAAGGCACGTAAAACTCTACCTACCATGTCTTCTTTTGTGGTGGCAGGTTCGTGGTAAATTTTATTTTTGATGTAGCGCCAAATGTTTGCATCTAGAGTCGTTAAGTCAGGGGACCGTGGTGGCGATCTACGTCGGCCGTTATTAGCAATCCACCTGTCTTCAAAATGTTGTTGCAAAAAATCGTGAGCTAAATGAAAACTATAGGGCGGTGCTCCGTCTTGCTGATACCAGCTTGTTCTAGCTTCTTCTAAACTTAATGTGTTGAGATAAACTAGAATCACTTCTTGCAAAATATCATTATAACTCATACCAGTGAGATTTTCATCGTATATTCTCATCTCAAAAATCTTACCGTTCTTAATTGCACAAAACACATTGAATAACCACCTGTCTTGGAAATAGTTGATGCTGCTAACATGGGGATTCTCATCTGATCAGTAGTGACTATTGTGGTGATTGTGCATGCCATTTTTTGAGAACTTCGCCTCATCGCACCAAATAATTCTCTCCCAGAAATTCTCATCTGCATGGGTTCTCAATAAGAACCATTCACAGAACTCAACACGTCTAGGAAGATCATTTGGTTACAAACCATGTATCGGGTGATAAGAGAAGGGTCTGCCATCATGCTTTTTCTGTGAATCGTTCTCGCTGAAAAGCTTAATTATTTTTCGCAATCCCTGATAGATGCCTTGGAATCAGCAACAAAAAATGCCAATACGTTCACTTCGTTTACCTCGTTATCGACGAGTGGCTTACGCTTCTGTACTTTTGGGCGAAAACTTCCATGCTGTGAACAATTTTGCAGCAACCTCTTTATTGTCGTGACTGGGTTTCGGTTTATTCGGGTACTTTTTTGCAAATGCACCACATGTTCGGCCCACAATTCGTTGACACTTTCCATAAATAATTAAAAGCTCCAAAAAATCGTCGTTTGTGTACTGCAAATTTGCCATTTTTGCACCGCGTTGACTGATAGTATTTCGATTTTTATGACAATAAGCTTCGCTTGACGCTATTTTGACATGTAGACGTCAACAAGCATATTATCAAGTTCCAAAGCCTGCCTTAATTCTATTGTGGCAATTTGAATCAAGTGAATCCAATAAAATTGAAATATTCGGGAAATGGTGGAATTTAGGTATAGGGAATGCTAATACACGTTGAAAGGGAAACCAGATGCAAACCAAAATAGCTCATAAAATGTAGGGTGTTCCATTTGGAATAAGCGAGTAATTGTGAGTTCAATTTTACCGAATGGCACGGCTAATTCTCATCACGCTGTATACTTAAAAGAAACGCTATCAAACGTGTCGTTTAGGTGCCAATCTGTGGGTAATCTGTATAGGAACTGAGTCTTCTCAGTTGTATTTCCACAGAGAGAGAGAGAGAGAGCGTGCTACATTCACCTTGGTTTTTACGAGAATTAAAAAAAAATCGAAAATTTCGGAAACGGTTGATTTTTGACATATGGGTTATTAGTAATAATTTATCTCAAATTTAATGCAAAAATCGAAAATATAATGAAAATTACCATGTTGTATTTAAAATAAGCAAGTTGATGGTCACTTTCGTCTAAACTGGAAACTATTTTCACTGAACTGGAATTCGCCTCTATCGTATGTGTGTAAATTTTCAAATTTCAATAAGAGTAGTTATTGATAAACGGCTAACTAAAGTTCTTGGCGCCACAGCCTGTATATGATAACTAGGTGAATAGTGCTATATAATTTTTTAAACTGTTGAAACATATTATGTATATACGCAACAAGGCTCCAGTCTATTTTCTATGAATACGCTTTTCGTATTATAACCTTTACAATGAGCAATGTATAATAGTTATACTCCTCAGAAGAGAAAGTAATGATTATGTTCCACGTAACAATACAAATAATTCTCTTCTGCACCACGGAGGCAGTATTGTGCTTATTCTATGCGTCGTTCTGCATCGGTCACCCTTTAGGGGCTTTTTAGTGTCGTGGTTGTAAATTTCCCATGCGATGTCCTGCACAGAGCACTGAGAGTTAGCAGGAGGGAACGCACAAGCAAACTGCCAGCAACGACAGCACCGTTAACTGCTCTTGGGATTCGTCAAGGCTGGACATGGCAAATTGAACCGTTCTCCTGTTTTTGATAATAGCTCTCGGGTCCTCGGTGCTATTAAAATAATTGCCGCAATCTTCGGTGATCGTTTAATAAATTAGAAGGTATTTTATTCTATTCGCCTGCAAATGATGTGAATTTGGACTTTCGATGAAAAAATTTACCCGAGTGTGTGCAAAAAGTGTGTTTGTCCTAATAATCTTTTGTTTTTGTTTTCATTGCACAATTACATAATAGTCAGTATAAATAAAATCTATTTTAATTGTGTTGCTATCTACATATTGTAAGGGGTATGTTTTTTTTCTTCATATATTTTGAATAATAGTGAACACAACCCTTTGATGACACAAGGTTACAACCCTCTTAGTAAACAATAGAAGTAACCTATTATAATAATAACAATCGGCTAACGGTCACATAATATAATTACATAGCTCAACAATCAATCACCAGTCGATATATTACTTAGCAGCTGTGTTATCTACTTAAGAGTAATCATGCAAAAGGCAAAAGGTTTATTACTTGTCAGAATGCCGGGGAAGCCTTAATGTACGGACGTAATGAGTCAGGCGAGCGGGTGCCAAATGTGTCCAGTAACAACATCATTAACCTACAATTAAAAATATACCGGAACATACCATTGTTCATCTAAAGCACAACCTAACATATATACAAGGGGCATTCAATTATTAATTTATTAATCATTTACCAATTACACGGTCCACTGAGCGACTCAACATCAATAACTATTTATATTCACAGCTCCACTGAGCAAACTAATATTAAGAGCAGTTTTCACATAATGCTAACTGAGCAACTTTAAACATTAACAGCAGTTTCCACTCAAGGCTACACTGAGCCACATCATAATCTCTCAACAGCGCACATCAGTGCCTCAGAGCTGCTTCTCAACAATGTATCTAACTGCTCAACAATCAGTTTCTCAAACAATAATTACTCAAACAATAATTACTCAACTAGCTACTCACACGATAATTACTCAAATAATAATAATTCAATCAATAATTAGTCATACACTCGTTATTCAAAGAGGGATTACTCAAATACTAATAATTACTTAACCAATAGTTTAGCATGTGTGTTTAATTGGGTGCCATACCCGACACCAGGTCTGTGGCGGCTTCCAGGTTTGCAATGAGGCACAGTTCAATGCCTCACCTAGAGTGCTCGTTACTGTCAGTGTTGGATACCGAGGAGTGCAATGGGCACACGTTGCACACTCCAGAGTGTGCCCTTCTCCAAGTAGCCAAGCTCCAACACTGGGACTGACACGTGCAATGAGACCAACGGGTGAACTGACCACAGTGTCTCGGTCAAGCTACCAGATCGACCAAAAATGCAACAACGGTACCACCGTGAATACTGAGAAGTGGAATGGACGCATCGGAGTATTCTCTACGATGTGTCCTCTCTAATATCCAGCTATCGACGGGAGAAGGTGCAATGGATACCTAGAGCGAGCTCAGCTGTGTCCCTACCGAAATACATCGATGCAACCAAACAACCGTGTTGCGGTTACGTAACCTGGACCTAAACCCAACGCCTCTACCAGTATGACGCCCTACTGGGTGAGCAAACAGCGAAGGTGTCCCTCACACCTTCCAAACTATCATCAATTTACTTTCAAACAGACTGTTTTTATTTACTCTAAACAAACTGACATAATTCAACTCTTACTTAATTTATGAATACTGACTTAACCTCGTATAAGTAAACAACCTAATGTAACTTAGCTTATTCTCAAATTATTTCATAAAGCGCCTTTATTTAAATCGTATAATTACTTCTCAATTTATAACTTAGCCTCGTATAAAAGCAAACCCGATTCAAACGTAGCTAATTGTCAAATTATTTCTTAAAGGCCCTTTATTTAAAACAGATAATTACTTCTCAATTTATAACTTAGCGTCGTATAATTAATAAACTGACTTTGATATCTAGCTACAGTTTATTTCCATATAAACTAGTTATTAAATAATTTTCTAAAAGCACCCTTAGTCATATACTTATCGAAATTATTTCTCAATTTATTATTATGCAAATAATAGCTGTACAATAAACAAACAAATATGCATTCTTTGAGAAAACTCACCTTTTATGAAGGTATATAACGTGCACTGTAAATTTCACTAATATCGAGCATATTTTAATGCAGCTCAGGTCATGGCTAACGCACAAATGTGTAGGTATGGTTTACTTAAACCGATGCTAAGGGGAATATAAAACGAATAGTGGGAGGCCCTTGAGTCCAAGAGGGCTGCATTATTACCACACACACACCCCGCACGTGTATCTTTAAGTGAAGAATTTTTAAACGCTCATCGCCTGACACTAGATCTAATGGGAAAACTCTGACTAGTAAAACGTATTCACCTAAGAACGTGTGCGTTAAATATGTACAGAGTGTTTTCATAATAAAATGACATTATGACCAGGGCTAGAAAATACATTCCTTACAATATATTCGTGTAAATAAGTAAGTGTAATTACATTATCTTTGACCTACCGACATCCGTCCCCAAAATTTACCTGTCGTTTTTTTTTTCTTGCGGAAATTTAGCTGTTTGTACAAGGTAAGTCAACGATTGAATAAAGCAAGTTTGCTGCTTTAGATAATATCAACAATAATAATACCTCATCGGCTTTTCAAATACGTTAGCAATATTTTAAAGTCTTCTTCTCATAACCAAAATTTTAACTGTCTAGACGTCTGCTTTGTCATCTTGATTCAACACAGCATATCAAAAATGTGTTACAAGTTTTATCTCCTGGCAATGGACATGTGTAACGTTTTACACGTTTCTATTGATCATAGAAAGTTTGTAGCCTATATGACGTAATTGTTTCTTTCCACTTACTTTGTACTCTGCGGCTCAATACAGATAATGATTAACATCTTAAAGTTAACTTGGACCCTAAATAACAAACGGCAATTGTCTTTGAGGACTTTATATACCTAAATTAATATGAAAAATTATCTTTTTCAATTAAAGCATTAAAGTTTCCCCAAAGATCACTCTCAGCTGTGGATTCGACAATTTCAAGTCCTGATGTAGCCTCTAAGTTTAATTGGAACGTTCTTGGTGATACAATGGGTTCAGATCACTTTCCTGTTCTAGTTGAGTCACTGGAATATACTACTATTCCGCACAAAAACCCATACACTAAGTGGAATGTAAACTAGCCGACTGGAACTTATTAAAAAAATGTTAACAATCTTTATACTGATATTTTGGATAAGATAAATGCAGCTGACTTCTTAGATTTTTTTACGTCCTTTTTTTCAAATTATTTGTGAAGCAGCTTGTTTATCTATGCCTATAAACAGACCATCAGATAGAAAACCCAGGCGGTGGGATCAAGACATGTCACGATTCAGTTTTTACGTGGAATCATTACTGGTTTAAAAACACCTAGAAGACCCCCAAGCATGATAAACAACACCAGAAACCCTATATATATATATATATATATATATTGAATATTTCACGTTTTGGTTTCAGAATAATGTTGATGAAAATTCGCTAAAATATTCTGTATTGTAAGAACCGTGCTGAACTTCCCATAATATACGTCAATATCTAAATATTGAAAAACGTTGCATTTTGTTGGGGAAAATAAACATCTCTATTGTCCTGAATTTCTAGGTAAAAGGCTGACGTAATTATGATGAAATCCAGAAAATCGGTTAAGAAATGAATGGACGAGTTCATTATTGTGGATGTGTGTTTAGAGGACGTTGGTGATTGCGCCAAGGATTGGGGCTCTCGTTCTATCCCATTCGAGGAATAAAGGCGAGAAAGAGCTCGCAAATAACGACTAACGCTCATAACACTGAAATTTGCGTGCTGGTGTCAGCTGCAGCCGAACGCTCTCTGCCTCTAGGAGTCTGGCATTCACGCTGCAAGCGTGAACACCGTTTACTTGAGGTGGCTCTCGAATTGTCTTATAAACGGGGTTTTAATAGTCTTTCTGTTACATATACTACCTTGTAACAATACTCAGTGGTTATGTGAATTCTTTTAGTGATTTTCGAGTTTAAATAAACACCGCAGTTAGCATAAAGGCGGAACTTAAGTTTTGGTTCTTTGTCTCGACCTGTTGATTAGCTACCTTAAAAAGAATTCCGGGTTATCTCCGAAGTTTAAGTCAATTGGCAGTGAATTTCGCTAAGGCAAATTCAACGTTTTAATTATAAATCGCGAAGTTTCCAGCAATCGACTTCAGAATATCAACCTGTTTGTCAAAAGGGTTTTGTACGCGTGACAATAAATCAACCGGCCTAGTAACCATCAATAGGAACCATCACTGTTTTTTCCAGCTTCCTTTCTCTTATTGGAGTCACTGAGACTTGTGTCAGCTACTAATATTTGATTCAATTTGAAGTTCATCCCCATAACGTAACCAGGTAATTCAAGGCAGAAGATTCGGTGAGTCAATAGAATTTTTTCTCTGAACTAGCAAACTTGGTCTAATGTACTCATCTGGCAACTGAATTTTCATAATCTCAACCTTCAGAGACACTCAATCAAGTTAAGATTTTTGAGCAATGTCAGGGAGTTGCTATTAGAATAATTATGAATTTCCTGTTTTAATCTCTGAAATTATCTCAGTTTGTAAATTTAAATACCTGGTTTTTGAAATTGTAATCAGTAAATCTTGTCTGTAAAAATATCTGACCTGTACACTGTACATTTCTTTAATGTCACCTGTTTTTCAATAATTAGTATAAAGTTTTCACAGAGGTATACATGTATACATAATTTTTTTTTAATTGAGCTTCACTCGAGAAACTGACCAAGATTTGAGTAAAAGATTAAAAAAATTGATTGACAAACGTCAAATAATTTACATATTAGTCTGTTTACTTTTGAGCTGCAACACACAGCATCTGATTTTTAACATATATCAATATAAGTGCTTAGATTTCTTTAGTAATAAACAAACCACATTTGCCTCACTATTCTGTCATATGCATGTAAATTGATAATTTCTTGTCATTGGAATTCTTGCTATTCATTTGATTTCTATTTGTGTACAATTAATGTTCATTTTGAGAGCTACCAACAATTTAATTTTATTTTTGTTCACCATTTCAAATTCAATTCATGTTAATAAACCTAATATTTTGTTACATTAACATGTCTGTCCAATTGAAAAGTTAATTCTTCTTTAAACCTTTTTGGCCTTCCGTGACGACACTCATAAGAACTCTTGATCTCGATTTCCTAGATATCGAAAATAAACTTTTAGAAAAATCATCGTAACCAGGCACTAGTTTGGAGCGCTGATAAATCTGAGACTTCAGACAGTGCAACAACAGCGTAGGTTGTAAACAATAGTAAGATCTTCAAACCTTATAAAGCATTTCTAATCCTGCTAATTATAAATCTGATAGATAGAAACTTTTTGGGAAAGGACTTATAGGAAATAGTGACCTTACTACTGACCAGATTTGGGTTAACTTGAGGTCCCCCATATACTACTACTGCTTGCCTATTACCGACTAAATAAATCCCGCATCTTTTATTTTGAGGAGGTTATAGACTGTCACGATGACATACGACAAAGTAAGGAAGCCCATTCGCACTATAAAAGATGAATAAAATTTTTCAACTTTCATAAATTAAAAAGAATAGAAGCTCAATTAAAACAAGTTCTTAGAAAAAAATTCAAACAAAGTTGGCTTAATTTTCTTAATTCTAAAAATGAAAGCACATCCCCATCCAAAAGTTGAAATATCATTAAAAAAGCTTGCAACAAATTCAAATTGACTCAGACAGTAGCCGTTCCTTGATACTCTTCAAATAAAATATTAGACGATCTGGCTCCAGCCTTCGTAAACGCCAAAATCCGCTAAATGAATATATATGTGGCCATCAAACGACCCATTATATCATAATTTTACAGAAGACAGCTTGAAGCTGTCATAGAAATTCCCAAAATACCATTCCTGGGACAGACAGATTTACATATAAAATGATTTTAAATATGCCACTCATTTATAAACAACATCAAAGAACCCAAAATGCCAAATGGTTACCGCGTAAAATATCGCTTATGCGGTGTATAACAAAAATATTTGAAATAATGTTGAATGCAACACTAGAGTGGTATTTTGAATGTACATACTTGCTACCCTTCACTCAGTATGGTTTTTGGAGAGGTCAGGGTACTACTGATGCTATAATGAAATGGAGCACTGACATTCAATACACCTTTTCCTAAAATAAATAATTGGCATGTTTTGACATTCCTGGGGCATAGGACTCAGTAGATTTAAATATCCTTTCGAATAAGCTAGTATCATTGGTCGTGGATACCAATGTTACAGCTAATATCATAGAACTTTTTAAAAATAGACAAGTTGATATCAGAGATCATAACAAGGTATTTCATGGCCCGCGACTGATATCAATTGGTATGCCACAGGGCTCTGTATTAACTCCTTTTTTATTTTATATTTATACTGCTAGTTTGCATGACTTCTTTGGGGTAAGACCCAATGCTTAAAATATGCACATGATAAATGCTGCTATACCATCCATGACATATATAAAGAATGTGTCAGCGTGCTACGTCGTATAACTTGTCGCTTAATGTTTTGGTTGAATGACTACCGATTTAGCTTGTCTATAGAAAAATCTGCCGTAGTAATTTTTACAAAGCATGGACTTCAAACCCAGAATTACCTTAACTTGGAAGCATAAGCAATTCCTATTATTTCGTTTCCAATTACAAATAATTGGGTATAATATTAGACTGAAAGCTAACGTGCACCAAACATGTGAGCATCATCAAGACCAAATGCAAAAAGCGATAAACATGCTGAGATGCATATCTCATAGTATAGTATATGGGGTGCTGACGCAAAAATATCTTTAATGTTCGATAGATCAAATATTACTTCAATTGTAGATTATGAATGTGTTGTTTATGGAGCCGCATAAAATACAAATGTACTTCAGATTGATCGTATTCAATATAAATCAATTTAAATCTGAATTCGAGCATTTAGGTCATCCCCAGTATCTGCAATGTTAGCAGAAGCTCAAGGACCATCGATTAAACTTAGGAGACACCTTATGACATGCAAGGCGTTCTTAAACATCAGACTCTTCAGTTTTGGAGACGCATTAAGCAATATATGCTTTCTGTGTGTCGAAAACATAACAAATAAATACTGGCCAAAAAAAGTCCACATCTAGCTGTAGCATTCGAAGACACTAGCTAACCTGACACTCTTACAGGCTACACCTATATTTAGGTATCTCTGTTTTGAACTGAAATGTAATCAAATATATTTTAGGGCTGAAATCGTTTTCTCTGCGTTCCCTAAATTACCTTTTTTTAATAATATGATACTAAAAACCATACTAAAGGACCAAGTAAGCAACAAAATAATTTTTGCAGACTGTAGAAGTAACGCCACTGGCGGTTTATTTTATGTTCAATTCACTGGTTATTGCTAGAAAGCAAAAATTTCGTGTCATTGCTGATTTTTCGCGTGAAATGAGCTTACCATAGAAAATGCATTACTTTGGGCAAATCATAATGCGTCAGGGACTCAAAATTTGCCCTTCACTCCCTTAATCCTTGAAAACTTAAGACTTATTTAACAACAAAATATTTTTACACACCAAAACCCTTGCATATTATGGACAATAAAGCAGTCACTTTCGTTTTGATAAAAGGTCACCACGGGATGAACGGAGACGAGTTTGCCGATCAGGTCGCAACAGATGCCACAAACTTCCCACAAATTGATGAAATAATAGATTATAAGGATTTAGTTAACATATATAAACGTCACGTGCACATTGAATGGGAGAATATTTGGAAAAAATATGTGTAAATGTCTCTTAAAATCAGTACACACCTATACAGCTGGTTTTACGGAAAAATCTACTACAAATTTTAGACTTTAAAGTTTCTAAATTTTACTCAACATGAATATGAACATATTTATGGAAAACTTATAAAACTAAATTTTAACTTCAGAACTTTCGCATAAGATTGTCTTTTAGTACATATACGTAGATGATATTTTAGCATGTTTTCAAGGTCACGATACAGAATTAAATGAATTTTTAAATTTTATTGATAACCTTCACACAAATATTAAGTTTACGTTAGAACAAGAAGTTTTGTATACATTTTTTAGACCTAACGATTAGAAAGTTAGAAAATAATTCATTTGACCTTTCAATATACAGCAAACCAACTTACAATGACACAACTATACCATACGATTCATGTCACCCTTTTGTAACATGTCGCATGTATTTAACATATATGTGACACGCCACACGCGTCAACGCCTTTTATTTCTCTACAATAAAGCTTCTGAATCGGTCCCGGTAGTGACGACAGAGTCTGAGTCCCCCTAGTGACGACAAACTCGGCGGTCAGTTACTCTTTCCCATCACAACTCAATGGAATACGCCTGCAGACTCGACAGCTCGATGACATGTCAAGATAAAAAAGTCTTTATAAACGGTTGGAATACGTGACACGGTCTCTTCCCTTTTAATAAGTCAACCTGAAAATGTTATCATATAGTTAAATTTTAAATCGGGAAAAACAGCATGCCTAAATGGGTAAGTTTTATACTTAAATATTCGCTTATTTTCTAGATGCTCGTACATTTCTTTAGGTGAGATTGATATGAGGTTGCTTGCTAGTGTATACCGTACTAAATCCACTTTCGATAATTGCTCTCTTTTTTATAAACTATATACTGTTAAACGGTGGCTTGTGGTAGCGTTAATTCAGTAATTACTTGCTATTGTGCTGCCCTAATTGCACTAAGAAATCATTTAAGATTTTGTTTCATTTACGTTATTTTATTTTTAAATATTAACACAGATAAGTTTTGTATTTAAACGGAACCTGCTACCAGCCGCCTCAAGTAGACCATAAAGCCCTGAACCAACAATAATCCACCTGAAATTTTATAGCACCCCGCTAAATGACACCCTGCTAAATGGCACACCGCTAAATGGCACCCCGCTAAATGACACCCTGCTAATTGGCACCCTGCTAAATAGCCCCCGACTCATCAGGGAACCGCTAAATGGGAACAGGCTGACCAAGGACCAGCTAGTCAGCAATTTGCTGGTCTGCCACCATTCGCCTGGAGCCAGCATATTCAGATCCCGTCATCCTGGAGGAGGTTCGGTGACCTCTAACATCAACCCTATGTGCCGAACCACGAAGCTGTTTCTCAGGATGTCGCACCTGTACAATGAGGCACCTCCAGCATCCTAGGCTGGACGGATACGATCATCACTCTGGAGGCAGCAGTCTGAATCTCGAGCTAAGTAGATCATTTATCTGCAATTTTTTTTAAAGTAGTGTATGCTCCACAACTCTTTTCAGCAGTGTTATATGCCAATTTAAAGTAGTTAATTTATGTTTTTCCTTTAGTTAAATCTTCAATCATCTTCTAATAAACTGATTTTACTTCTAACTCTTGACTTTTATTTGTTTATCTTAAAATCCACCGACTGCAAATGCTAAGGCCCACGCCCTGTGTTAATTTATATTATCTTTGTGCCCCGAGTGAGTAGCCAAACTAACGGTGATCAATTAATTTTTTTAATAAACACCTAGGGCAAAATAAAATTTTGTTATACTTTTCCAAAAAAGCTGTCTGCCTATCATTCTATGATAGATGGTGAATGTTCAATACCTGTGTTCCAAAACAATTTTGAAAAATAAATTTAAGTAACTAAGCAAATAGGATTTAATAATGGCCACGCTGTTAAATAATAGATAAAATGATAAAGATAAAAGAATACACATTAGCGATTAATTTAATTTATCCAAATATTGAAGACAAAAACGACAACAGGTATGTTTCGATAACTTATTTTGGAACCATTTCAGAAATTATTTTCAAAACTTTAAATACCTGTACAAATACAAAAAGATTTTAAATATTACAACACAACCCGTGATTTGTTATTTAACGCGAAATAAAGATCTTGTGTCTTGACAATTACCTTGTACACATTGTAAGGCAATCTACATAGGTCAAACTTCTATAAATTTTAACACCCGACACAAAGAACATATTTCTCCATTTCGAAATAACCAGGCTGACAAATCTATATTTGCAAAACATTATTGACACCCAACATAGACTTACAGTAAATAACCGCACAAAGCCACTCCATTTTTGTAATGACAAGCGTAAACTAGACTTTTTTGAAGCTTTAAAAGTCAAAAAGCATACACACGACAATAGCCACCTTGTTTTAAATCAGCAAACTGATTTAATGAATTGCCCTTTCTTGCATATTCTTTTTCCTATTTAAATAAATCAAACAAAATAAATCTAACTATTTTTTCAGAAAAGTCGTAATAAGATAATGAATTGTTGTGTAGATATTTTCATCATGTAGAGTCTGCTTTACTACTGTCATTGTTTAGTTATTTTATTGTTGTAACTGTTATTATAGTCATTCCTCTTATAGGTTAGTTATATCTTTATGTTAAATATTAACATACATCACGTAGACATTTTAAGTTCCTCATCGGTCATTGGTGTTTCATTTTATTTTCAATTTTAAAGAATGTTTTGATCAAAACATGATAACATAGCAACATATCTTTATTTGTAGTTAATCAAAGGTAATCATTTCGCATTAATTAAATTTTTACCTGTCTCAGGATGCTGTCAAGCAGCGAATTCGGTTACAGAAACGTTGAGGAACCTCCTATAAAATCTAGAATTCAGAAGGGCCAATTGTTCCAGTTAACTTACGTGCTAGCTACGTCCTTCACTTACAGAAACGAAAGCCAACAGTGAAGCCAGAAAAGTAGTGTCCAAGTCTGTATGTAGAGTTATTATAATTATTATTACTAAGTAATAGTTATAGCAGCTCTAAATGGTTACGTCATACCGCAGACTGGGTCCTAGTGCTGCACTCCGAAGCTAGCATCAATTCATGTTAAGTAAAATTTGATTGAATTCGCTGATTATATTATTTTTCAATCTTTAAAGTAATACTTATTAAAATTTAGCAGCTTGCCATTAATTATAATTTTCTTTTAATTTGCGAATTTTATAACTTTTTATTAACTGTTTTTATAATAAATCAATTGAATCGCTCTCATTTTATTGTCTAGTGTCAACGCATAAGAATTTTAACGGGGAAAGCCCGCGCCCTAATTAAAGATCTATATTTATTTATATGTATATATTTTAAAATTTATTTCACCGGGTTTTAAACTAAGTTACCTGAGATACAGAATGCTGATGTGAAACAGTAACTATTTACTTTAGTAGCATGATTAACAAAATTTTAACATAGTTTGGTTTCCACAATATTTCAACATGGTGTTACGGTGTGACTGTATATACTGTCTCACACTGTATATATACATATAAAACTAGACATAAAAGAGATATCGAATTTAACTTCATCAAACTCCCTCTAAAGCACAGACCACATAAACAGCCACACCTAACACAAAAGTAGTAGTAGTAGTAGCAGTCATATTTTCAATAGTTGAAAATCCATTGTTCATTTATTGTTTTACATTTTGATAACAAACCAATGCCACTGTATAGTGTTGTCCCTGGAGCCTCCTTTGAATTACTTTATTTTATTTCTCATATTTTTATCTGCCGGTCTTATCAGAAGACAAGAAAAACTTCAAATTCCAACACTTTTGAACAAATTTTAGATTTATTAGTGAATTTTCTTAAGAAAAATTCACTAATGAGGAGATCCCGACTTTTGAATTTTTATAAAATTTCTTCAAATGAGCGCTAATTAGGCCCCCCAGAACACATATCCGGGGTCGGTTTAAATTTTTATATGTTTATATATATATATATATATATATATATATATATATATATATATATATATATATATATATATATATATATATATATATATATATATATATATATATATATATATATATATATATATATATATATATATGTGTGTGTATCACACCGATAACTCAAAAAATAATGGGCCGATGTTGATTAAATTCGGTGAATAAATTCCTTTTGCAAATGGCTTGGATAAGTTTGTTAGCGAGGAAAATCGGTCCAGGTTTTCCCGAAAAATTTTGTGTTTTCTGTCGAAAAAAATTTATTTCTTCGGAATTAACAAAGTAAGGGCAACCAAATTTTATATGCGGATTTACATCATTATAGGCAAGTTACCTACCAAAATTTAGCTCCGTACGTTAAAGGATAAAAAAGTTACAGGCATTCAAAGAAAAATAAATTTGGATTTTCCTCAAAACGTCAAAATTGCGATTTTAAACGTCAAAATTGGTGAGTACATTCCTTTCGCAAGTCGTTTGGATAATTTTTTCAGCCAGGAAAATCCGCCGAGGTTTTCCCGGGAAAATTTGTGTTTTCTTTCGCAAAATATTTATATCTCCAAAATTAACAAAGTAAGGGCAACCAAATTTGGTAAGCTGGTTTACATCGTTATAGGTGTGCCACCTACCAAACCATTTTGTGTTTTCTTTCGAAAAAAATTTATATCTCCAAAATTAACAAAGTAAGGGCAACCAAATTTTATACGCAGGTTTATATCATCATAGGCAAGTTATCTACCAAAATTTAGCTCTGTACGTCAAAAGACAAAAAGTTATGGGCATTTAAAGAAAAATAAATTGGGGGTTTCCTCAAAACGTCAAAGTGACAATTGAAAACGTCAAAATTCTCAACATTTAGGCAAATAACTTGAATCTAATACGATCTATGGAAAGAACATGTCTCAAGAAGAATGTTTTACATACACCGAACTCTTAGTTTCAACCGTTATTGTCCTTCATTTTACTAAAATATTTCCAGAAAATTCATTTCTAATAGACCCTTTCTCTGATGCTTGGCAGTAGCGTTAGCTATAGAGTTTATTGTTTAATGGTATATTATGTTTGTCGAATTTTCGTAAAAAATCAATAAAGCTCAATATATTCGTTATTATACAAGATATGAAAAAATATGGTATACATTAATTATACGGTGTTTTGAGCTACATCTTAAAAAATTATTGCGACAATCACAGGGTGGCCCATAAGTCGTTGGTGATACAAATAATTTTTTTTTGTCGAAAACGCCTTATTTTTTTGCATTTTCCATCGAAATATAATGCATGTTTGTAAGTTAAGAAATTCTGGAGGCAGCAAGTGCGTTGTGGTTGCGAATTTTGATTAAATGCTTCATATTTGAAAAGCTCAATTTGCTATTAACCTATAAGGTTGACCAAGAAACGGATTTTTTCAGTAACACTTTTGGTTTACTTTTGGAAATTTCTGTACGTTTTCAAACAATCAAGTTATTTTATGTTATGTTATGTTATGTTATATATGTTATACTGGTAATCAAATTTGATGCCTGCTTTTTCTATATAGGTTATACTGGTAACCAAAATTGATGTCTGCTTTCTTAAAAAGAAAACACACATATTTGCAATAAAAACATTTTTATGAAAATTCACTACCATAACGCACTTGCTGCGTCCCGAGATTTTTTTCTTATTAATTACTCTGGTGGATTCATTGCCTTTGGTTACAGAATAAATTGAATATAAAAGTAATTACTGTTGGAAACAATTACGGTTGGATATTAGATAACCTAGTCGTCCAATTGAATAAAGGGAAAACCCGGTGCCTGGGTTTTTTCCTTTTGTGGGGTTTTCTGTTAACTATCCTGTAATTGCATGCTGGAATCAAAGTCTGGTTTATTGTTAAAAGCTTTGATTAAGGAATTTTGATTTTAGGCTGCCAAGTATAATTTCTTAGGGCTCTGAAAGCCGGGAATTCCATTGATAGAGGTTTGCTAGTGGTCAACCCATACCCTATAGTTATGTCATTGGTAATTTCAATGATGGTCAAGGAACCTGTGACAAGACACATAAGTTGTAAGGTTAATTAAGTAGAAAAATTGTTCATCCAACTTATATAGGGTGGTGCATTGAAAACGAAACAGACCGATTTGCGACCAGAAATATTTTTTTAAGAAACGCTGAAAAAGCTCCTTCTTTTCTGAATTCAGCACACAAATTTTTTTGAAAGTTTAATCAACTCGTTGAAAAATTATTCACAGTTAAATATGCAAAAACGCATTTCACTCATTCCGATAAGAAATGTGGTGATAATCAATGTTTTGTTGGTTTGTAAACAAAAAAAAGCTATCAGAACATTTCTTATCGGAATGGAGAAATTCGGTGTAATATTTCAGTTTATTGGTCGGTTTGATACTTGATAGTACTACCGAAAATTAATTTCACAATGGTATTCTGTAGAAGAAAAAGTTGAAATAATTAATCTTTTTTTCTAAAAAGATGACTTTGCCAACCGTACCGCAAATTTTTTAATGAACGACATCCGAACAGACATGTTAACAGAAAATACATTTTGGAGTTAGTTGCAAAGTTTCGACAAAGTGGTTCAGTAGCCAACAAAAACGGGATCCTGAACGTGAATTTCCGGTTATAAATGAGACTACTACTGTTATTGAAGTTTTAGGACAAATTGCTGCAGACCCAACTTTGAGCACGATCAAATTGGCCACTATTTCAAACATCAAAAAAAGAACTATTCAGCGAATATTGAAGCATCATAAATTTCACCCCTATAAAATTCATTTTATACAACAACTGAATGAAGATGATTTTGATCGGCGGCTGGAGTTTTGTAAAGTTATGACTGCACGAATAGCTGATAACGGGAACTTTGTGTCCACTGTCTGTTTTTCAGACGAGTGTACGTTTTTATTAAACTCTACAGTCAATCGCCATAATTGTCGTTATTGTGCAGATAATAATCCAAGAAATTTTCACGAAGTCCACACTCAAACTCCACAGAAATTCAATGTCTGGACTGGCATTTTTGGAGACCGTTTAAGCGGACCAATTTTTCTTGATGAAAATTTGAGTGGCGAAACGTATTTGGAGTTACAGAAGATATCGTTTACCCTCTACTAATTGACATTGCTGAAAATGATGATCGCTATCAAGAAAATCAATTAGTGTTTTAACAAGATGGAGCTCCTCTGAATTTTTCAAAACGTGTTAGTGAGTTTTTGAACAAAAAGTTTCCAGGACAATGGATTGGGCGTAGAGGTGCTATTGAGTGGCCCCCTAGATCACCGGATTTAACACCTTTAGACTTCTTTCTATGAGGCTTCTTAAAAAGTAGAATTTACGGAACATAACCGGAGTCTCTGGAAGAATTACGACGACGCATTGTTGAAGAATGCCGTGTAATAACTCCACAAATGTCAGAGTTCATTTTGAACAAAATTTCTACTTTTGTATGGAAGCTGGTGGTCAACAATTTGAACACTTACTTAACTGAATAAACATTTTTGAACGTCTGGTTTTGTTTTTTAGGTTTTTTTATGAAAAATTGACTAATTAGTGCATTTCTTATCACAATGAATGAAATACGTTCTTGCAATTCCAACTGTGTATAATTTCTAAACGAGTTGATAAAACTTCCAAAAAATTAATGTGCTGAATTCAGAAAATAAAGAGCTTTCAAATGATGCAACACTCGACCCATATTCCCTATTTAAAATATAAGGGTTGTTATCACCACCCTTAAGGGGTTGATGTGACAAAGTTGAGTTTTATGTGAAAACATGTCCCCCTCAATATTAAAATTGACGTATTTCAGCGTTTCTTAAAAAAATATTTCTCTAGGCGCAAATCGGTCTGTTTCGTTTTCACTGCGCCACCCTGTATATGGTTTATAATGTTTTAAGGCTGGCTTACCTAACGCCAATAGAGATCATACACGCCGGAAATATTATCATTTCTCTGATTGATGATGTAAACTGGTAACAAAACTGCACGTGCATTTTTGATAAAGATATCATGTTCATACCAAAGTCCCGTTAGAAATAGTGATATTATTATTTTAAAGGTTAGATATTATTAGGTTAGTGTTTGAGAGTCTCTAACAATTTTATTAGTGTGATGAAATAGAGCATGGTTGATAGAATTTCCTAAGTCAGAAATACAAAACCATAGAATAAATACATTTATTGG
Source organism: Tillus elongatus (assembly GCA_964006375.1). Lineage (NCBI taxonomy): Eukaryota > Metazoa > Arthropoda > Insecta > Coleoptera > Cleridae > Tillus > Tillus elongatus. The sequence continues at coordinate 112,674,106 of OZ023262.1, read as the reverse complement.
TAGGAGGGCGTAATCGAAGAAAAATATATTTTTTATTTAGTAAGTTGTACTCTAATTTATTGACACCCCTCTTATTAGTCTGCATACCACACCCCAAGAGAACTGGCACCATTAATGTAACAACATTTTGAAGATCCTGCCAGGATTTAAGTAACAAAATTATGACGATCCTGTCAGGATTAAGAATAAGTACGTTGCACTTGACATACTTCTAATAATTACAGTGCTTGTAAAAACTATGCAGCTTATACTTCAGGAATATCTTTTTAGGTATATCAGTATTACTGAACTGCCTAGAGTTTGAGAACTTAATATATATACAACGATCGCATGGAGAAATAATCGTAAACAACATTGCGCGGGCTAAGGCAAGCAACCCTATATGTCTTATTTATTTGCGAGTAATATCTCGGAAAGCAATTTTTCTAAAATTACATCAGAGACGTAATCTATCAATATTATCGGTGGGACCCCAGAGTATACTAGCTACTGATACTTGTATAAAGCACAAGGAATACTTCATAACATATCAGACTCAAGTTGCCTCTTGACACAGGAGAATTACAAGGTTCAATATATTGCTAAAAAAAATTCGATCAGGTTCCATCACCCACTATCGCTGTATCATTAGCTTGTGGACATGACTTGGGGATTTAAAGGTGGAAGTGTAACGTTACCTTAAATGTATTAAGAGTATTTACGCAAAACAGGTTATTAAACTGAGAGGTAAGCACAATTGAAGAACCCAAATCATCACAACACATTAAAAAAACCTAACGATCGCTTCACTAATCAAGCTAGTGTCATCAGAGGATGAATAATTCTAAATATCTTATTTCCACAACTCTATATTTTTCTGAAGGTAGTCGGTCACTAACGGTTTAGGAAGGTTCAACGACACCAAAATTAACATATTTTTTTGGCGGAAATTTCTGTACTCTTTATTATCTATTGGGCGTGGTTTTGCCGATATTTATTTTATAAAGAAATCTATCAGGAGACTACTCGAAAGCGGCGGAGCGAGATTCATACATTTTTTATTATTACTATATTTAGCTATATATATATATATATATATATATATATATATATATATATATATATATATATATATATATATATATATATATATATATATATATATATATATATATATATATATTAATTTCAACAACACACCACGAGGGCTTACAGCCTAAATACTATCGTACCGTGGGTGCTGACAAGAAGAAAAGAGGCAGCTTGTTAATTCTGGACTTGAAGGTTTGGAGGTTCGGAGGAGAAGGAAAAACATGTGCCGGCAAGGAATTCCACAACTTGGAAGTCCTCGGGACAAAAATGCAGGCATAACAAGATGTTCTATGTCTGGTGACCTGGATAGTAAAAGGGTGCATTCGCTCTGTTCCCCTGGTAGATCTGTTGGGGGCGGCAGGTGGGGGAACTATGAAGGAAAGCTCCTCTGAGCAGTGTCCGTGTAGATATATATAAAAGAGAGAGAGGTCACCAACGGCACGTAGGTGGGCAAGGGATGGCAGCCTTTGAGTGAGGGTAGGGTCACCGATGAGACGTATAGCTCTCTTTTGAATGGGGTCCAGGATAGCGAGTGTAAAAGCGGCAGCTGCACCCCAGATGTGGGAGCAGTATTCGAGGTTTTGCCTTATTTGTGAAGTTTATAAGGTATATAGATTAGCTGATGAAAAGCATTTGCGAACCAGGAAGAAGAAACCTAATTTCTTAGCAGCCGCTTATGCAATTGATGTGACATGTTGGTGCCAATTAAGATTTCGATCCACAGAAATGCCAACAAGAGAAAATGACTCATTACTTTGATTAACTTGGTTGTACATTGTGATGGGTCTAGGGCTGGTGTATCTCTTGTGAGAAAGAAAGCAAGACTTAGTTTTGGTGGGGTTGAATTGTACAAGATTTCTACTTCCCCAGTCTAATATTTTTTGGAGATCCACGCAGACAGAACCCTCAATGAGTCTGCGATCCTCATTTAATTGGGCTAAAGAGACAGGCTTAGAATATTGTATATTTGAGTGGAGGGTGCTGTCGTCCGCGTAACTGTGAACTGGGTAGGATGTGCTAGAGAACATGTGATTGATGTGGAGAAGAAACAAAGTAGGGACTAAAGCTGAACCTTTAGGAACCCCTGCATTAATTGGATACAGTTTAGAGGAATGGCCATCCACAACAACAGATATGCTCCTGTTGGAGAGGAAATTTGCTGTCCACGTACAAAGTTTTGGTGGTAGGCCATAGGCCGGAAGTTTATTAAGCATCGCTGCGTGCCATACCTGGTCGAATGCTTTGGATATGTCTGGAGCAACAATCTGGAATTCACCGTGTTGTTCCATAGACTTGTTCTAAGAATGGGTGACAAAGGAAAGGAGGTCGGCAGTTGATCTGCGCTGACGGAATCCATACTGCCTGTCGTGAATTAGGCTGTGTTTTTCAAGAAATTTTAGTAATTCGGTGTTTATATTTCCATCACTTTAGAGACGACTGAAAGGAGGGAAATAAGCTTGTAGTTGCTAGGAAGCGCTTTGGATCCTTTCTTGGGGATGGGTTGTACTCGAGCAGTTTTCCAGTTACTAGGGAATATGCCTTTATTGTAAGATATTTGAAACAGACGAGTCAGGACAGGAGCAAGTTCTTGTGCACACTTTTTGAGAACAATTGCTAGGATCTCGTCAAGGCCAGAGGCTTTTCTGGTATTAAAAGAAGAGATCATCTTTCGTACTTTTTTAGTTTTGAAAATGATATCCGTCATTTTATGCACGACATTGTGGACTGTTGGTGGCTCAACATTTGGAGGTGGGTTGAGAATAGAATTGCCGGCGAACAACGAAGCAAAAAGTTCAGCCTTGCCCAGGGCGGTAGAAACAATTTCATCCGCTGAGACAAGAGGTGGGAACGTGCTTTTGCAGTAATTATTCCCAATAGATTTAGCAAGAGTCTAGAAGGGTTTGCCGCCGTTGGAGCTTAAGAGGACCTTGTTTTTGATGTGGTTTTTAAACGAGTTTTTTGCTTAAGAAAGAATGCGGACATAGAGGTGTCTTGCGTCGTTAAGTGCTTGACGATTTTCTTGACTGGGATTGTGTAGAAGCGTTTTGTGAGCTTTTACCTTTTCAAGTCTGGCCTTGTCACAGGGTTTAGAGAACCAGGGCTTTTGAGTGGCTGAAGAGGTTTTATGTGTACGTGGAATAAATAATTCCATGCCAGCTTGGATAATTTCGGTGACGTTTTGTGAGATATCAGAGGGGTCAGGATGAGAGAAGCAGACAGCCAGCGGAGTTGTAGTGCCAAACAATACGTGTGTCTGATGACTGTGTGACCTCGGGTTGCATTGCGCAGGAAGCAGTGACCATGCCGTGGTCTGAACGACCAAGTGGGGCGGTGACTGATATCTTATAGCATTCAGGTTTTGTAGTAAGAAGGAGATTCAAGGGATTTGAGCTGTGTGTTGGGATACGAGGAAAGTAAGTAGGTTGCTGAACCATATTGGCTAAAGAATTGCTAACTGAAAAGGCTTCTGCTGCTCTCTCTTGTGGATCGGTTCTTCGTGGTTATTATTACCCCCAAAATATCTGGAGACCGAAGATCTATCTTTAATACCGAGAGCATAAAACAAATACGGGCTATGTAGAGAAGATCTCACCAGAAACGTGTTTTACAAAGCCTTGAGATTGGGCTTCAACCGTCATTATACTTTATTTTATGAAATAGTAGCACGTTTTTGATACCTTGGCAGCAGTTTTAGTTATAGAGTGCATGGTTCAATAGTCTGTACTTTTCTGCGAATTTTCATAGAAAAAAATCCCTATTAAGGAGATCGCAACTTTGGAAATGTGAGGATATTTCTTCAAATGAGCGAGAACTTGGCCCCTTAGAACTCGTGTATACAGGGTGAAGCATTTCTACAGTACAGTTCAATATCTAGGTATATATATATATATATATATATATATATATATATATATATATATATATATATATATATATATGTATATATATATATATATATATATATATATATATATATATATATATATATATATATATATATATATATATATATATATATATATTTATATATATATATTAATACGTGGAGAAATAAATTTGTACCCCTTTTTAAACACATTGCGCAAACGCAGGAGTGTGAGATTTGGTATAGTTGAAGTTTATATAGAGAAAGAGTGCAGAAAGATAAAATTTATGTACAAATAAGTTAAACAATGCTTTGCTTTAATTAGACAGCTGGATTCCCTGCCTGTGTCAGTTCTCAGCTGACCGTTAATATTTAATCTGTCAATGTCAAACACATATTACTCTATGGTCAAACAGATGTATGTAGATGTGTTCATACTGAACGTTAAACACATAAGGGTCTGTGGACACTATGAGATTATAGAGGTATACTCTATGAGAAAAAAAATCAATAACTTTTAAACTTCAAAATTTAATGAATCACGTTCGAATTTTGACGAATGCACGTTCCACTACTTTCCGATATTATACAAGATACGAGAAAAAATTGTATACGTTAATTATGGGGTGTCTTGAGTTTCATCTTACAAAACTATTTTAATAATCGCAGGCTGGCCCATAAGTCGTTGGTGATACAAATTTCCCTTTTTTTTTAACCAAACACCACTATTTTATTGCACTTTTGCATTTTCCATCGAATTATAATGCATGCTTGTAAGGAAGAATAATTTATAGGGTTCTTCTTTTCGAGTTATTTCAATTGTTTGACAACTTTTCACATTTTTGACGCATATCAAATATCATGATACGGAGTTTTTACCAATAGATTCCGGATTCCATGAAGATGACGCCTTCAGAGAGCTTTCGTTTTTATTATTTGTCGGTGTCTGTGTTAAGTTATTTTAAAGGAATGTGGCACATTGTTTCTACTATATAGGTTATGCTGGTAACTAAATTTGACAGGCGTTTTCATTATATGTAGTTATTAAAAACATGTTTTATAAACATTCACTACTATAATGCACTTGCTGAGTCAAGACAATTTTTTAATATTGACAGACGGATTATGTTTGAAGTATTTCATAAAAAATGAAGAATCCACTAGATCAATGTGCTTATTTAAAACAAGCCAATTTTTGTCAGGTATGTGCTTTTTTACTTCTAAAGCATCAAAAAAGTAAGTTTGCGCTTGTCATCATAAAAATGCAGTGGCTCTATGCGGTTATTTACTGTGGGTCTTTGTTGAGTTTCAATAATACGTTTTGTAAATGTAGGTTTGTCAGGGTGGTTATTTATAGGCGCAGAAAAATTGAGCCACCATCTTTGTCAACATCTTTTGTAAATTACAACTAGCTCAGAATATGAATGTTAAAGGATGAACGTCTGAACATAAATAATTGTTCTTTTCTCAGTGTTGTACTTTATAACTCTTAGTATTCTTTATGTTTATTTAGATAGTCCAACCTCCTTAAATTAATGATATTTTGCCATATTTAAGACGTATTAAAATAAGCGCTTTTCAGTTTGTGTTCCACCGAAGTCCACTGGGTATGTGGCAGTCGTCGGTGTTAATTAAACTGTTGCTTCCGGCACATCTAGGAGGTTGGTATCCCGGCCCTCTAAATGTGCCTATAACATCCTGCAGTGATACTTTATATATATATATATATATATATATATATATATATATATATATATATATATATATATATATATATATATATATATATATATATATATATTATATATATATATATTGAGGGTTGAGATGAATCTGCACTCCTCATGGATACTAGACAAAACTGTACATCAGCCATAAATTTTAGCTCTTACGCTCACAATTTAATTTTGATGGTGGGCCCTTCACAAAGTGAAGAGAAAAAAACTTGTCACGACGACAGCGATATCTATGACGACGGCAGCAAAACTTGTTAAAACGAAACTAAACTTGCTGCATTTAAAACGAAAAAAACTGTTACTTCGGCACTAAAATCTTTTACATAGACACTATTCTTTCTGCACTAGGTATTCCACATACCGATCTGTTACCTAACGTAAAACTTAGGTCTTAGGTAGTAAGTTGCTGTAGACCAGCACCGAAAAATTGAGATAGTGCGGTAGTTAGTTGTCGTCTATTCTAGACCACCGACAATCTGAAGGTAACGCGGCACTTGGCTGCAGATGTTGCACACTTGACAACCACAGACAATCTGTGAGTAATGCCACCGTCAGCTGCAGTTGTTGCCCTTTGACAGGTACCGAGAAGCTGAGAGCGAGTCAGGTTTTGCGTCGCGTTAAGTAAGCAGTTTTAACGTCAGCCTGCAACGTTCGTGCTGACGATGCCTTTCTGTGCTATAGAAACTACAATTAAATCGAAGATCAGCAACATCAACGAGTAACGAATGAAGTAAAGGACAGGTATCAATTTTAATTTATTAAAGGGCATTTTAGTATGTGTGGGAATATTGTAAATTTATAATTTTGGTACGTGTGAGAACATCTGCAGATTTTGTAACATCCAAATTTGTAAATTTGTTTATAAATACGAAAATTTGATTTGGCATATGCAATTACAAGATTTAAAATGTATAGAATGTAAAATTGATTGAAATCATAAAGATATATCGATAGAAAAGAGATCTCGAATAATACTAGGTTAAGTAGTGTTTTTTGTAACTATATATATATATATATATATATATATATATATATATATATATATATATATATATATATATATATATATATATAGGAGAAAACGAAATGTATGAATAAGGCTATAAAGTATTATTATTTGAGAAACAATCAAAACAGTGGGAAAACTATTGAGGAAAACTTAAATAATTAAACAGAAGTAAACAGAAAGAATTCACTAATAGCTTTTGAGTTTTGGGGGTCAAAAGGCCGTGAGATTTCAAATATTGATACATATATTAAAATGTCGTATGCAACTAGTTATACATTTGTAGACGGGGAAGGTGATAAAAATAATAAAACATACTTATATATTTATTAAAACACATACTTTTATTAAACCAATACCACAATATAACACATAAGATTTTCCACATACAGGGTGTTTATAAAAAGCAAAATACATACAAAACAGGTAAGTAAAAACTCGGCTTATCTGTGAAACCTATATTCATATATTTTATCTGGTAAATATACGTAAGTTAAACATCAAGAGGTATTTGATTATAAATTCATATAAAGGTTAAAAACTACCTCTCATATTAAAAATAATCAAGAAATATCAATATATATACATATATATATATATATATATATATATATATATATATATATATATATATATATATATATATATATATATATATATATATATATATAATTTTTTTACCGACCAGTTATAAAAATAGCAAATCGCTTTTGTTGCATAATTGAAATTTGAAGACAAATTTGCAGTTTACGCACGGTCAGTTTTTGACTAACCGACTCTTGATAGATAAAGCTTATCATCATAATACATGCACTTTGGTACTATTTTTGCCTTGTGCTCCTTTTCCAGGGGTATGTAAAGGCAACTCATCGGGGTTGGGGGTAGTTAGTACGCAGTTTCTCCTTCACACGACTACGAGGGGGGGGGGGGGGCATTATGATGTAGTTTTCCCTTCCCCAAGCTTTTTAATTAAGCAAACTGGGCGTCTTTCGAGGAGAAACTGAATGGATAGCACGGTGTCGGTTTTCTGAATTTTTTTCTCTCTTTTATTTAGGTGAATCAAGAGTCTTGTGTGGAAGAAACGAGAAGGTGGCCGCCTTTATATATTTTTTTCGAAACAGCCACTTCTGTATACATGGGCCACGAAAGAAAGGTTGTGGTTCCAACCCCGAAGAAAGTTACGAGACCCGGGGCAAATAGGTGTGCTGTGCGAGGTAAACAATATTACAATGAAGTCTATCCGTAAGATGTGAAAAAAGTAGCTTACAGAAGTCCAACTAAGCTGTTTTCTTTTTCACATTTTGCATTTATATTTCATTTTGGTCTTCTTCCTTGTACAGAACCCCTATTCCCGCTGGGCGGCCTAACTTTCTTAGAGGTTGAAACCACAACATTTCTTTTGTTGATTATACGCCCAGGGTTGCTTCTTAGCATGTTTCTGAAAGCTAATAATGGGATAATCTACAAATTTACCAATTTTACATACAACTATTTTTTTGTCGATTTTTAGTAAATTTTACATTCTCTACGAAAAATCTCGATTTACAGAGTATTTTATTTTCCCCGAAATTCTTGTATCTTTAAAAATAAACAAGTTCTTTGGTAGGATAAGCATTTATGGATGGCTGCAGTACCCCAGAATCTGACTGTATTCGACGCTGTTGAACCTTAATTACTTCCAAGCCATAAATATAAAATAGGCCTTTCAGACGAGCCAAACTGTGCATGTTGGGAAGTAGGAAAACCGCAGCATGTTTTGTTGGAATGTACCAATAAATATAACGTTATTGAAACTCTTATAGAATATATTAACAACTCAAATATAGTACAAAAACTATTTTGTATAACGCAAATACCAAAGATGAAAAATATAGCATTATATTATATTAATAGACCACATCCACAGATTGGCTTTAAAATTATGATAAATATATTTAGATGTAGGATAGAATTAAGGTAGTTTAGGTAAATATCCCCAGTGTTCAATCCCTTTTATGTTCACCTCATCTTATATAGGTCTTCCTGTTTGTCTTTAAAGTTGCCATGATACCCCTTGTCACGAAGCTATTTGTCCCCTGTGCAATCCTGAATATAATGAAATTGGAAAAAATATATATGTACATATGTCATATGTGTATATGTTTGTGTATATACTAGATATAAAACAATTCTTGAGATGTATTTTGCATGCTAGGGTGTATGTATGGGAAAGTTGTATGCATATTTACATAAGGTGATCCGACACTATTGTTTATTATTATTAATCGATATCAATTATTTGCTGGGCTGCTGCTCACTGGCGTGGGTGATTAAAGTACAATATATATATATATATATATATATATATATATATATATATATATATATATATATATATATATATATATATATATATATAGTTATGTTATGGGTTGTCTTGTGTAATGTATAGTTAATCAGTATAGTTATCTCAAAAAATCCCGCGTTTAAGGCGCTATTTTATTATGTTATAATAAGTTCTGTGCGATCTATTACTACTATTTTAATCTTAATATAAGAAAAAAACATGTAAACTGTAAACCCCCTTATAAAAATGTATACGGTTTATGCCATGCATTTACCTTTGATTGTTCTCTGTCTACGGCTGACTGTGTCTCCTCGAGGTGTGGCTTCTACTCATCTCTATACCTAAATTTAACTACTAATTGCCCTCTCATATACTCAAATTCAGTCGAAGTCTCAAGGAAACACAAATAGATTCTACACTAACCCTTATTCCTTGATTACGTCTCTAACTCGATATAATAATATTTACTTAAACTATAAATACCTTAATTCATTCTTCCATCCTCCCTTATAAAACTAGTAGTCCTCTGTTATACGGTCACAGCTTTTCTTGGAATCAGCTGACCTCGAAAATGACGCTGCTTTCTTCTTGTTCTTTCAAATTTCTCTCTGGTCTGACCAAACTCACTTTTTTTCTTCCAATTTCTTTCTGATCTCACCAAACTTACTTTTTTATTTCCTATTTCCCTTTCATCTGACACGTACTTTCAAAAAATATGTACCTCTCCTTATTAAATTATCTCCAAACTGACATTTAATTTCAATTTCTTTCTAATCTCTCCAAACTTACTTTTTATTTCCTATTTTTCTTTCATCTGACACGTACTTTCAAAAATCATGCCACTCTCCTTATTAAATTATCTCCAAACCGACTTTTACTTTCAAACTCATCAGTTAAATTCACCCCAAATTCACAACATCTCTCTAATCTGAAATCCCCTTTCTAATTAATTTTTACCTTTCACACTTTCCGTTTCCATGACAGTCCGCATTCTAAATCATTTATTAATTTATTATAGCTACTATTATATTTACAGTATAACAAATTCTTATAGAGAACAAATTCTTATGTCGAACATCTTCTTCCATATAAACCAATTATTGTCTTTAAATCTCAACATCTAAACGCCTTAGTATCTTCTACACCACTTACTTACACCCTAGTCTACCGCTTATTCTTAATTAACTAATAATACCTAAATTATTTACAGGCATATCATTGCTATTTGAGTCCATGTTCTGTTTCATTGAATTTGGCTTTTATTTTTATAAATTGTACACAATCTCGGAAGTACACGGCACATATAGGTGAAGACTGGCACTTGTGATGAGCACTGAAAAGTACAATTTGATTCTAAATTTTTTGGTATTCAGTTTTTCATGGCTATTAAATTTACAATTACCAAATTTTTTTAACATCTTTTCATCGATAATAATAATAATAATAGTTTGATGATTTTATATGCATGTGTGTGTATGCGAGCCTGAATAACACCACAATATATATATATATATATATATATATATATATATATATATATATATATATATATATATATATATATATATATATATATATATATATATATATAGCTTACAAATTTGAAAACCTCAACAGCATAAACAAAAACATCTTGATATTCTCAGTATAATTATGTAACGCGATTAAAACAACAACATTTACTCTGCAAATACCCCGCCCGCGTATTTAAATATTATTCTAATCTTATAGGAACATTTAGCGACGATTACATTATGAGTTTGACAGCAGTTGTTTCATTAGCTACAGTTATATAAATGGCTTGTTAACGAGACAGACTTTCAGAGAAAATAAATCTCTAACTAAACAGAATTGTTCTATTCCAGAACCGAGACCATATCCAGCAATCCATCTCCGTATCTGCAGTTAAAATACAGAGAGCCGCAATCGACTCCGAAACGGCCCGCCCTTTCGGCTTCAAGATAAACAGGATCCAAATCCGGCAACAACGAGCTTTCAGTCTTCCCATAGCTCGGCCTGTAATTAAATTTCATCGATTAGAAGTACAAGTTTACTTCTAGGTCCTTAAGACGGCTTACGTTAGAGTTATGTGTAGCAGTTGTCCGTACAAGCCGTTGGCATTGTGGTGGGTACTTGATAATGCATTTTCGCAGATACTTCGGAGCAGACAGGCTCTCCCATCGACATGTTGACTGAAAAGGAGATAATGCAGTTAGCACTTAGGAACACAATGGATAGTGTAATTCTACTTAACAAGTCATTGGTCGAGCCAAAGTAGTGTAGTGTGTGTGTTTTATAACCTTAATGTAATTTTTTCGTATCTAGTCTTATCTTGAGAAAATGCTCTTGAACATGCATTGTGCCAGATTTCATTTTTAATACTGCCAGGAGCAATAATAATAATAATAATAATAATAATAATAATAATAATAATAATAATAATAATAATAATAATAATAATAATAATAATAATAATAATAATAATAATAATAATAATAATAATAATAATAGGTTAGGTTTGATTGTGAGTTGGCCATATCGGTCCCTCCATCGCGACCATAAGGTGTATTGTTGCTCACGCCTAATAGTCTATATTTCGCCGAACAAAGCCAGGCTCCTGCAGAGGTCGATAATCTTTGTGGGCGTAAGTTGATCCGGATCCTCCGGAGCAAGCTTTATCTTGCCAAAGAGCAGGTATCTAGTCCTGTCTGCTGCCGGACAGGAACACAGTACGTGCTCTGCTGTCTCGTCACTCTCCATACACAGCCGGCACTCGGTCTCCTGGCCAACTCCAATACGGTGCATGTGGTGACGCAAGCGGCAGTGTCCTGTATACAGGCCGACTAGAATACTCAGTTGTTGTCTGTTTAACTCTAGAATTTTTTTAGCCCTTGACTCAGACATGCCATTTATGAAGGCCTTAGAGTGAGCTAATCCTGGAAGATGTTGCCAATACTGGATTGTCATTCTTTCTGTCCAGGTCTTTAAGGTGCGTTTTGCTGTGCCTGATGTTATCCCCAGCACCGGTTCTGGTCCGACAAAGTCTCTCTGGGCACCACTCCTGGCAAGCGTGTCGACCGCAACATTGCCATCATGGTCTGAGTGACCCGGTATCCAGACCAGCGACACCTCATTACTCTATCATACGGGCCCAATGTTACCTTACTGCTACTTGAACGGCGACATACCTAAGACAATTCGGGAAAACCCACTGAAGACGGCGTTCTTTGGTGATCACAGCTGCTCGCTTTCGAACCTGGTGCACCTGTCAAATAATATGTACACTTCTTCCTCGGCCGGCCTGCAGATCTCGATGCTAACAGAAAACCAAAGACAAATAAAGTTCACGAACAGGACCCGGACGGCTACTGCAACTATCGGCGTGACTGGAATCTGAAACGACTTAAAAAAAACTGAACTCTCCACATGCGTCTCGCTGGCCGGTCGTCTCTAGCCACAGACACCGGTGCTGCAGAGTGTCGGCCAAGATCTTCCGCTGCTGCGATGCACGAGCTCGATCCAACCGGCTAGCACACCTGACCCCGTTTTCGTCGCTGCTCATATCGAAGACTTTGCCTGGGCGATGACATTCTCTTGGCATCGCCTGCTCGTAGCCGGACGACGCGGGGCGCGTTTAAAGCCACATATTAATAAATATTTGCAAATAATTCATAGGATATTAAATTAAATGTACATTGAAGGGATATAGTGTTGTGTTAGTAATTAGATTATATAATGATGTTCTACTTATCAACTTCGTAACAATATATATATATATATATATATATATATATATATATATATATATATATATATATATATATATATATATATATATATATATATATATATATATATATATATATATATATATATATTTGAAAAAATTTATGCAAATTAGCGTTTAACTAGGCACCCTAGAACATCTAAGTAGTATATGTATAAACATATCAAAATTTAAACTTGACCAGATAAGTGTTCAAGGGCACCTAGTCTGCGCCAATTAGTAGACATTTTTTCAACTTCAAAAGTCGGGGTCTCCTAAGTAGTGAATTTTCCCGACAAAAATTCACTAAAAATGACACAATGAAAAACTTTAAAAACGTTTAATATTCGATGAAACTTGGATACGGCTATAAGCTATGTGTTTTCTTTTTTTATATTTGGTAATAATAAGGTCAGTGCAACGGACTGTTGAAGGCAGAGAAAGAGAATGGCATGGAAACCGGCACGGGCTGCAAAATGTTCAATTTAATTTTACAACGTAAAATGAGAAGCAGAGTTTCGAATTATCATTAAAGCTATCACAATATCACCGTTTTACAGCACTTAGAATTATCTTCGAACAGACGTGTCGATGTTCGTTATTTTAAATAGGCGAAACGAATCCAATTCCCTTATTTATAGGATCGATTATTTAAGCAATCCCATTACACTTTGACAACACAATCCTATTGTTATAATGAAGAGACTGTAGGCAGTAATCTTTGATTGGAAAATGAACAGCCCTCAATACATTAGAATTTACGTGACATCTCTGAAATTGAGCCTGCCTGAATACAGAGGATGTTATTCTCATTTAACGGTCCCTGTCGATGTTGTTTGTTTGAGTTAAAGCACCATCTCTATCTTCCTAGTTAGTGGATTTCAATCTAAAGGGAGTATTTGCAATTTGTAGCCGTGGTTTAAATCCGTAATCCTCAACACTGAAATTGTCTAACTTTCAACAGTTTGATAAACAGTGCACTTGCTGCTTCTCTTTTTAAACGAAGTAAAAATGCTAGCGCATATTTTTCCTAAGGTACTGCAAAAGATTATTCGATAATCAATGACAAAAGATAAATATTATTGTCATTCTCAGACCTGTTCTCAAGAGTCAACTTATTTGAGCGACCATCACCAATCACCGACCCGAAAATTAAACCTCATTTGTACAGGTGTGCCAAATTGCTCATTTTTAAAGAAAATCTCCTATTTCTAAACTACATAGGCAAAAACTGATGTCAGTGTCTGCGGCTCAATTTTCATGACAAATTTAATGGTGAAAACCGCATATCGATATCTATTGCTGTCTTTGAGATACGGAGTGTTCACTAACCTGTGCATTTTTGGAAAGTGGCCAAAACTTTTTTCCAGTTGAAATTTTTTGAATATATGAAAACATTTCTACAGCACTTTTTTACGTATAATATAGACGTGTACATTATTTTTAGTAAATTTTCATTATGAAAAATCACAAATTGAGAGGTATTGATGGTACGACTTTTGGGGAATTTCTTCAAATGAGCGCGAACTAGGGCCTCTAGAACCCAAATCCAACGTTTGTTTAGATTTATATATACATATATATATATATATATATATATATATATATATATATATATATATATATATATATATATATATATATATATATATATATATATATATATATATATATTTGTGTGTGTGTGTCCCCACCTTATAACTCAAAAAATACTTCAGATTTCTATCAAATTTTGCACGTACCTTGACTTTGTATATGGCTCGGATGAGTTAATTACTCGGCTGTCAATTCCCAATTTTTCTTAGAAAAAGATTTAAAAAAATTTCTATAACGCAATAATTTCTTAATTATTGGAGCTATTCAAGCAAAAATTCACAAGTCAATAAAAGGCACTCGGACTAATCTGTTCGCGGAACTTTAAATAAAATGGCCCACAAACAAAAAAGTTACTCTAAATTGAAACATTGCTAAAAATAAACAATCTACGACATCGCTTCAAATTCCATACGACATTACGCATTACGTGTTGACAAAGACAGAAAAATGCAGCGGGTATGTAGCTATACTGTTTAAATAAATCTACATAACTCGCCCAATGTCACAGTGAGGCTCAATTCTTGATGTGTGTTACCGGATTGTCAGATTGTATGTAACTTTCAGAATAGACGACACCTCACATATCTGTGGCTTGGTCGAAAAAGGCCATATGTGCAAATAGTGCAAAATTGACTTTTTGGGCCTATCTTACTACATAAATAGCGTTAATTTGAATGAAAATGGTCCTAACTGAATAAACCTGCTAAATATGAGAATTTAAGTGTGAAAAGGGCCTAAGTGCATAAAGACCTATGTTTATTTCAGGCCCGTTTTATTGGATCTATCTAACAAAGAAGGTACAGTTCAAAATGCTGAATAGGTATAAGTGAAAGTTTGGGTCTAAGAGTTCTTAGGCCTTTTTTACTTTGTGTTACATTTTTCCTTGAAGGGCAGTTTTAATTTTATTCTCAAAGACCCTGCAGTTTAAAACAATCAAATCAATACAGTCGTGTTTTAAAGGATTCTAAATAAGAGATCGTCACCAGTTTTTGGCCAGAAATCCGAAACTGGACTCCATACACAGTTGGCGATGACTACAGCCCAAAATTAAAGCCTATCATTCCTTTAATTTGCATATTGAATACCTACCTACCAGATAAAAAAATTAATAAATTAAAACCCGGCAAAAGAAATATAGATTTTGCTGAGGTGGTTAATCCTTCTGGACACCGTATATATTAATAATTATATATATATATATATATATATATATATATATATATATATATATATATATATATATATATATATATATAGGGTGTCTCGTGATGACGGTCCAGTAGATTTATTTCAGAGACTACCTTGATTGGAATTTTGGAAATTTGGACAACAGTGTTTTAGGCACGTCTTACCCAACTAAGACATCTTCGTTATTTTAAAGAAAATACACTGTACCTATATTATGGCATTTTTAGATTTTGCGTAACGTTTAAGGTGGACTTTTATTAAGTTTTCATTTTCCTAAAACTAACCGTTTTCTAGATATTTAATTTTTTGCAAAAAATAAAAATAAAACAAACAGTAGCCACTTTAAAAATATGTGTATTTTAGAGTAAGAAAGATATAGCGGCAATATTTACGTGAGGACTGGCTGTGTCTCCAAGCTTCCCATATACGCTTTTAGAGTTACTTAATTGCATACAGTTTAATTAGCCGAGTTTAGTTAAATTAAAAGCTTCATAGTTCCCTTTTTAGTGAATTTTCGTAGAAAAAATTCACTAATGGGGAGATCCCGACTTTTGAATTTTGAAAAAAATTTTGCAAGTGAGCGCGAACTAGGACCCCTAGAACCCATATCCGGGGTCAGTTTCAATTTTTATATGTATGTATATATAAATATATATATATATATATATATATATATATATATATATATATATATATATATATATATATATATATATATATATATATATATATATGTATGTATCACACCGATAACTCAAAAAATAATAGGCAGATTTTGATAAAATTTTACGTGTGCCTTCCTTTTGTAAATGGCTTGGACAAGTTCGTTAGTCAGGAAAATCGGACGAGTTTTTCCGGGAAAATTTTGAGTTTTCATTCGAAAAAAATTCTTATCTCAAAAAGTAATAAGCCGATTTTAATAAAATTGGGCATGTACCTTCCTTGAGTTTTCATTCGAAAAAAAAATTTTTCTCTCAAAGAATAAGGGGCCGATTTTGATAAAATTTGGCATGTGCCTTCCTTTTGTAAATAGCTTTGATAAGTTCGTTAATCAGAAAAATCGGACGAGGTTTTCTGAAAAACTTTTGAGTTTTCATTTGAAACAATTTTTTATCCTAAAAAATAAAAAAATCTATGATAACCAAATTTGGTAGGTAGGTTTACGATATAAAAAGTAAACTATACACCAAAATTTAGATTTCTATGTTACAAGAAAAAAAAGTTATAATAAAGTATTTTGTGCCAGATCATTTCTATGAAAATTCACTATCATAACGCACTTGCTGCGTCCAGGCTTTTTTAGTGAATTTTCGTAGAAAAAATTCACTAATGGGGAGATCCCGACTTTTGAATTTTGAAAAAATTTTTGCAAATGAGCGCGAACTAGGACCCCTAGATCCCATATCCGGGGTCAGTTTCAATTTTTATATGTTTATATATATATATATATATATATATATATATATATATATATATATATATATATATATGTATCACACCGATAACTCAAACTCAAAAAATAATTTGTGTTTGCTTTTGAGCTGTACAATACAGCATTTGACTTTTGATATACCTAAAAGTAGCAAATATTAATATTTTAGTGACATACAACCATCTTTATCTTATTATTTTGTCATATGTATGTGAAATGATAATTTCTTTTTTTGAAGCTCTTGCTGTTTATTTTATTTTTATTTGTGTTTGATTAATGTTCATTTGAGATTTACAAACCATGTTTATTAAATTTTGCTTGCTATTCCAAATTTAATTTATATGAATAAATTTAATACTTTTTTACATTAACATATCTGTTTAATTGAAAAGTAATTCCTAACCAATATTTCTCCTATTTGGCGGCGACTCAATAGATAATTCTGACTACCTTTTTTCGAGATATATATTACAGTTTTAAAAATTACCAGGTTCTTATCAGGAGATCCAACATATATGGGACCTCTGGCAGAACAACTCAGAGTTAGGTAAGTAGTATGCTTTATTTCTTAACATCTTGTGACCCTACCGGTATTTCTCATTTTGCAAATAATAAAATCTGATAGATAGATATATTAGGTTGGAGCTCAACAGCTAATGGTGACCTCACTACCAACCGCATTCAGATCCAGTTGAGGTCAATCTTTGGATATCAGCTTTTCCGCTTGCTGCATAATACTTTGCATCATATTGATGGTAAAAGTTATTTTATTTGAAGGAGGTAACAATTACTATCTAAAAAATTATATAGATACCATATTAAAAGTCTGGTTCAACTAGTCTGGGCTGTTAGTAGGATACTCGCTAACTCAGCCCGGACAGGTGCGAAAATATACTGTCATAATTTTAAATATCAGAATACTGTATCAGGCCAAATTTCGGAAAATTATAATGGTAATAAAGCACTCGCAACCTAGAAATAAGTTGAAGGCAAAACGAAAGTGCAGGACACAGCGACTGCATTACAGTAGTGAATTTTCATAAGAATTGTACTTCATTAGTACGGCATATTACAAAAATTAATACTTGAAATTTAAAGAGACGTTGACGATCGGTTTTAGAGGTCCAAATACTCGCTTCTGATCATTTCGTGTAGGTTTGATACTTCCAGTCGATCTAAGTCTGTCCTCTATGCTCGAAAATTTCCATCTACTCATTCGCGAGATAAATGGAGCCAAACAATGGCCCATTATAATACAATGTCGCCTTCCCACGGTAAGAGCCGCTGAGTCAGCCGCCGTCTGAACGGAGCCAAGAACTTGCAGGTCCAAAGTGCAAGTAGAACGGAATATCACTGTGAGAATCAACATCAGCAGATTCCTTGTGATCCAGAGACAATAGTGCCACGCCTGGAGGAAAGACTATAAAGAGGCTAATCACAGTGGGAGAACCGTTCATAGATCACATGTAGGTTGATCGTCTTACTTTTAGTATTATATATTATTCATGTTTTTTGTAACTAAGTAATTAAGTATTGATTGTTCAAAGTATTAAATAAATTGTTTTAAAAATTCAAACGTCTTAACCGTGAAGTTAAGTGGCGCAGTCGTTAGTATTGGTTAGAAAACCGAAAGCATATCGATTTTTAAGCGTATCGACGCCTAATAACCAATTCGAGCCAAGCAGAGCCAAGTTAAAGCAGAAATAGTGGCCAAGCAGAGCCAAATGGAAGCAGCAACCATCGTATTATGGTAAGTTTACTGCTATCCCATTTTACATTTCCAATTTTTTATATGTGTTGTATTGAAACGTTATATGTCTGATTCAGAGGAAGAATCACAAAGTTTATGTAACATAGAGTATAGATTCAGATCAATCAGCATTAGCGACAATAACATAACAGTAAATCATTCTAATATTAATAAGAGTAGTAACAGTAGCAATATGACAGACCAATTCAAAGAATTTTTCTTAAAAGCTATTCCCGAGTTCGACGGGCAACCAGCCAACGTAGGCAACTTTTTAAAAGCATGTGACTTGGTCATGAACCAGTTCTACGTGCCAAATGAGAATCTGTATATGAATCACTTCTTGAAAAATTATGTTCAAACTAAACTAACGGGAACAGCCCGGCTTATAGTAAATACAAAGATAATTAATACGTAGGCAGACCTGAGAGAGGCCATTGTTCAGAATTTCAGTGACCAAAGAGATAGTCATAGTTTATTAGCGGAGATGTTAACCTTGAAACAGCGTAATGCTGAAGACGCACTGTCGTTCGCGAACAGATGCCGTCATATAGAGCAATTGCTCATCTCGAGTTTAATAGCCAACGAGCCAAATGAAGGCGGGCGATTAATTAAGAAAGACATATACCAGAATCAAACATTAAAAGCGTTCTTAGGAGGAATACGCAATCCGTTAGGGCTCGTCTTGCGTAGTCAAGGACCCACGAGCATAGAACAAGCTTTGAAATTCGTATTCGCAGAGGAAAATTTCGATTATAGAGATAAAACAATAAATAAGAATTTCAGTAATAGTAATAAATTGGAAGGACAAAACCGTACGTTCTTTCAGAGACAAAATAACCCACCTTTTCAGAATGTACAATTTCAGAGACCTTTCCAAAATAACTTTAGACCCTTTCAACAACATAATAATCAAAACAATCACACAAACTCCCAGCCTAGACAAAATCAACACTTTGTACCAAGGCAAAATTTTTCGAGTCAATTTAGGAGACCCAACTTCAATAATCAACCGGGTCGACCCAATGTAAATCATAATGCTAACAGAAATTATCACGAACCAATGGAAGTAGATAGTTCTAACACTAGCCTGTCATTACCAAGGAGAGCAGCTCACGTAAACAATATAGAATTTAATGAAAACGAAGTAAATGAAACAAATTACGATGCCAATTATGTAAACGAAGAATTAAATTACGAAAATTCGCCAGCCGAGGAATACGATATCCAACAGCAAAATTTTCCCACGGCAGGGCCCTCAACGAGAGAACCGTGATAGATATAAATAATATGAATACATTATGTAAGTTACCGTATATAGAATTAAATGAAATATCAGGTAAATTTTTGTTAGACTCAGGATCTTCAAAAAATCTTTTAAACCCTGCTGTAGCATATGATAAGTTCCCTAAAAACATATTTACGCATGATTTTACCATACGCACCGTGCATGGCATTTTGAAGCACTGTAAGCGTGCACGTATTAAACTTAAATCGATTTCAGAGGAAGTACAAGAGTTCTGCCTGTTTAGCTTTAACACATTTTTTTCGGGATTGATTGGGATGGAATTTTTGAAACGAAACGAAGCTAAAATAGATTTTAAGGAGCACAAACTGTATATAGGCAAGAATATTATACCAATAAAATTCACAGATCTTAGCGTAAGTCGATCGGGACAAACAGAAACCAACGCAGATGGTTTAAAGCTACCCGAGACTCGTTTACATTTAAACAATATAATAACCCAGCAGTATTTCATACGTAATGAAGAACTTGAGACAATTAATCACGTACTAAATAATAACCAAGCTTATAATGTAAGAGATAGGCCATTCAGCAGATTAAATAAACAATATGCATCGGAAACCAGATATAGCCACAGGAGAAGTTCGTTTGCACCAGTAGTTATACAAAATAATAATTTGAGTACAACTCATATTAATAATTTAAACACTTACGATACGGGGCGTAATCAAAAACGGATTAATAATGAGAATGTCTTAATTGAACAAATAGATACAGGAGAATTAAATGACGAGGAAAAACAATTGTTATTTAGTTTATTATCAGAATATCAGGACATATTTTTAAATAAAAACGAACCATTGACGCACACAAATGCGATAAAACATAGAATAAGGACAACAGACGACATACCTGTCCATTCTAAATTATATAGATACCCGTACGTACATAAACCGGAAGTAGACAGACAAATAAATGACATGTTAAGACAAAAGATCATTAGGAAAAGCCACAGCCCATATAGCTCACCTATTTGGGTTATATCAAAGAAAATGGACAAGTCAAATAAACAAAAATGGAGAATTGTGGTGGACTATAGGAAACTAAATGAAAAAACAATACCGGACAGACACCCAATCCCCAAAATTGATGAAATACTGGACAAAATTGGGCGAGCCCAATATTTTTCGACGATCGATTTGATCTCTGGGTATCACCAAATTGAAATGGACCCCAGGGACATAGAAAAAACAGCGTTTACCACCGATACAGGCCATTGGGAGTACACCAGGATGCCGTTCGGGTTATCTGGGGCTCCAGCGACCTTTTCTAGGCTCATGCAGAACGTATTAGAAGGCCTAATTGGACAAACATGCCTTGTATATATGGATGACGTCATAGTTTTCTCCACATATTTACAGGAACACCTTGAGAAACTAAAACTAGTATTCGAGCGCTTCAGGCAAAGCAACTTAAAGATCCAGCTAGACAAAAGCGATTTCCTAAGGAAGGAAGCCGAGTTTTTAGGACACGTGGTCAGCCCAGACGGGATCCGTCCGAATCCAAAGAAACTGGACGCAATAAGGAAATTCCCGATACCTAAAACCCCAAAGGAAATAAAATCGTTCCTAGGATTAGTTGGATACTATCGTAAATTCATAGAAAACTTCGCACACGTTACGAAACCACTAACAAAATGTTTAAGGAAAAACTCGAAGATAAACGTGAACGACGAAGAATACATTGCTGCCTTTAACTCATGTAAAGACATATTAATGAATTCACCTGTACTTATATCACCGGATTTTTCTAAAGACTTTATATTAACAACCGACGCTTCAAACGTAGCAATAGCCGGAATATTAAGCCAAGGCGAACCCAATGCGGATCACCCGATAGCTTACGCCAGCCGGACATTAAACGACACCGAATCCAGGTACAGCACAATCGAAAAGGAATCATTAGCCATCGTGTGGGCAACTAACTATTTTAGACCATACTTATACGGAAGGAAATTCACTATATACACGGACCATAAACCTTTAAAATGGTTATTTTCGTTGAAACAACCAAATTCAAAATTGGTCCGTTGGAGATTAAAATTAGAAGAATATGAATTTAAAATTGAATACAAAAAAGGAAAACTAAACTGCGCAGCAGATGCACTGTCCAGAGTAGAAATAAACCCACTAGACATAGATAATCAGTCAATGGCGAATAATATCGACGAAGAGGAAGAAATCATAGAAATTGACGATGACGACACAGCAAACTCGAATGCGGACTCGTATTCAGCACCAGGCATACCAATACTCGAGGAAGAAATCGTTAACAGCAAAACCAATCAGATAGTTTTTAAAAATACGGATAAACCGGACATATTCGCAGTCAGAAGAGATAAAAGAAATTTCATCTATGCAAACTTCAATTTAAATAAACCGGATCAGATAGAGAAATTTATAAAAGAATACTGTTTACCACAAAGGAAATATTATTGCATTTTTGTAAATGAACAAGATTACGAACTAGTAAGTTCGGCAATCAATAAAAACTTTAATAACGTAGAATCACCCAAATTTTATAGATGTCTGGAAATTAGGAATGAAATTAACGAAGACGAATTAACCGAGACTATAACGAAATATCACGAGGGAAAGAGTAACCATCGCGGGGCTGATGAGACTTACCTAAGAATGAAGAAAATATACTACTATCCCAACTTAAAGAAACATATAGAGGAATATGTACGAAATTGCGAATTATGCAAAACGTGCAAATACAATAGGAACCCGGTACAAATAGCCTTGAAGCACACCCCCACAGCATCTAAACCATTAGAGATATTACACATTGACACATTCCAAATTGAACAAGCTATCTTCCTAACAATTATAGATCCATTTAGTAAATTTGGCCAAGCATTTCCAATAAAAAGTAAAAGTGCTACGGAAATTGCAAAAAACTTGATCAAGTACTTTTCACAGTATGGAGCGTGTAAAATAATAATCGCAGACCCAGGTACTGAGTTTTCAAACCAGGTAATTAAAGAACTATTAGAAACATATCAGATAGAGTTACATATAACACCGCAAAACCCAACATCCAATGGACCTATCGAAAGATTTCACAGCACGATTATTGAACATTATCGATTATTCAAAATGAAATTTAAAAATATGAAACCCATAGACTTAATACCATATTGTATATTCGCTTACAACTCGACAATACACTCACAGACACTAAAACCACCTTTTGATTTAATATTTGGCTACATACCCGAAATGTTTAACTATGACCCGGAAGTCATAATTACACAGGAATACAACGTACAACATAAAGATTTAATGCAAATTATTTACGAGATAGTCAGAAGCAGGATAGAGAATTCAAAAATAAAAACGTTACAACGGACAAATAAAAACACGAACCAACCATTCAAGGAAGGTGATATTGTCTATAAAAAGATACCACCAGGCTTTCATAAAAAACATAAAAACCCATTTTCAGGACCGTACTCAATAATATCCCTATTAGAACATAACAAAGCTATTTTAATAAATCATAAAAATGACGAACAGACGATAGCACATTTAAGAAATTTACGTATTGCAGGTTCCTTGCCACGGGAATAACAGCCCAAATACAAGACTTGACAGACAACCCAGGCATGTTACCAAAGAAATTAGGCACAGCATACACTGAAACTAGCAACTGGAATCTGATACACATACATGACTTGACACAATTACATAGAGACTACAACCAAATAAAAAGACACTACGCAAATACAGTTACCTTCATGACAAAAGATTACCATTCTGAATATCATAATTTTATATCGACATTAAATTTCAGCATAGATAATGTAGACGATATATTTTATAGGATTTTTCCGAATAACAATATTATTAATAGACGAAAACGTGGCCTAATAAACGGACTAGGTTCTATATTTAAGTCAATCACGGGGAATCTCGATTCACAAGATGGGGAACGCATTCAGCAAGCATTAGAAGTCTTAACGACAGATCAAAATAAAATTCATGAACTTTTTAGGTCTCAAAATTCAATCATGCTCGAGGCAATAGCCGAGTTTAATAACACGATAGTAGGATTGAGTCATAACCAAGGCACGATAATAAATAGGATACATGAATTAGGTAATACAGTAGAAAGCCTGCGAAGTGAACAATTAACTCACTATCATCGCATCAAGATCCTAGAGTTACTCATGCAGCTAGGACAATTATTAAACAATATTCAAGAAATAGCACTAACAACAGAAAATGCCATCACCTTTGCAAAATTAGGAATCTTTCACACATCCATACTAAAACCAACATTTATAATAAAAGAAATCAATAAAATCCAAAATTATGCAACTAATGCTAAAGTAATAACAACCACTGATCTAAATCTATACGAAAAAGTCTTTAAAATAAAAGCCGTCCAAAACAATTTCAAAATTATATTTCAAATAGAAATACCTCTGGTAGATGAATCAGAATATGATTATTATCAATTATATACATTACCTGTCCCTAGAAGGACACACCTTTTTACCATGATACTTCCTAGAACCAAATACCTTATCCTGTCAAAATGTCAAAATTTAAAGAACCAAATATATTTTTGCAAAGACGACAATCCAACAACCATGAATGATCAAAACCCATGTGAAATAAAGCTAATAAAATTTCAAAAACCTATTAACAATTGTAATCAAGAAGTAATCAAAATTAATAGAACCACAGTTTCGAGATATGGAACCAGTCAGTATATAGTTATAGCACCCGAAGAAACTAACGTCAGAATAACTTGCAAGGAACAGGAGTGGACCAACATCATCAAGGGTACAAAATTAATCAACCTGCAACCAAATCGCCAATTAACTATAGGCAACAAAAATTACAAGACCGGCCCAGCAACAGCAGAAACACAACAACTATTCAACCTGCCTACACTAGAAACCCCCATTCAAGAAGATCAACCAAATCCAGGACCAGTACCCGAAATATCATTAGAAAACGTACAGCTACACAACATCAATCAAATCCAACACCAACTTCAAAAAATTAAACAAAATATACCAGGACCTATAACAATACCAATCCATCACCTGAGTATATGGACAATATTACTGTACATAGCTGTCTTAATAACCATCACAACGATAGCCGTCCGAATGGGGTTGAAGAAACGAAGAAACCGCAAGGAAGATAAAGGAACAAAAACAGGAACCACCGAGTCCGGATTTCCGTTGAAAATCCGGAACGAACCATAGCTTCGTCTTCAAAAAGGGGAGGAGATAAATGGAGCCAAACAATGGCCCATTATAATACAATGTCGCCTTCCCACGGTAAGAGCCGCTGAGTCAGCCGCCGTCTGAACGGAGCCAAGAACTTGCAGGTCCAAAGTGCAAGTAGAACGGAATATCACTGTGAGAATCAACATCAGCAGATTCCTTGTGATCCAGAGACAATAGTGCCACGCCTGGAGGAAAGACTATAAAGAGGCTAATCACAGTGGGAGAACCGTTCATTCTTGTTCCGAGTTAGTCCTTCGCACACCGAGTGCTGAGACTATAGATCACATGTAGGTTGATCGTCTTACTTTTAGTATTATATATTATTCATGTTTTTTGTAACTAAGTAATTAAGTATTGATTGTTCAAAGTATTAAATAAATTGTTTTAAAAATTCAAACGTCTTAACCGTGAAGTTAAGTCGCGATATATTGCGATATCTCATGTCGAAAACTCTGCATATTCTGCTCACAATCTTATCACATTACTCATGGATAAAAAATCAATTAAAAATATCAGTATTTGAGTACTCTTCGTTATGTTGCATTTTAATTATCTTCTGATTCTTCCAACGTGGGCAATACAAACATCCACACAATCCATTCTCAAGATTAAGTGCTGTCAAAATTTAATATAATGTTTTGTTGTCACACAAAGTCTCAGCCGCCCTTTTTATGTAGAGTAATGTGTCCTCTTGAAAAAATAGTCTGGACGCAGCAGGTGTCTTATAGTAGCGGATTTTCGTAATAATATTTTTAATCGCAAATTTGCCTTGCTTTCAAAAGAGGGACATTTGGTTGGCAGTATAACCTATATAGTACTAGCAATGTACCATATTTCATTAAAATAGCTTTGTTGTTTCAAAAGCTACAAACATTTTCTGAAAATAAACTTTAAAAATTCCAGAAAAAACTATTCCGATTTTCCTGGCTTTCCTTAAGGCTATTTACATACCTGTCAAGATATAATTATTCACAAATAACTTTAGGACCAAAATTGAAAAAAAAAACGAAAATTTGCAAACATTTCTTTTACAAAAATTCACCTTTTTTTTACAGAATTTGCCTTCAGTAAAGTTACACAAAATTATATTTTTCACAAAAATTCGTTACCTTTTTACAATGACTTACTAAACATTAATAATTAATTACCAACATATCACAAAAATCCTACAAAAAATGATTTCTACGGAAACACAAAAAACATTTCTGCGAAAACTTTTGAAATTCAGCCACTATTTGAGAGTGCCTGTTTACGGCAGCTCGATTTTTTTGACGAGTAATACAAACAAAAAGCTCTCTCAATACGTCATTTCCATGAGGCTCCGGTATCTATTGATAAAAACGCCGTATCACAATTTGTGATATATGTGTGAAATATGTTCCAAAAACGTGAAAAGTTGCAAAACAATTGAAATAACTCAAAAAAGATGAACGATATAAATTTCTTTACAAACATGCATTACAATTTGATGGCAAACACAAAAATACAATAACATAAGGGGTGTTCCATTAAAAAAAAAGATATTGTGTATCACCAACGGCTTATGGACCATCCTGTGATTGTGAAAATAGGTTTATAAGATGCAGCTCGAGGCACCTTATAAATAAGGTATATACTTTTTTCTCATATCTTGTATAATATTGGATATATTGAGCTTTCCGTAGAAATGTGTCACCCTGTATATGTGTAAACAGACAAAAATTGAAACTGATATATACGAGATATAGGTTTTACGGGTTCTAGTTCGCGCTTATTTGAAGAAATCTTTTTAAAATTCTTAAGTCGCGGTCTTCTCAATAACGAATTTTTTCCACGCAAATTTGCTGTGTGTGTGTGTGTGTTTTGTTTCTTTAACGTCGGCCTATTTCCTCGACTATGGCCAATCACCGACGCCAGGGAGCAGTTTCACCTCACTATCCTGGAAATTTTGCCGAACCCCTGCCTTTCTGTAAGGAGGCTACGGATCTTTAACGTGCCCAACATCGCATGGACATGGGACCGACGGCTTTACGCCACCTCCGAAGGGCGGAACGTGCAGACAGTCAACTTGCTCAAATACAATGTCAGAACGTCGGTTCATGTTAATTTTACAGTTTGTACTGAAAAAGTGAAAGGAGTACCCTGGGATCGAACCCAGTACCCTTCGGTTCAGAGGCACACGTTCTTATCCCTGAACCACCGAGGTTCTTCGCAAATTTGCTAAAATATGGACTACTAAACCATAAACTCTATAGCCGAAACTACTGCTGAAGCATTAGAAAGAGGGTCTATTTGAAATGGATTTTCCGATAATATTTTAGTGAAATGAAGGACAATGATGTTTGAAGCTGTAACTTGAGGCCCTGTAAAACATACTTATTACTACATATCTTCTACATAATCCGTATTTGTTTCAAGTTTGTTGTCTGAAAATTGCAAACTTTGACGTTTCAAATTCGTGACTTTGACATTATAGAAAGAAAAATTATAATTTTTTTAAAATGTTTTTTTCTGCTACTTCTTGACCTTCTTGCGCCAAGAAAACTTAACTTTTTTATTCAATCGGTTTTGTTAATCACATAAAATATTTTGCTCTTGTGTATTCCTCTCATCACCAGTGGCACCCATTTTTTTTCTTTAAATGCCTATAAGTTTCTTTTATCTTAACTTAGAGATCTGAATTTTAGCGTGTAAGGTGAGTTTGACAGTGGAAACGAATACGGCAAATTTGGTTGTCACATCTCTGTTACATTCGGAGATACAAACACTGTCCAAAAAAAATCCCGGAAAAACTGGTCAGATTTTCCTGACTAACGAACTTATGCAATACACTTAGGAAAGGAAGGTACGCACGTACCGAATTTAATTAAAATCGGCCCATTATTTTTTGAGTTATCGATACGATATATATATATATATATATATATATATATATATATATATATATATATATATATATATATATATATATATATATATATATATATATATATATATATATATAAAGACAGATCTCCTCATTAGTGATTTATTCTCTTTACGAAAAACTCCCTTAAAAGGAAGTTGTTACCTAGAAACGCTTGAAACCAGTAATTCACTAGAGATAGTTATATGATAACTTATATTAAGCCGTTGTAGAATTAAATTCATCACCTGAATCGTCAAGAATATACAGGGTGTGCTATTAAAAAGATTTTTGCGACATTGAATATGTCCAAGTTTGTCTCTAAATTTAGAACATTCTGTAGGATGAAAGTGTAGATTGGGAACACAGTATGGAAGGTCCATTTCAGTGCTTATGGTGTTCCGAGTTTGAGTCCTTTATCTTAAAAAACGTGTAAAGTACAAGGTATTGTAAATAAGGATCAAAGTTTCTCAAAATGTACAAATTGCACAATATCATTGATAGAATTGAAATAGGTTTAGGCAAACCTAATATAAATCTTTATCAAATTTTATGGTGAACCCGCATATGCATTAAGATATAGGGCATTACATTTAAATTAACAAAGTTAATGGTGACTTCCGGATTTACCGGAAGCGATGTGACATTGAGAACGTTTTAAGATGAAAGACGGTTGCGAATTACCCTCGACACCATAAATTCAAAATTAAAGATATTCGGGAACTCCACAAAGTTCTAATGCACGGCTATCATGAAAAAGCCTGTATAGTTAAATGACAATTTAATGTGATAAAGTCTCACTTTAATAAATGATTTTTAATTTATTAAAATAGCACAATGTCAGTCAAAATGCGAAAAACGTTCTTAGTTACCCAAATAGTATTTACTAAACTGCACTTTCATTTAGCTCTGGCTCTGTAGGAAGGTACATATTTAAAGTAAACAAAATAACTTAAAGGCTAAACTTGTAAAAGTACCGTGGCTACATGTCCCTAGTGAAAGAACAGGTAAAACTTTCCAGAAGGCAATGTTTGCTTGTAAAATTCTCTTAAAGTAAAGGAGCTATGCGCTCTCCTTGTCGCCATAAGTTTTCGAGATAAGAATATCAAAGAATGCACTATTTACTTACTTTCTGTATAAAGACTCAATTTCTCTGTATGCAATTGCTCTATCGCTGGATCGTTTACTTCTTCTCTCTCTAGATCTGGACCCAACTATGGGAGGGTATGTGTGCAAATCAGATGCATTTCTAGCAGTGGGATACTGGAACTGAAAGTTCCATCCAACTGCCATTGACTGTTTCATTCCTAACTGAACTGGTATTCCAATTCCAAGAACTATCTGCAAAAGTAAGAACAGGAGTAGGAAAAAGCTAATCGAATATGGAAGTTGTTTAAAGTTTACTATAAGAGCTGATACTTTACCTACAGTAACGTATTTGGTATTCGGTAAAAACAGCAATAATGATAATATGGAAGAGTGTAACAAGAGTTGCATTGAATGCAGCTCTAGGATCTGTTTAAATTAAACTACGATAGCCTCAAAAACAATGTCTCCTCGAACCGAAGTTTCATATTTATTTTTTAATTTTAATACCTCAATTAGTGCTTTTTATTTAGAAAATTCACTAATAGGGGGGCAACGATGGCGAGACGTGGAACATTTTTTCAAATGGGCTCCCTTTGAATGTTTATATGTCGCTGATATAATTTTTATGTTACGTCACATAAAGAAAATTTCGACAAAAACATTTTTAAAATCGGAAACGTGAAATTTTGTAGTATTGTAAAAATAGAGAACAAATACGACTTTCAAATTATAATCAAACATTTGAAATATTTATGAATAGTTTCTGGTTTAATCGCTCTGATCGTAGTTCTGAACGCTTCCTGTAGAACCTGCAGGTTGTCTTGTTTCTGACTGTACGCAGCACATTTTATATAGCCCCATAAAAGAAGTCCAACGGAGTCAAATCTGGAGATTATGCGGGCTACTCTACTCTACCACGTCAAGCGATCCACCGATTAGGTGCAAGTTGAGATATTTACCAACTTGTCTTGCATGATGCAGCGGGCTTCGTCTTGCTAAAACCACAAATAACTATTGCGAATCGTTGGATCTTTAGCGTTGGGGTAAATGTTTGTAAATGCGGAAGGTTAATCATTTTGCAAAAATTATAAACACACCTCTTATGTCAGTGTGTCCTCAAAAAAGTACGTTCCTACGACTTGACTGTCAACAATTTCAGCCCAGACATTGACTTTCTGGGGATACTGTGTTTTCCTTAATACAGAACGCTGACTGGTATCAAGCTCCGCAGTGGTAGCGCAGCTTGATTTGTGCGGATTTTTTAAGAGGTCTAACATAACATCCAAACGAATACCTTCCCTTATTGCTGCGGGTCAACTTTTTGATAAATTTCTGACATGACCTATTTCGCAATTTTTTTTATTCTACTTACAGTTGTTTGTGTTGTTGACTTCTTTCTCGGTATTTATTGTGGGTTAACTAACAAACTTTATGTTGACTTCTTGTTTTGTCACCACATCCTATTATAATCAGTGTTTCAATTCTTTGCTTTTCACTTAACTTAGCCATAATGCGAGAAGAAAACTCATAGTGTCGCATACATGTGTATTTCAGAGAACAGAATACGGCGTTATCTTGTCATCTACTCAAGTGATAAAATAATTATATAAAGTGATTATTTTTTATCGATAAAAATTGTCAGCATTTTTCACTTATCCGATATAAAAATATTTGTCTCGAAATTTTCCTTATTTAATGTAACATAAAAATTACACCACCGTGTTGGCAATTGAATGCAGTATTAAAATTTTGAGAAATGACTGTGGGTTGCTATTTAAAAAAAACCATTGATGACGTTACCATTATTTAGCGCGTCACTCTGTATAGTTGAGCAGTATGTCAAAATATGGGCCATTTTTTAACAAAATTGACTTGTTTTTTTTTAGTTTGCCTAAAGACAACGACTCTGTTTTATCGAATGTATTCCTTACTTTTGACTCGCACTACACACAGACACACCCACAAACATAATAAGAAATAAAGTTTATGTGCACATGGGCCCGGAAACGCATAGTTTCCAATATACAGGGAGTTGAATTTTATTTTATTTTAATTTTTTATAAATAATTTCAAAACCACTGGATTGATTTTAATGAAACTTGGAACTTGAAAGTGTATTATGAAAGTGCATATTTTCAAGTGAAAATCTGCTTACAACTGCGTCAGTGGCGTGCGTACGGGGTAACTGTAAAAATTCATTTGGGGAAAAATATGTGCGCCACTGTCTTTTTCCAATTTTGATACATCAGTTATGAAGCTGATTACATAATCCACAATAGCTGCCTCTTGGTATTTTTTGGTTCAGGGTATCCCCTAGGAGATATGATTAATTTTATAAAAAGGGGCAAAGTACCGATTCGTTGGAGTAATGAAAACAGTAATCGTAAAGTGCCATGAAACTATAATTTTTGACAGTTCTCTAAATTCTACAATTTTGAAGTGCTTTGTAGGCGTCAAAAGAGTTTTCGTGCTATTCTTTAAATTTTGATACGGTGCAGTATTTTCGTTTTTAGTTATTTGTTGATACTGAGCTGCTCATTAATATTATTTCCTCCTCTCAAGATGGTTTTCATTAAGTACACTTCAGCGGATTTGACTGATATGTTGTTAATTTATGGACAAACAAATCAAAATGCTAGACAAGCTGTGCGAGTTTATCAGGAAACTTATCCGCAAAGAAGAATTCCTGACAAAAATATTTTCCCACGTATTGTAAGACATTTGAGAGAAACTGGTTCTTTAAAACCTTTAAAAGCTGACTCTGGACGCAGAAGATACCGCCGAACTGTACGAGTTGAAGAGGCAATATTAAATAGAGTTGAACGTGATCCTAGTACAAGTACGAGAATTATTGCCACCGAACTGGGTAATATTTCGGCATCATCAGTTCACAGAACTCTGAAGGATCAAAGTTTATATCCCTATCATTTTACACGTGTCCAGGAACTTCTACCTAGAGACTTTCAACCAAGGGTAATGTTTTGTCAGTGGTTCTTAAACAAACTTAGGCACGACCAACTATTTTCTAAACGTGTACTATTTACTGACGAGGCGTCATTTACGCGAAAAGGTATCGTAAATTTTCACAATTTACATACATGGGCCGATGAAAACCCACACTCTCTAAGAGTTGCAAATTCGCAGTATCAATTTTCCACACAATATTTGGGCTGCTATTATTGAAAATCACATAATTGGTCCTGTTGTTCTACCGAATCGTCTTGACCATGAATCATATTTAAACTTTTTACAAAATGATTTGCCGTTGTTACTACCGCTTTTTATGAGAAATGGTACAATGTGGTTCCAGCATGATGGTGCGCCCGCACATTTTGCAGCAGTTGTAAGAACATATTTAGCCAACACATACGGTCACCGATGGATTGGTCGTGGAGGTCCGGTGTCATGGCCACCTCGATCTCCGGACCTGAATCCTCTCGATTTTTATTTGTGGAGTCATTTAAAAGAAATAGTGTATAAAACACCAGTAAATATACGAGAAGAATTGTTAGAAAGAATAGAATATGCATTTGACAGCATTAGAGAAGATCAAAATATTTACAGAAGAGTAAGAAGATCTTTGCGCAGAAGGTTAAATAATTGTAACGACGCTAATGGTGGTCACTTTCAACATTTTCTTTAGCTTTGTTATTAAAGTCAATTGAGTAATGTACAAAAAACAAGAGTTTGGAAAAATCATGGTGTCTTTACGATTACTTTTTTCATTTTTTATTTTTATTTTTTATTTATCATTTTTTATCAATGTTTGTAATATTCATTTCAATGTTTATCACCAATAAGTTTTACGTAGGTTAGTTATTTGCAGGTTTATTGCTGTAATGTTTACTGTATGTTTTGTTTTTCATATTCTTATGGTTGCAGTAAACATATATTATTATTATTATTACGCCGACTAATCGGTACTTTGCCCCTTTTTATAAAATTAATCATATCTCCTAGGGGATACCCTGAACAAAAAAATACCAAGAGGTAGCTTTTGTGGCTTATATAATAAGCTTCATAAATGATGTATCAAAATTGGAAAAAGACAGTGGCGCACACATTTTCCCCCAAATGAATTTTTACAGTTGCCCCGTACGCACGCCACTGACGCAGTTGTAAGCAGATTATTACTTGAAAATATGCACTTTCATAATACACTTTCAAGTTCCAAGTTTCATTAAAATCAATCCAGTGGTTTTGAAATTATTTATAAAAAATTAAAAAAATAAATAAAATTCAACTCCCTGTATATTGGAAACTATGCGTTTCCGGGCCCATGTGCACAGTAACTTTTTTCTTATTTTTTAGTAAGCAATTGCCCCACGAGCGATGGTGCATGTTTTTTGAAACAGCCTGTATATATATATATATATATATATATATATATATATATATATATATATATATATATATATATATATATATATATATATATATATATTGGCATGAAAAGCCGCAACAATCAATTACAAAATAGAAATATTGAACGTTTAAATCTATGATTTACAAATTAATCGTCAATAGAATGCCTCTATAATTGTTGGAGATGTATATAAACGAAGCCCATCAGGTTTATTTGATTTATTAAATTTGAGAGATCTAACCCTACCAGTTTTTTGTATATAGTAGACATGAGGTAATTGATCAAGTTATGAATAAAGATAATACATTTTAATGTTACTGTCTGTTAAAATTAATACAAGTTTTATTTGTAAATGTAAATTAACATGTATATATCTTCTGATTGATTTTCAAAATTCACTAATGGGCATAATGACGTCATTTTTCCTTGTGACGTCACAACAGTAAGTACGACATGACATAAGATGTCAAAGCGATAAATAAACACCACCAAGCAAAAGATTTTGCGAGACCACAGGGAATTTGAATATATTTCGGTACATAAAGAGTTTTAGTAGTTGGCACTGACAGGGATCAAATAAAGTATTCCTGATATAAAAATCAATTAATACAGACGCGACCATTTAGTCTTTTGAAGCCCACAAGATATTCCAGATTACAAGAAAAGGCGAATTTATAGGTGTGTATCCAAGCGATAACTCAAAAAATATTTAACTAATCTGAACGAAACACGGCACATTGGTTGCGGTATTTTGTGATGTTTGAGTAGGGCCGATTCCTACATCTGCAGACAATTTATGTAATGATTTTTGTTGGTTTGGGAGCACGTAGCTCCTTTGTTAATCAACAGTCACTTATTAGGGATGATTTGATTAATTTAATATAATATATTAAATCTGCCGTAGAAATAAATTAATATTCTTACTTGATTTCGGTGTACTACTTTGCAGTCAGTTATGAGCAAGTGATAAGATTATTGGCTGCCGGCAGACATCCACTTACTCGGAACGACAACCGCGAAGTCCAGAAATAATCTGGCACCAAATATTTTATTGGAACTTTTTTGCTTGCAACATAGAAACATAAATGTTAATTAATCTACTTTTTATATCACAAACCTACCTACCATAGGTTTTTTATTTTTCGAGATATATTTTTTTCGATAGAAAACAAAATTTCCCGGAATACCTGTTCCCATTTTCCTGGCTGACGAACTTGCCACTTACAAAAAAAAGGCGCATGCCAAACTTTATTATAATCGGCGTGTTATTTTTTGAGTTATCGGTGTCGGGATGTGGCCAGTAGTGGATTTTTTCTAAGAAAATACACTAAAAAGCGTTCGGGTGGTTGTCTGCAAATTTTAGCAAATATACACTTAAATGTAACAATATTATGTTTTGTGACATTATTTTTTTTTAATTTTTTAATATTATTGGCTGCGGCATCTCAGGCCATTAGCACATTCTTTCCCATCATTTAATATTTTTAACAAATTTTCCAGACAAAGTCAACTTGGCTCGCCCGGGAATCGAACCCGGGACCTCTCGCTTTGCAGGCTGGCACCTAGCCACCTGCGCCACGAGGGCGTCCGCCATTATTTGTAGCTGCCTATTTTTCGATGTATTTCATACAGGCAAAAATATATTAAAAAGTATATAATATTGATTAGATCTTATTCAATGAAAGAACTACAACCCGACAACACTGTATGCGGTATTTACGTTTCTGTTCATTTTCTGGCCTGCGCCGTTTAGAATGCCCTATATTCAAAGATTACCAAAAATCAAGTTTATATTTATATGTATACATACATACATACATACATATATATATATATATATATATATATATATATATATATATATATATATATATATATATATATATATATATATATATATATATATATATATGTATGTATGTATGTATATATATATATATATATATATATATATATATATATATATATATAGAGAGAGAGAGAGAGAGAGAGAGAGAGATTTTGGCGCAAAATAGTCAGGAAAGGCCAGAAAAATATTTTGAAAATTTTATAATTTTTCCCTTTAAAACGTCAAAGTCGCGATTTGAAGCGTGAAAATTGCCAACTCTTAGGCAAAGACCCTAAAGCACATACGGGTTATGTAGAAGAAATGTCGCAAGAAGTGTGTTTTAATTCCTTAAATTTCAGTTTCAACCGTCATTGTCGTTCATTTTACTTAAATCTTTACAGAAAATTTATTTCAAATAGACCCTTCCCGTGGTGCTTTAGCAGTAGTTACAGTTACAGGACTCATAATTCAATTGTCCATAATTTTTAGCAAATTTTCGTAGAAGAAATTCGCTAATGAGGAGACCGCGGTTTTTGAATTAAAAAAAGATTTTTCATATGAGCTCGAATTAGGTCCTCCAGGATCCACATCGGGCGTTAGTTTCAGCTTTTATTTGCTTACATATATACAGGCTGGCGCCTTTCTACGGTAAAGCTCAATATTACTGTTATACAAGATACGAGAAACAATTATATATGTTTATTATAGGGTATTTTGAGCTGCATCTTATAAAAAATATTTCGACAATCACAGGTGACCCCTAAGTCGACGGCGATACAAATTGTCTTCTTTTTATATCGAACTACCTTATGTTATTGCATTTTTGCATTTTCCATCTAATTGTAATGGTTGTTTGTTTTCGAGTTATTTCGATTGTTTTGCAACTTTTCATATTTTGGCAGATATCAAAAATTGTGATACGGCGTTTTTACCATTAGAAATCGGAATCCCACGCAAATGACGCATTCCGGCGTTTTTACCACGAAAAATCGGAATCCCGTGCAAATGTCAGATTCAGAGAGGTTTTTGTTTACATTATTTCATGAAAAAATCGAATTGCCATATACAGTGCCTTCTCAAATAATGACTCAATTTAGAAAAATCAGACCGTCGTGACTCAATTGTTTCAAATAGAATAGCATGTATTTTGTATTGCAGAGGTGATGGCCATGATAATAAATGTTAAATAAGTTACCTAAATAACATTTTTTTCGGATTTTCGTGAAAAAGTTGCCAATTTTCATGCAAAAACTTTTTAGGGAGTTTTGTCGAAAAGCTTATTTGATGAAATCTGGTACGTTGCTTCTACTATATAAGGTATACTAGTAACCAATTTTGATGCCTGCTTTCATTAAGAAGGTCATATTTATTGCTAAAAACATTTTAATGAAAATTCAGTACCATAACACACTTGCTGCGTCCAGACTTTTACTAATTTATATACGTATAAATTATGAAACTGACCCCGGATAGGGGTTACAGTTCAAAGAAAGAGTTGAAATAATTACTCCTTTTTTCAAAAACGATGACCAATGTGCCAACCGTGCCGCAAATTTATTTAATGAACGACATCCGAACAGACATGTTAACATAAAATACATTTTGGAGTTAGTTGCAAAGTTTCGACAAAGTAGTTCAGTAGCCAGCAAAAAATGGGATCCTGAACGTGAATTTCCGGTTAGAAATGAGACTACTGAGATTGAAGTTTTAGGAGAAATTGCTGCAGACCCAACTTTGAGCACGAGAAAATTGGCCACTGTTTCAAACATCAAAAGAAGAACTATTTAGCGAATATTGAAGCATCATAAATTTCACCCGTATAAAATTAATCTTGTACAACAACTGAATAATGATGATTTTGATCGGCGGCTGGAGTTTTGTGAAGTTATGATTGCACGAATAGCTGATAACGATAACTTTCTGTTCAATATCTGTTTTTCAGACGAGTGTGCATTTTTATTAAACTCTACAGTCAATCGTCATAATTGTCGTTATTGGGCAGATAATAATTCAAGAAATTTTCACAAAGTCCATACTCAAACTCCACAGAAATTGAATGTCTAGACTGGCATTTTTGTAGACCGTTTAATCGGACCTATTTTTCTTGATGGCTATTTAAGTGGCGAAACGTATGTGGAGTTACTAGAAGATATTGTTCACCCTCTACTAACTGACATAGTTGAAAATGATGATCGCTATCAAGAAAATAAATTAGTCTTTCAACCAGATGGAGATCCTCCGCATTGTTTTACAACGCGTTAGGGAGTTTTTGAACAGAGAGTTTCCAGAGCAATGAATTGGTAGAGGTGCTATTGAGTGTCCCCCTAGATCACCGGATTTAACTCCTTTAGACTTCTTTCTAAGGGGTCATTTAAAGAGTAGAATTTACGCAACAGAACCGGAGTCTCTGGAAGAATTACGACGACGCATTGTTGAAGAATGCCGTCTAATAACTCCACAAATGCTCCAGTATGTCAGAGCACGTTTTGAACAAAATTTGTACTTTTGTATGGAAGCTGGTGGTTCGCGTTGACTCAAGGAAATTTTTTCAAAATAAAAAATTACGATCTTTATATTATATAAGTTTTTCCACGGAAAATTTGCTGGTAGCCTTATAGTAAGTATATCATTCCTCACCTTGAAAGTTCCTCCGTATGGAAACACTACGTATCGCTTTTTTCTATGAAATGATGAATGGTTAGTACTGTTCAAGATTAGTGACGTACACAAATAACAAAATAAAATAAGAACAATTATTATTGCCTGAACGTGCGTCATTAAAACTTTGTTACATAACTACAAGTGCAATAATCTCTGTTGAACAATATAGAAGACCAAGTAAAAACAAACTACTTGTCAAGTGTTAGCGCATACAAACTATGAGCAAACTTATTTTTGTTTACTTTTCCATTTACTCTTCACGCTAAATGTTCTAATTAAATTTGTGCCAAGGAACTGTATTGTTAGCTGCAAATCAAACAAAACTCCGTTATATGCATGATGCGCTGCTGTTATGTTACATTTTATCTGCACACAAGCTAGATTTGTTTATTGTGCAAATATGCAGTTTCTCTATTGGACACGACGTCTCTTAACATTGGAATATCTATCAAGTTATAGTTTTAGCGAATTTTATTAAAGAATATTTAGTGAGTTTTCTTTATAAAAGATCACTAATGAGGAGATCTAGCCAAACTAGCAATCCACAATTTTCCGCTACTAAAATCCCGATTAACAATAACAACGTTAAAATGACAGATGACATGGAATTAAACATTTGTGCAGTGATGTTTTCCAAGCGATGGATTCAGTAAAATGTTTAAGATATGCACTATGCTTCTAGCCTGGTGAACGACTACAGTATCCCCCAAATAAGGACTGTTACAGTCATTGGTAAATCAGCTGTTTTTTTAAAAGCTGGTGCAATAAAAGTTTATTTTTTTTCCAATTAAATGAAATTATGTGTTTAATTAATAAGTGTCATATAAAAATATGAGAAGATACGAAAGACAAAATAAATCGGCTCACGTCGATGAAAATGATTGTAAATAATTTTGTTTTTTATCCTTAACCTTAAAAATAAGACGTCATCTAAGATAGAAAGAGTCGAATGTGTTTCAACGACCGGCGAACTATTCGTTATTCAATTAATTTTGTAATTAGCTGTATTTTTTTTTTTTGATACAGGAGGGAGAGATGCCTCATGCAGACCACATTCACGGCCCCGTAGGTGCCGTGGTATATCGAGGTACTATGAGACTCGTACACTTAGTACACCTACTCACTAAAACTCCCTCTCAGAGAGTACCGGACCTTAGTCCATACCTCCGTCGGAAAGATTTACACACAATGACTTTTTGGGTATGAAT
This sequence comes from Tillus elongatus, assembly GCA_964006375.1. Lineage (NCBI taxonomy): Eukaryota > Metazoa > Arthropoda > Insecta > Coleoptera > Cleridae > Tillus > Tillus elongatus. The sequence goes on along the minus strand of OZ023262.1, from coordinate 112,634,779 downwards.
GTTTCCATTCTGTTTTTGCCGCGAAGGCGTTTAGCGGGTAAGTATAAGCTTCGGACGTTTATGCTTATGTGGAAGTTGCTCGTTGTAGTCGCTGGCACTACGGAGAAGAGCATTTGGGTGAGAAGCGACTTTTGCGAACTGGGTAGTGGATAATTCAATTATAAACTCGAGTATCGAAGGCATTTCCAGATCAGAGTGAATCTGACTGTTTCGGCCAAACCATGGCGCTCCGGTAACCATTCTCAGAATTTTGTTCTGGATGATTTGAAGCGTCTTGGTGTGTGTAGCGGCCGCGGTGGCCCATGCAGGTGATGCATAGGTCAAGGCTGGCCGGATAATGACTTTGTACATGAGCCACTTATTGTTCATGGACAATTTGGAGTTTCTGTTTAGAAGTGGGAACAGCTTCGAGATGAACATCGAGGCTTTTTTTCGAGCGTGATCGACATGGGGGTGCCATGTTAAGTGTTTGTCGAGGAGAATGGAATCTTGCCAGGGGATTAGACGGTTGTCTAATGAAACGTGATCGTGAGGTGTGTGTCTCCTCTTGGAAAATAGGACAGCTGAACATTTATCGGGGTTTATGGCTAGAAGGGATTTCCTATATCATGATTGCAGCTCGACTACGGCGGTCTGAAGTCGTTCGGTTATTATCCTCGGCTAAGTGGAGCTGCTGAGGATGGTAGTGTCGTCTGCGTACAGTGCGTATGTCACGTTTAGGGGGGCTGTCGGAATGTCTGCGACAAATATATTGTACAGCAGAGGGGAGATAGCAGAACCCTGCGGGAGACCATCCGTGGCTGGGTACGTTCTATATCTGGCTCCCAGGTGTTTGACCTGGTACTTCCTCTGTTGCAGGTATGACCTGATTAGCAGAATCAGAGGGAGAGGATAATTAAATGATAGAAGTTTGTTTAGGAGGCCCGCATGCCAAACCCTATCGAAGGCTTGAGCAATGTCAAGAAATACTGCACCAGTTGCCTTGTTTATATTCAATCCTTTGGTGATGTTTTCCACCACACGAAGGACTTGGTCAGTGGTGGAGTGCTGATGTCTGAAGCCGAATTGCTCATCCAGAAGGATATAATTTTCTGAGGTGAAAGAAGCTAGCCTTTTCTGAATCAGTTTTTTGGCGATTTTGCCGATGACTGGTAGCAGGCTAATGGGCCTGTAGTTCTGAGGGAACAGCGGATCTTTGCTGGGTTTCGGGATGTTGATAATGTCGGCAAGTTTCCACATAAAAGGAAAATGTTGAAATCGCAGCATGGCATTCATAATCTTAACTAGGAATACCACGGCTTTGCGGGGGAGGTTTTTCAGGGCTACGTTGGAGATTACATCGTATCCCGGAGCTTTCCTATTTTTTTATGCTTTGATTATTTGGGAAACTTCTTCGAAAGTTGTGGGCTCGATAGTTATGTCTGGGGTGGCGCGAAGCGCACTCCTGACGTAGCGGTGCGTTCTTGCTACGTGCGACAGATCAACGTTGTTATAATTCGGGCTGAATTGCAACTCAAGATGATCTGCGAATGCAGTAGCTTTCTCCGCATCCGTGTATACGACACCGTTACGGCCGTAAAGCGGGTATATCGAAAGTTTTTGGGAGCGAAGGGCTTTTGCCATTTGCCAGACGGAATTGTCTTGGGTAGACAGGGTTTGCAGGCGCTCCTCCTCCCAACGATTGTTGCAGAGTTCTTGTAGGGCGGATCGTACTTGTTTGATGAGTCTGTTAGCGTATCGTTTATCGGTGGGGTTTCCGGTGCGTTGAGCTAGTCTACGCACGCCGTTATTTTCGAGTATCATTTCCCTGATACTGGATGGAAAATAATTAGCTGTGTACCCGCATTTACTCTAAAGATATAATATAAATTTCCTGAACATAGTGAGATGTAAGACAGGAGTCGCCATCTCGTTGCGAAACCAAGTAGTATATTGTTACGACAGCCCAAATAACACAAAATGTTATAAAATAGAGATTGTGTACAACCAACTAACAATTTTGTGAATTGTCAACCCTGGCTCATTTCACCCTAATTTGAGGACAACGTATGTAAGACTAGATGTATTGTCACCATAATTAGAACCGCAGAGCGGTTTCGCTCTACTTAGAGCTTGTCAGTGCGGTATACTAACTGCAGCGAGAACACACATATAAAGTAATACGGCTATAGTAGCCAGCCTCACAGAACATAGTGAGATGTAAGACGGGAGTCGCCATCTCGTTGCGGAACCAAGTAGTATGTTGTCACGACAGCTCCAAACCATACAAAATGTTATAAAATATAGACTCTGTACAACCAACTAACAATTTTGTAAATTGTCAGCTGTGGTGACAACATACTACTTGGTGCTGCACAACACAAAATGCTATAAAATAGAGTCTGTGTACAACCAACTAACAGTTTTGTAAATTGTCAACCCTGGCCCATTTCTCCCTAATATAGGGACAACGTATGTAAGACTAGATGTATTGTCACCACAATTAGAACGGCAGACCGGTTTCGCTCTAATTAGAGCTTGTCAGTACGGTACACTAATTGCAGCGAGAACACACATATAAAGTAAGACGGCTACAGTAAGCAGCCCCACAGAACATAGTGAAATGTAAGACAGGAGTCGCCATCTCGTTGCGGAACCAAGTAGTATGTTGTCGCGACAGCTCTAAACAATACAAAATGTTATAAAATATAGACTGTGTACAACCAACCAACAGTTTTGTAAATTGTCAGCTGTGGTGACAACATACTACTTGGTTCTACACAACACAAAATGTTATAAAATAGAGACTGTGTACAACCAACTAACAATTTTGCAAATTGTCAGCTGTAGTGACAACATACTACTTGGTTCCGCAACCAGATGCCGTATTACTTTATATGTGTGTTTTCGCTGCAATTAATATACCGTACTGACGAGCTCTAATTAGAGCGAAACCGGTCTGCGATTCTAATTGGCGTGAGAATACATCTATCCTTACATGCATTGTCCCTATATTAGGAAAAAATGGGCCATGGTTGACAATTTACAAAATTGTTAGTTGTATTGTATTCTATGTTGTGTCGTTTTATCTTCGTCTAACAGGTAGTTACATTCAATGGTTATTAGCTGGGAGATGGTACGATTCAATGTCTTTGGTTTGGGATGACTGAGTTTAGCGCATGTGTGTGGAGAGAACGTCGGTTGGAAGGCATTCCCTTTCTGGTCGCTGTACTGGGACGTGCTATTGTAGCCGCATCTTGGAAGCCATTTTATGTGTCACTGCTTCTGCTTATGGATCATCTTTATAGGCAGCCTGGTACTTACAGCCAGTGTATTAGAACGCTCATAACGTCAGTGCCATATCAGTATAATTATAAATAAGCGTCGGTGTGACTGTAGAACACGGATGCAGACTGGATTCTAGCGAGAGAGTCGTTTTAGACGTGCCCGCTTCTTTCACCGTCAGGGTCCTGTCGAATGGTTGGTCAAGTTACGGAATTACTACAGAAGTAAACGACTTTGCTTGAGTTCATATCTTGTTAATTATAGAAGCAGCTTAGTACTGATAAATCTTCTGGTTTTGCAGGAATGTAATTGATACATTGATGATTGAACTGACACCTTGTGCTTTTGTTGTGATAGTAGTCTCAAGTCAGCGAGTCATGCTAATTACCCTATGAGGAACGAGTGTCATCCAGAATCTTGCGACGGGTTGCGGAATAGTTGCTGGCGCCTATTCAAACAAGTCACTAAGACATGTATAGAACTCAGAGTGTTACCTAACACCAGAACCCTTTTGAGATGTCCCTATGCTCAAGCTTTGCCTAGGTTTCCGCTGATTTTGGAGATAATTGTGGTCAACTCCACCCATCATGTAGTTAGTAACAGAAAAGCGTAGCACTTTATGTTCAAGCTGTTTTTACACATTCTGGGTAATAGAGTCGTTACAAATGCCCTCGAAAACTTCTATTGGAGCAGCCAATAAAATAAAGTATTTAAAAATTTATACAGTGGGCACAGATTCGATCTGCGAAAAACACGGTAATAGAGCATCACGCGGCTTTCACCAACAAGCACGATAACGTCGTCACAAATTTAAGGTCCACTGTTTCAGATCCCATAATAATTGTAGTAATTAATTTTGTAAAATAATAAATTAGTGTTGCAGTCTAAGTAAATAAATTTGTGACTGTGGCAGCAAGCGCCAGAACTATCTGGACAAACCATCTGTCAACACGGAGGCACAACTGCCAACAAGGGGCACACGTCAACTACCAACACATACCTGGTTGCTAGAAGGCACTTAATAACACGGGGGCATTGTGGGCGGATCCCTAAAAGGAGGCCCACTCCGGACGGCTTGTTCTAGGACAACTGACCCAATACTTACTCCTCTAAAACCCATCTTCAAGGTCTGTCTAAATATAGAGTATTAATTTTATTAATATGCCGTACTAATATTCTACAGTTCTTATGAAAGTTCACTACTATAACGCACTTGCTGCGTCCCGAATTTTATAATTAATCACAACCCATATATCATTATTCTCTCATATCCCGCAATGTCAAATGTAGATTATATTATGGTATATTACAGTGATTTTTCTCAGAATTTAATTACACTTGCACAGGATACAGAGTGCAGGGATATATTTGCCATAAGTCTAGCGGCATTTCCTGTCACATTCTAGTGTAGCGGGAGACGATATGAGAGAAAGGCAGCATTCCGCATTCAGTCATAATTTATATGTAGGGATCTGTGTCAACAACCCGAGAAATGAATATATAAGCCTGTCTGCACAACATATATGCTCGAAATGAATAAAATATGAGTATATTCCAATAATGGAATGCGATTTTTAATAAAAGGCCAAGAATGTATGATAAGATTCCCAAACAGTTTTCAATATATTTTCAGAGGATATCTTGTCTAGAAGATTGAGAGGGTAAAGCAGACTAATGCCACAAGGTTTGCAAGATGTATTAGATGCATAGACGATATGTAAAGTTTGATCACAAATTTTTTTTATAAGTAATCTAATAAATTTCAAAGTTCGTTGTCATTCAAATGGGAGGTAGAAAATACTTTAGGTAATACGCTTCAGTGAATATCGAAATCGTTTATTGTTAAAAACGCTCACAGGGAAATTCATTTAAAAAATCGTAGAAGTGAGGACGCTAACCGTTCTTTTTTTATATGTCTGTAATATTGTCTATACAACTAAAGCAGCAAGGAAAAAAGCATCAGATTTTGAAAGTAAACGGATTAATGTAAATACTATCGTTGAAAAATGTTGGATTCCGATGATTTAAAAAGTGGGCGACGCCGACGTGACGGACACAATGAAGCAGCTTTTTTAGAACTTTGCAGGGAAAGAACGGAAATCTGCAGCAGAAAACGGCCCGCCTGGAACGCGAAGGGGATAACTTTATCGAGGACCAATTTTTTTGTGCGATGTTAGGGTGAAAAAAATTGGCGCAACAAGAGCAAAAACCGGATTTTAGACCTAAAAAGGTGCTCCAATGGGGGAAAGGGGGGTGTCTATCTCCTCTGAAGATACGGTACTGCGAAACGCTCCATTACCATAAACGGAATCTCTAGAAAATTTTACATCGAGTAGGCCGGTCTTTATTCTTTTAAAGTCGACCGGAGATTTCTTATTGAACATCAAAGTTGAAGAACTTTGTCAGTGGAATTTTTCACAGAGAGGCTTTAAAAATTATTTGTTCAAACGTCAAAATTTGCGACACTTTCTAAGCTAATCAGGACGTGTACGTTACGTCCCGAATTAATATAGTGCCCTATTAACCTCGATTGACTATTAAAGATTACGTGTTCACCATCAGATTGAGTCAATTGATTGAATTTGTTAATGAAAAAAATGTTTTTAAATTTGTCCTGTTCACCTATTCTTTAGGTCGACAATGTCATTTACAATAATTATTGCTTAACGTCCATATATTTGAGAGATGTCATATTATTGTTATAAAGCATTTTCAGAGAAGATCATGCATAGTTTTTGCAACATGTTACTATCTGTTTGTGAGGGTAATAATTATTTATCAAATGATTATTAATGCGGTGGTAAGTAAACTCAGTTTTATGTATGTAATATAATATAGTTTAATCAGTTGTGTCAAAATAATCCGATTTTTGCAAAGAAATGATTTGAAAACGTTTATCTGCAATTTTTACAGGTTCGCCATATATTATTTAACTCTAAATGTTTTTAAACGTCATCTTATCTATTAGTGAATTTTCTTTAAAAAAAATCACTGATGAGGAGATCCCGACTTTTGAATTTTAAAAAAATTTCTTCAAATGAGCGCTATTTGGGACCCCTGGAACCCAAATCTGAGGTCGGTTTCAGACTTTATATATTTACGTGTCACACCGCTAACTCAAAAAATAATACGCCGATTTTGATAAAATTTGGTGAGTACCTTCCTTTTGTAAGTGGAATGGATAAGTTCGTTAGCCAGGAAAATCCGACTAGTTTTTCCCGGAAAATTTTACGTTTTCTTTCGGAAAATTTTTATATCTCCGGAAATAACAAAGTTAGGGCAACCATATTGGGTGCGAGGGTCTATATTATAAAAAGAAAACCATGCACCAAAATTTTAATTTATACGTTAAAATAAAACAAAGTTATAAATTTTTAAGTTTTTATTCTTAAAACGTCAAAAAAGTCGCGATTCTAAACGTCAAAATTGACATGTTCTAGATAGAGAACTTACATGAACGGCTATGCAGCGTAAATGTCGTAAAATAAGTTAAAAAGCCTCAAGTTTCAGCTACAATCTTCGTTGTTCTTTATTTTATTAAATTATTTGCAGAAAATTAATTTAAAATAGACCCTAGACTAGCATGTGATGCTTTGGTAGCAGTTTCAGTTATTTATTTAATTTTGAGGAATCAGATTACGCTTCTTATGTAGCGTTTTTTTTTCAATTGTGCAATGTGGAAGTTTTTTATGGAGAAACAGTGTTGGTAAGTAGTTTCTCTTTTCCATGGACTTCTGCAAGGTGAGTTTTTTACAGTTTGCATTTGTAGCTCCGTTGTAGCATGTTTGCCTTGCACAGAACCTCAAATTGATTTTAGGTCTCTTAACTGTATTGTGGAGTTGAGATAACAGCATTTGTCCGATGGTTAATGCATAAAGGGGTTTCTCTAAGCACGTTTCTGAATTTTTTTCAAAAAACAAACAATACGCCAATCTGCTAATTTACCTATAAATGTAATTAGTATTAAAAAAAAATGGAAACAACGCTCGTGCCTGGAATAAAGTTCTATTCGACATTTTAACTTTAAATGAAATTTCCTTCTCCCGTTTCGCATCCGTTCAACAGATTGGGCACAGAAAATATAGGAATGAACTTAAAATTATCATTTATAATTGAAGCAAAATACAATTTGTTCTAGGTATGTAACGAAAAAATTCACACAAAATAGAATAATTTCTAGATTCTAAAACCTACTGTGGCGCTATAATGAAACAACGTTAAATGAAATGAAAACCATTTCAGGTTAAGGGGTGGAAAAATGTTTTTACAGTAAAATAAGCTTTCGAACTCCAAAAAACAACAAGATTCTTATAAGGCGTAATACAATAGTGCATAATGATAGTCCATGGCAACAATACATGTCATATTCAACTGACAAATTATTTTGATAAATGTCAGATCTACTTTCAAAGTGACATGTAAATAAGTATTTTGTTTTCTGACATTTGTAATACAAATGTAGACATGCTCTTCTTCTTACAATCATATTTATTTTTGGCCATCACAATTTTACTCATAGAGTTGGATACAATTTTAGTGACTTTTGAATTTTGAAAATATTTCTTTAAATGAGCGCGAAATAGGCCCCATAGGACCCATATCCGGGTTAGTTTCAGTTTTTATCTGTTTTCATATATACAGGGTGACGCATTTCTAGGGTAAAGCTCAAAATATCCATTATTATACAAGACATATTTATCAAACAAAACGGAAAACTTTAAAATAACATATTGACGCAGCAAGTGGGTTACGGTAATAAACAATATAATTAATACATATTATGAAAGTAATACTGACGCAGCGAGTGCGTTATGGTAGAGTGTATGATAGAACTTAGCAACAGAAATGCTCACAATTTAAAACTAACATATATTGACGCAGTAAGTCCGTCACGGTAATGAACAATAATATATTGAATACATATTAGGGAAGAAATACTGACGCAGCAAGTGAGTCACGTGAAGGTAAATCATGCGAAAAGGTTGATCCATGTGGAAACGGAGATCCATGCGAAAAGGTAGAGTCACGCGCAAAGCTAGATCCATGCGCATAGGTAGTTCCATGCGCAAAGGTATTTCCATGCGCAAAGGTAGATTCATGCGCAAAGGTAGATCCTTTCGCAAAGGTGGATCCATGCGGAAAAGTAGATCCACGCGCAAAGGCAGATCCATGCGAAAAGGTAGCTCCATGCGCAAAAGTAGATCAATGCGCAAGGGAGATTCATGCGCCCACTAATAATATCTATGTTACAAACTTGGAAAGTCTAAACACAGCAAGTACGTTATGAGAGCGAATCTTCTTAAAAATCAGCCCAATTGGGAGAAACAAGAAGCATAATCACCTTAAAAACTACAAAATATTAACTGGGACTTATGCGCTTGATACATCTTTCGAGGACAAAGTTATCTTCATTAGTAGCTGTCGCTTAACTAAGTATACGGGAAAAGTGTCTCATTTATATAACTAAACTATCTCCACTACAATTAATGTAATACCAGTGATGCAATACCGCACGATGCAATACCACGAGATAACAATAGCCAACTCATACAATATATATAAGAAGTACAGATCCCAATTCAACACCCACGGTCGCAGACGAATGAGTTAATTAATAGCAGCGCAGTTAAAAGAATAGACTATTCATAGATGGGTAAACAACTAGACCTTCAATTCAGCAACCATCCACATGCCAGGATCACCTTCAAGACTGCAACCTAGTGTGGAAACCGCCTCTCGGACCACGCCTCACCAGAGACTACATATGGAAGTTACCAGACCACAGACGGACATTCCTACATTAATATTGCTTGAGTCTCTTTTAAGTTGTCATAATTTATATTTATCATTTTTTATTATTATTCATAAGTATTTTGTGTAACTATAATCAATAAATTCTTTTACAAATTCAAGTGTGTTAACAAGAAAGTTAACTCGCGTAATATAATACCGCATGATGTAATGAATGATGCAACACGGTATTATGCAATATCGGATGCCTCAGTACCGGATGACGCAACACCGAATGACGTAACACCGGGTGACGTTATACAAGAACTATTGTTGTGTCAGTGGATGCAGCCAAGTGGTTGTTGTGTCGTCAACAAGCGTTGAATTAAAATAATAATAATAATCACAGTTTTATTGAACATATATACATGGCACGTCAAAGTCATAATTAATACTCATAAAAAATGAGAATTTAGTAATTACTCCAGCGTGTAGAAGCATTTTTTTTTTGCGCAGTCGCAACGGATAGTGCTGAAGAACCAAAATTATATTAATTCTTTGCGTTTCAACGCTTAACAGCCAAATAACCGATCAAGAGAAAAGTCATGAAGACAGCAGCATTAGCATCGATTCTGTAAGTTATTTGCTTCCTTTATTTTCCTATATATAGATTGTAGCTCCTCATATATTGATAATATTATATGTCTGATAGCGATATTGATGATTTAGAACATTTAGAGTGTAGATTAAGAAATATTAGTGTTGGCGAAATTGATATTGTGGAACAACCCAATATAAATAATTCCAGAAACAATTTAAATATGGCAAATCAATTCCAAGAGTTTTACCTTCAAGCAATTCCCGAATTTAACGGACAGCCTGAAAAAGTAGAGAACTTTTTAAAAGCTTGTGATCTAGTAATGAATCAATTCTATGATGCAGATAATCAAAATTTATATCTTAACCATTTTCTATTAAATTACATTCAAACAAAAGTAATTGCACAAGCCAGGTTAATTATTAACTCTAAGATTATAAACACATGGATAGACTTAAGACGGGCAATTGTTGAAAACTTTACAGACCAGCGTGATGAAATTAGCTTACTAGGCGAATTACTGACACTGAAACAGAAACATAACGAGGACGCCTTAGCGTTAAGTAATCGTTGCAAACACATTGAACAATTACTCATCTCCAATTTAATATCAAATGAACGTAAGGAGGGAATTTTAGCATTAAAACTAAACATGTACAGACACTCAAAGCATTCATTGGGGGCTTAAAAAATCGCCTTGGTATGGTGGTTCGGTCGACTTGCCCGGACAGCATAGAACAAGCGTTAAAATTTATATTTTCCAAGGAAAATTATGAATATAGGGATAGATTATTACAACGGTCAAATTTAAATAATAATAACAATAACAGGTAGAAGCAACAAAAACCAGTTTTCCAAAGAAACACCCCAAATTTTAAAAACATTCAATTTCAAAAACCCTTCCAACAACAAAATTATCGTGCACCTTTTAACTATAATTCAAACAGAGTCCAAACGTCTCACCCACAATTTCAGGGAAACTCTTCAAATCAATATTCAATGAGAAGACCGACGTACAACCCTAATGACAATACTAGAAGATATCCACAGGCTATGGATGTCGGCAGTAACAACACAAGACATACTAATTTCAACCGACAACAACCCTCACAAAATAGACGGAACAATTTTTCTTCCAACAATTTTCAACAAAGACAAAATTTCATACCAGGAGAATTAGACTATAACGAAACAAATAATTCTTTTCCTTCCAATGAATTGGAACAAAGACAACATTTCTTACCAGAAGAATGAAATTACGACGTAACAAATAATGAACAATCACCCTCCGAATTGTACGATGCACAGCATCAAAATTTTCCGATAGCAGGGAGCTCGAGAACAGAACCGTAATAGATATTAATAGTTTTAACACAGTATCCCAGCTACCCTACGTCATAATAAAAGAACTACCCAAAAAAATACTGCTCGACTCCGGTAGTACTAAGAGCCTTAAACCCTTCCATAGCATATACAAACTTTTATAATAAGATTTACGATCACCCGTTTTTGATAAAAAGTGCACAAGGTTACTACATCCATAATAATCGTGCTAGAATAATTTTAAACTCACTAACGGATAGTGAACAAGTATTTTGTCTATTTGACTTTAATAATAATTTTGTAGGTCTAATTGGAATAGACTTTTTAATAAAAAAATCATGCGAACATTGATTTTAAAAATAAGAAACTCAATTTAGGAAATCGAAGCATTAAAATAAACTTTCCTTATACAAATGATAATGAGGACAAAATGGGTAGTGATACCAATAACAATCGAATAAATCGGAGCAGCTAAGCAAATGATGAAGTGAATCACCTTAACGTAATACAATAAACAGAAGCATTACTGCACTTGAATTCGACATAGGAAAGCAACACCAGCAATTAAAGGCTGACGCAGGAATACCCCAGCTAATGAATGAAACGGGAGAAATATTCACCCACAATAAATATAAGCCTAAGCGAGTTTCATTAAACACATATGAATATGGTCGAAATAAAAACTCTAGTAATACGAGGACGATACAAAAAGATATAACGGATCAAATTCAAAATAAAGGGAATATGATATTAAATAATTCTTACCATCACCAGAATCATAATAAAGATTATACGGGGAGTGTACAAAAAATATTGTAGAACAAATTAGGATAGATCACTTGCATAAGCCTCGACAAGAAGCGAGCAATGCAGACAGTATAATGAAGTATGCATATTCAATGTGCAAAGAACACAATAAAATCGACCAACCCGTTAAAATCGAAGAGTTTATGCCAAATACAAAAGCACCTCGTTACAGTGCGGTTATCCCGAGCAAAATGAAATATACAGGCACCACGCAAAATGATAAGTTAAGTAATAATTTAATTCAGGTACAGGACAGCCATCGGAAAATAGGTAAGGAACAAATTTCACAAATAATAAAATCAGAAAGCAATAACGAAAGGAAATTCTCACACAATAAGGTTTAAAAGTCGGAAGTAAATCCCGTAAATATTGAAACTCAATCAAAATTAAATAATATAAATAAACAAGAAAAAAACATAAATATAAGCGACAATAAAATTAACGACGCAATCGTATTATTTCACGAAAGTAAAAGAAATCACAGGAATGCAAAAGAGACATATTTAAGAATAAAAACTAAATATCTTTTTCCACAAATGAAACAAAAAATCAAAGCTTTTATTAGAGCTTGCCAATATTGCAACAACAAAAAAAATTACTCGTTCCAACTAAACAGATTAAACAAACAGTCCGATTATATCACCTAGCTAAGTCGAATCTAGATACTCGGATAATCGACAAACGAGACATGACATAAGAGACGGACTAATAAAGCCATAATACTAAAATACACGACGACTTTAACAGACTAAAAACTTACTTCGACAAAAAATGAAAATGCATTGTACCTACACGTTGGAATATAAATTTTTTATTTCAACAATTATTAACAGAACTGACGAACAGACAATCACCCATTTACGCAATCTTCGCCTTGCAGGTTCATTCTCTTCACCAGAGTAAAGCCACAATTAGAAGACCTAACAGACAATCCAGGCATACTGCCACGCAAACTGGGACAAGCCTTTTCAGAAAACCATAAATGAAGAATGATTCATATACATGACCTAAGACGACTTTAACAGACTAAAAACTTACTTTGACAACATACTAAGCGTAATGAATGCAGAATACAGGTTAGAATACAAAAATTTTATTTTAACAATCAATTTCACCATTAGCAATATTGAAGACACATTTTATCGAATATTTCCAACAACAATTAGGAACAAAAGAGGTATAATGAACGGAATAGGATCGATATTAAAATCAATAACTGGGAACTTAGATGCGGACGATGGCGACAGAATATATAAAGCTCTCGAAATTCTGAGAAAAGGTCAAAATCAAGTACATCAACTTTTTAGCTCACAAACATCCGTAATGATAAATGCTATAACAGAGTTTAATCAAACAATAGACAACCAGAACTATAACCAGAAAGTCATAGTAGCAAGGACAAAACATTTGGAATTACTCACTCAAATCAGTTATTTGTTAAATAATGTACTAAACATCATATTAATAACAGAAAATGCAACTACTTTTCAAAAATTAAACACGTATCATACGTCAATACTGAAACCGAAGCTTATATCAAAAGAATTAGAAAATATTGAAAACCATATCTCAAAATCAAGATTAATAACAAAATCCGACATTTCACTTTACGAAAAAATATTTAAAATAAAAACCGTTCAAATTGACTTTAAAATTATATTTCAGATAGATATACCTTTAGTAGACAAATCAGACTATATTTACTATCAATTGTATGCATTACCAGTCCCTAAAAATCCGTATGCCTTCAGAATTATTGTCCCTAGAACCAAGTACCTAATCATTAGCAGCAAACACTACGCTTAGAGAAACAAAAAGTGTAGGAATCTAAAATACCAAACATACTTTTGTGAAAATTACAACCCGACAGCACTTAACGAAACAACCCATGCGAAATTAAACCGATCAACTTCCAGAAACCGATAAACAATTGCAAGCAAGAACTTGTCAAAATAACAAAAACAACAGTCTCTAAATATGGCAATACACAATACATCATAGTGGCACCCAAAGAAACGAAGATCAAACTTAGCTGCGAAGACAATGAAGAAATCAAAATAATCAGCGAAACAAAACTGGCGACTCTGAAACCCAAATGCCAACTTATCATCAATAACGAAAGATTCAGTTCAGTACAAATGGTATTGGAAACACAACAATCGCTCAATCTCGCAAACATCGAATTGGTAACAAATAAAGCACCCATATTCCCAGACAAATTACCAGAACTAAAATTGGAAAATGTCCAACTGCACCACTTGAACAATACCAAATCCCAGATACAATCCATCAATGGCAGAATTCCAGGAACCATCAATTTACCCATATACCACCCTAGTGTATGGACAATTATATTATACATTGTGATAATAATAACAATAATCACAATAACTTCAAGGTCATCTTGCAGAATTCAAAAACGAAAAACTCTGACTCCAAACCAATTACTGGATTCCCGATGACTATTCGGAACGAACTATAGGCTTCGTTCGCTAAAGGAGATAACAATAGCCAACTCGTACAATATATATAAGAAGTACAGATCCCGATCAACACCCAAGGTCGCTGACGAATGGGTTAATTAATAGCAGCGCAGTTAAAAGAATAGACTATTCATAGATGGGTAAACAACTAGACCTTCAATTCAGCAACCAGCCACATGCCAGGATCACCTTCAAGGCTGCAACCTAGTGTGGAAACCGCCTCTCGGTCCACGCCCCACCAGAGACTATATATGGAAGTTACCAGTCCACGGACGGACATTCCTACATTAATATTGCTTGAGTCTCTTTTAAGTTGTCATAATTTATATTTATCATTTTTTATTATTATTCATAAATATTTTGTGTAACTATAATCAATAAATTCTTTTAAAAATTCTAGTGTGTTAACAAGAAAGTTAACTCGCGTAATATAATACCGCATGATGTAATGAATGATGCAACACGGTATTATGCAATATCGGATGCCTCAGTACCGGATGACGCAACACCGAATGACGTAACACCGGGTGACGTTATACAAGAACTATTGTTGTGTCAGTGGATGCAGCCAAGTGGTTGTTGTGTCGTCAACAAGCGTTGAATTAAAATAATAATAATAATCACAGTTTTATTGAACATATATACATGGCACGTCAAAGTCATAATTAATACTCATAAAAAATGAGAATTTAGTAATTACTCCAGCGTGTAGAAGCATTTTTTTTGCATAATTTGCTTGATGGTTATTTTAAACAGTTTAACTGAGAACTGTTTTATATCTACCGGCATCTTGTTACATATCTTTAAACACATATAATTTAGGCTAGTTTGAAAACGTTTCGGTCAGTGGTATGGTAATATTCGATTATTGCTACCTCTGGTTCCATATGAATGAAAGTCTGAGTTTGTTGACAATTTATCTCGACCTTCATGTGAGTAAACAGCACAATCAAGTACGAAGACACAAGGCAATGTAAGTATTCCCATCTTCCGAAATAGATCCCGGCAGCTAGCACGACTATGAGAGCAGGTAAGTATTCCCAATGCTTTTCTTTGTAGCAAAGAAAGCTTCTTCGTCTCAGTTGACAAACTCCATAGCAATATGGCGTAGGCTGCCACACTATGAAAGTTTTCATAGTAAGTAGCCAAGGTGGTATTAACCGTTGCTACCTGCGTCAGTCTTCTTATGAGATATAATATCGTGAAGAAGAGTTAGTAACCATGAAGTGGATATGGGACGACCAGAGCAGATCCGCTCGGAAGATGATGCCTAGGAATTTTAGTTCCGATACTTCAATCGACTTTTAGCTGAAAATCTAATTATATTCGTTTTATCTTTGTTAGCTTAATTTCGTTGTCTTTAAACCCTGTTTCTGCTTGTCTAAACGTTACCTGGTTTCTACCACTCACATCCTAACTGTTGGTGCCAATATTAATAAAGGACGCGTTTTCAGCAAAAAGACAAATTTGATCGCCTGATATATTTCCTGTAGATCATCGATGTATATGAGAAACCAAAGGGGCACAAGGTTTGAACCTTGGGGTATCCCTCGTTCCAGACTTATCCACCCCGACACTTGACGGATCCATCTGATTTTTTATTTCCTGTGTGTCCGATATGAGACCATTAGTTTCTGTGGAGGTTCTTATATGCCATAATATGTAAGCTTCTTTCCTAATTTTATATAAGACATTGAATCGAATGCTTTCTCTAGTCACAAAATCTGGCTACAATTGTCATCTTTTCATAATATCCTTTAGGAATCGTGTTAACATCTGCGCTCTGTAACAGTGAAAAAGTTATTCCTGAAGCCATGCTGATGGTCACTTAAAAGTCTAAATTTATCAAAATAATCTTGTTTTCTTGTCTTGATTATTGACTCGATAATTTTTGAGAGCACACATTACCAGCTGTCTATATTTTGTACATTGGTCCATATCACCTCATTTAAACGCACAGATTTCCAGAGCAAGCTTCAACTCATCTGGAAATTCACCATCTTGACGGCATCTGTTTATAATCTAACACAAGACTTCTACAATGTATATTATAATCATTCTGCTACGCTGGAGTGCGGCGTGAGACGTACTATGCATTGGACATGTGCGGTATTTGCAGATGACAAGTGCGTTATTTTATTGTCGTTATAAAGTGCAGTATCAAAATGAGAGAGAATACGCTTAGCCTCGATTCGGAAAGCTGTCAGCTGAGGAATATCATAACAATACCATAAATTCGCTAAAACTAAGACCTGAAAATAATGTACTGGTCGGTATCCAAAACAAAAATGTATTGGTAAAAGTCGATTCGGATGAGCTACTTAAAAGAATCTTTAAAAATTTTGAAGAAATACTCCTGTATACTGATACTGAATGAAATAAAACCTACAATGTAAAACTTTTAAATGAAAGCAATAAACAGATTGTAAGATTACATAGAATCCAGATCAATGTGTCAGATTTTTATATAAAGAAAACACTGTTTCAATATAGTGCTGTTGAGGGTATAAAGAATAATGTATGGACTAGTCTACTTTACAAATGCTATAACGTGATCAAATCGCTTAAAATGGTGACAAAAAGTCCCATCCCATCATATACAGGGTTTTTCACGATATCCGTGCATTAGAAGATAATGAAGTTCCCTGATATCCTAAATTTTGAAATTTTGGCAGCGGTTACAAGTTGTAATTATCTTTTATCCTAAAAATATTTTCAAGGTCACATCACTTCCGGTAAACCGGAAGTAGTCATCAACTTTGCTAATTTAAATAGAATGCTCTATTTTTATTGCATATTCTAATTCTCTATAAAATTTGGTGAAGATTTATATTAAGCTTTTCTATCCCTATCTTCAACTGTTCCAAAGATATTGTAATTTCTCTGTATTTCGGTGATTTTGCAACCTTATTTATAATAGTTTGTATTTCACATGTTTTTAAAGATAAAAGGTTCGAGTTTTAAATTTCGTAACTTGTGGGAGGGAGCTTTCATATTATGTGCCTTAAGTTTACCTGTGTCATACAGAGTGTTCTAAATTTAGTTACTAATTTAGACATATTCAACGTGGTAAAAGTATTTTTTTTTCAAACAGAACACCCGGTATATTATTAAAAATTCGAGTTCGAAATTTAATTCTACACCGGTTTAATATAAGCTTTTCTATACCTATCTTCAATATGTTGCTTGTTATTAGCATTTTTAGGCAACAACCTCCTCTTCTAAAGGGTACACGTTAGACTACACAACAAATGCAGCTGTGATTGTTAGTAAGATAACACAAGTGATATGATTTCATAAAAATATTTAATGTCATTATAAAAAAAATATTAACAATAAACAAAAAACTGAACAAAGACAAATAAAAAAAGTTGATTCAAATTTAAATGCTACGATCTCTATAAATGTCCTATGTGACCACCATCTTGATCAAGGCATTGCAAAATTCTACGGTTCATCTCATTCGTAGTAGCTCTTTTGATTTCATTTGGATCCAAATCCCTAAAAGCTCTAATTACACGATTTAAAAGATCCTCTCTACTTTGCGTTGTGTCATACACTTTACTTTTTATACGCCTCCAGAGGTAAATCAGGAAAGCGGGGAGGCCATCTCCAAGGGCCGTTGAGCCCAATCCATCTGTCTTTAAATAATTGCGTTAAGTACCGGTAAACTTCACCAGTGGAGTGGGTAGGCGCGCCGTCTAGCTGATACCAGCAGCTTTGCCTTATATCTAGTGGTAGCATTGCCAGAAAATTACGGACAGATCCCCTTAATAGTTCCAAATAGTTTTCACCGTTCAAATTTTCTTCGTTAAATTCATTATTTTCCATAATAATGTAAAGCACATTAAAACTAAAATTTGTTTGAAAACGTCCTTCTCTAAATATATTAGGGTATTCAGTTGCCTAAAAATGACTATCTCTCCTATTCACAATTCCTTCCATTCTAAATTTCGATTCGTTGGTCCGGTAATTTTAGAGAGAAAATTATCATCTTGTTGAATATTCAGAAACATTTGTTCGCAGAATTCCACTCTTTTTAAATGGTCACCAGGTCGACGTCCTTGTAGTACTATTTCTTAATATGGGTGCATTTTATGAGATTTCAATATTCTATGCACAGATGAACTTGATATTCCCAAAGCTCGAGTAGCTGCAGGAATAGAGCTAAGCGGGTAAGCTGAAAATAAGCCAAAACCTTTATCTCATTATCTTCATATTCAGTTACTGGCTTTGGATCTTGTCGTGTAGTTTTGACACTTCCAGTCAATTTAAATCGTTCCTCTATCCTTGCGAATTTTCCTCTAGTCATTGCCGATAGAGTCGGATACCTCTCGTTGAACATCCTGCATGTTCTGCTTACAATCCGAATGCATTCCCCATGAATATAAAATAAATTTAAAATATCCATATTAGAGCACCCTTTACTATTCTGAATTTTTATTAGCTTATTATTTCTACAACGTGAGTATAACAAACAGACTCAGATTAACTTTAAAATATAAATGAGGCTTTAGAATTCATGTATTGTCAAAATTAGGTTTTCTGACAGCCACAGCTGCCTTTATTGTGCAGAGTAATGTATATTCTCTAGAAAAGGAGTTTGTTACCTAAAAACTTTAGGCAAATAATATAAAGGCTTCATCCTAGAAGTTATAGTATTCTAAATTCCAGCACTTTATCTTTAAAAACATGTGAAACGCAAAGTGTTATAAATGAGGATAGAAGTTCCGCAAAATGTAAAAAAAATCACAATATCTATGAAATAGTTGAAGATAGGAATAGGAAAGCCTATATAAGTCTTAACAAAATATTATGGAGAATTCGAATATGCAATAAAAAATAAAGCATTCTATTTAAATTAGCAAAGTTGATGATTACTTCCGGTCTAACCGGAAGTTATGTGTCCTTGAAAATGTTTTTAGAATAAAAGACAATTACTAATTGTGACCGCTGCCAAAATTTCAAAATTTATGATATCAAGGAACTTCATAAAGTTATAATGCACGGCTATCGTGAAAAACCCTGTATATTGAAAGGGTCGCGTCAATTGGATAACATATTTAGGTCAACAGAGAACATACAAAAAGTGCAACTCTCTGGAACATGATGCACGAGACTGTACTTGTTAAATAAATTCAAGACCAGGTCGATTTACACTGGAGACTTAAGAGGTGACAGACAATAAAGTGATCCCATAGCACCGAGGAAAGAAACAGCTACTGTAGCAAACCCCCTTCATAAACAGGCTAGTAAAGAACCGTCCAAAGAGTGCTTGTTTTATAAAACATAAAAATAGAAAATGCCAATTGTGGTTCTGAAATAAGTGCTAGAAATATAAATGAAACTGGTAACATAATAATGACAGAAAAAGCAGACCTGAAAAACAGAAGTAAGCAATCCAAAAGGGTACGCTGGACCTGCAATATCATACCAAGAAGAAAACGAAAAGCGAAAGAGGAAAGCCCTGTAAAGGTTATCTACTGAAGAAATGAGTGCAATAGGTAATAATGCGCAAGTTGCGAGTAAAATCAGACACATCCTGGTTAGTTCTAATAAATGGACTGATCGTCCAGAATGAAAATCATCCAATGGTTGTTGAAAAGAAAGCGACTCCTCATCATGATATGGAAGAAACTACGGTTTTGGCCGAGGCCCCAAACCAGTAAAAGGTAAAATTAATGTCACTATGATCTATAAGTCATTGTTGCAACGCAGGCGACATCTCCTTAAGAATAAACAGATACAGATTTGTTATGATAATATTTATGTAAGTTTTGCTTAATAAAATAAAAATTACAAGACATGGTAAAGAATTGTCTGCACTAGCCCAAAAAACCTCATATATATTTAAGATGTAAGCCAAGTACTGACATCTATGTCTACAAAGCTATATAGTGCATGTTTTACAACGTGGAAGACAATATTTGAAAATCTCATTTCTAAAGTATACAAATATTCTTATTATTCCATCACAAAAGAAAATCCCTTATATAGGCAAGTTTTTTTCCAAAGATTTGAGTTGTCACTACATACATATATCAAACAAAATCACATTGAAAACGTCACAAGCAACTACGTGATCACAGCATAAGAACTTCGCTTTTATCTAGTAGCTTTTTATGTCATAGGAACACTAAATTTATGTACATAGAAATATATAGAAAATTCAAGGGGACAGCCTAAACGTAGGAAACTTTATAGTAGTTAATATATATGCAACAAGCGAGAATCAAAACAATAGACAAAGGTGTCACCATTTTGCAATTGAATTGCCAACACTACTGACAGATAAAAGAGATAACATATTAATTGCGGAGATTTAAATTGTACTATAAATGAAAACGAAACATAAAATCCAAGTTCGTACAATTTTTGTAATACATTGAACTCTTTCCTACAATGCTTCAGTTTAAAAGACTGTTGGACAAACAAGAATGCTACACCTGGTTATAAATGTTTTTATAAAAAATGCGCTTCAAGGCTGGACAGAAGATACATTAATCAGGGAGCTATCATGAAATTAAAATAAAGCAAAATACTTCCGGTGCCATTCTCTGACCACCCTGCAGTGCTAATATCAATTTAAATGTCAGACCGAAGAATAAAATCATCCTATATATATTTGTCGAAAATCTAAAATTAATTTTTTGGTAATAGAAAAGTAAAGGACATGTTCCAGTCTAGCTATAATTCCTATAAAAGGGTAAAAAACAGATATTCCTTTACAATCGGGTGGTGGACAATCTTTGCAAAAGTGAAAATACAATCGTTTTTTCAATGGCAAACTAAAATTAAAAGAAGTGAAGAGAAGCAAACTAAATAACTTTATCAGTCTTGTCTGAAATGTTGCACCGATAAGGATCCTAATGAAGAGGCAACTTACATAGAAATCAAGAACAAAGCCCTGTTCGTAAAACATCAAAATAAGCATTTACGTAGATACAAAATATAACGAAAAATACGTCCACAACGAACAAATTTCGATCTTTCATATAGTGAAAGAAAATAAGGCCATACAAGGGAGAAATATAAACAAAATTAAACAAGGAAGCAGTTATGAAGAAGATAAACAAAAAATAAGGCAACAATTTTGTGAATAATTTTCCAAACTTTATAAAAGCCAATAAAATAAGGTAAATAAATAGAATGGAAGCTTTAAAAATAAACTATCAGATAAAGCAAACAATCAAATAATGGATAACATAGCGAAAGATGAAAGTGGGAATGCACTATAACAGTTCACAAAGAACAAATCACGAGGCATAGACGGCCTGACTGGAGTTTCATGCATCATACTGTGACACAACCAGAAAGTAGTTACCTGAAGTTTTCAGTGAAATAATCAGGGGAATAGAAATACCAAGTGAATTCAAGAAAGGAGTATCGGTGCTGATACCAAAAGTAGGCAACGCATGGCGCGTAAGTGATTTCAGGTCAATTTCCATGTTGAACACAGACTACAAAATCATTATGAAATCTATGAAGCAACGAATAGCAGAACATTTAAACGAAATAACAACTAGCAGGCAAGCAGGCTGTAAAAAAAGATTATTTAATATTTGAGGTGATGATTAATCTCAGGGAAACAGTGGCAGCAAGAGTAACGGATGGAAAATTTTAAATGCTCTCTTCGTAGAAAGACTTCGCTAATGAGGAGATTGCTATTTTTGACTTTTGAAAAAATTGGCTTAAATGAGCACAAACTAGGCCCTCAGAACCCACATCCGGGGCCAGTTCCAGTTTATATATATATATATATATATATATATATATATATATATATATATATAGGCGCAAAAACCAAAAACACCCACCAGCACACTCACACAAACACATTCTCTCACACATTTTCACATGTACAATGTACACTCTCACAAATGTATATAATAATAAAAAAAAGTGTGCATATTTAAAATGATTACTGTGCGGTACAACATCGCAAAAGATATCATACGACCTGCTCAACACCTATCTGTGTACTAAACCATGAATGATGTGTCTAGATTTCGAAACCCATGCTTTCACCATCCTCACATAAGAACGTAAAGTTGGTGCAGTTCTGATATTGACTGGAAGAGTATTATAAATTCTTGGTGCAATATAAGTATAACTACGCTGGCCCACAGTCTTAATTGCTCTGTTCGTTTGAGCGGCCGCTGCTGCGTTTAGCCTAGTTATGTACGAATGCTCTATTCTAGAGGCGCGATCATACCTTCTTACGTACGTCAACACAGCCAATGAAAAAAGTTGCCTAATATCATTAGCTCCTGCTTCAGCGTACAACGATTCAGACGGGTAAGTGTAGCACTTATTATAAATTAGTTTCAGGAACCAACGTTGAATTATATCCAACCTTTTCAGGTGACAACTCAACGCAGCACCCCAAACAACAATCCCGTATGTAAGAAGGGGTTCAACCAATGCCGAATAGACCATTATAAGACACACCGTTGTCAGAAAGGTTTTTAGGTATTTAAACTTATACAAAATGGTCCTCAACTTTTTAACAACCACACCAACATGCTCATCTTAACGCAGATGTTGATCTATGATGATCCCCAAATACCTAACTTTTTGTGCCGCCTCAATTTGGATACATTGGTCATTACAAACTATTTGCAGTGTATTAAATGACGGCAGGTGTGACTTATAGGAGGCAAATGCAACATACTTCGTCTTCTTTGTGTTAATACTCAACCCATTGGCATCAAACCACCCCTTAATATTCACAAAATCATCTTCAATTTTGGTCTTTAGCCGCTGCCAAGAACAATCTTCATATAGAATTGCAGTATCATCTGCAAAACCAATGACTTTACCAGCTGTCTGCACATGAAATATATCATTGATATACAAACTAAATAACAACGGACCCAGGACTGTACCCTGAGGAACGCCAAATTCAACCACCTCAAAATCGCTGCAGGTGTCGTCAATCCTTGTGCACTGCCTTCTAGACCGCAAATAATCCCCAATCAAAAGCAGCGGAACACCCCTAAAACCGATACCCTCCAATTTTTTGAGAAGAATCCTGTGATCAACAGCGTCGAAGGCCTTTTCGACGTCTAGAAAGATGCAAATACTTTGTCTTTGCTTATCCAGGGCAGAATAAATTCCTGTAGTTAGGGTATTTAACGCATTCTGTGTTGACAGACCCTCTCTGAAGCCAAACTGCGATTCTGATAAAATGTTATGCTTCTTTAAATAGCTTGTTATTTTCTGACAAATAATTTTTTCGAAAACCTTGGCCACATTCGATAATAAGGATATCGGCCTATAATTTGGCATTTCGTCCCTGTTTCCTCCTTTAAACAATGGTTTTATTACTGTCTTCTTTAGAATGTCTGGGAAGATACCAAGTTCTATGCATCTGTTGATTAGGATAGTCAGCGGGACTGCAATAACATGTACGAGTTCCTTCAAGTTCTCCACAGTGATCGAGTCCAACCCAGGAGCTTTTTTTACCTTCATACCTATTATGCAATCAATAACTTCGGACTCACATGTAGGTGTTAGAAAAATGCTGTATGGCTTCATATCTACCTTAAGACTGGCCCCCGAAGACGGTATTTTTTGTGCCAGTGCTCTCCCAACGGATGAAAAATATTTATTGAATGCGTTGGCTATTTCCCCCGGGTTGGAGTTATTTAATGAGTTATCACCCCCTAGTTGAATGCTTCCTGCAGGATCCTTTCTCTCTTCCTTAGTTAGCCGATTTACCGCCTCCCAAAGCTTTTTAGGTGAATTGGGGTGGAGGCATATTTGTTTTTCGACAAAGTTTGCTTTTGCGCACTTGATTATTTCATTTAGCCTATTTCTATATCGCGCAAACTGCAGTCTCTTATCCTCATCACCAGGGCTCTGTATCATTGTTCGGTATAATCGATTTTTTGTGTTTATCGACTTAATTATACCCTCCGTTATCCATGATTTCCTGGGTCTATTCTTGTTCTTTATTTTAACTCTAACTGTACACCTTCCCAGCACTGATTTAAGATACTCCACAAAGTTTTCCGCAGCAATGTTCAAACTTTCAGAGCCACAAATATTATTCCAATCTGTACGCTCTAGTTCCCTGCGTGCCCTATCATAATTTATGTAACATTTTACCCCTAATTTATTGATTTTAATTTCTTTCTCAGAGTTCACTGGGAGATCCAATAGTACAGAAAAATGGTCAGTGATAGAAGTGTGGTAAACCGCGCCCATAAAATTGCACTGCAACTTGGAACTCACAAAGAGGTGGTCAATGCAAGAGGAAGTGTTGTTCTGTACCCTCGTGTGTGTGTCCACGGCATTAACAAACCCGTGCTCAGCAAGTATATTAAGGTATTCCTGACTGCTGGACTCGTTTTCAGAGAGGATATCAATATTTAAGTCTCCAACCATGATGTGATGGTCTTTACTAACCCTTCGACTTTCAGCTAGATAAATCTCTAAACATTGATTAAAGGAAGCTAAACACATGGCTGGCGATCTATAGATAGCAGTAATAGTAACGTATTCACTACCCATTTGAAGTGATATTTCAACAGCTGGACACTCTGCTAAAGAAATTATATTATGCGAATATTTAATTGTACTTTTTATGTATACCAAGACACCATCACACCTATTGTATACCCCTCCGCTATATAGAATGTCATATCCCTCCATCTTGAAGATGCTTGCACAATCGACCTGCCAAGTCTCAGTCAGAACGATCACATCAAAACTACAAGACATTTGAGACAACACTACCTGCAATTCCTCAACATTTTTACAAATGCTTCTTATGTTATTATGGAACAATTTTAAGCTGTTTGCTCTAAAAAAAATTTGCATTGAACATGGTCGTACAACAGCCTAGTATTGCAAACCGGAAGCTGAAAATCGCGAATATACTGGTCCATTGCTAAATAAATATACACACGTACATATGAAAACTGTAAATCCTAAAAACAAGCGAATTAAACGTAGATTAAAAACTCTGCAAAGATAAAATATAAACGAAAAACCCAAAGGTGTACATACACATATACAAACATATACACACATACATGTACCCACACATATACAAAATATGTATGATTTTAGCACAATTCAGTCTATTTATTTCTAGCCTTATTTCTCAGGTTGCGATCCTCACCACTGCTCGCTGGGATCCTCTTCTGCCTGGCCAATTTTTCTGCGTCTATCCTAGGCTGCGTGTCGTATTTGACCCCCCTGTTGACAGGGGTCACAGATGTTCCCACCATTTGTTGACCTGCATCCGTCTTCTTGGTCCATATAATGGCTTCTACTTGACTTTCTTCTATACTTCTATCTTCTACTGTTAATCCCAAGTCTTCAAGTAGGGTTGGTCTAATCGGTGTATTCGGTTCACTACTTGCTCTTATCGCAATTTCATCCTCACCTATTGTTACGGAGTCTAGGTCAGTTTCACAATCTCCACCTTCAAGTTGTTTGGCCGTGTAGGCGCAGCCTCCAATCCAGAGCTTGTTTCCCCTTATATAGGCCTGTTGATTTTTATTACGGGCCTCTTTTAGGCTATTGTAAAGAATTTTGCGCTATCTCTGGTCTTCCGGACACAAATCATGTGCTATGCCAATGCCTGTCCCTTTCAATTTTTTTAAGCTTGAAAAAATTTCCTGTTTTTTCATATACGAGATCAATTCCACCACAATTATGTCCCTATTTTTTAGCCTGTAAATGTTACCTATGTGTCTCTCTTTTACCTCTATTTCCAACAGTTGTTGCAATTTTTCAGTAACAGTTGTAACTAAAGGTTGATTTTCCGACACGTTAAGCCCAAAAATAACAAAGTTATTTTTACGTAGTTTTCTCTCAAGTGAAGTTACTCGATTTCTTAATTCAGTGTAGGAAGTATTCTGTTTATCTACAACACTCTTTAATGTATCAATTTCACTCCTCAGTTCATTGGTTTTAGCATTGATTAAAGCAGACAGTTTTCGATACAGTTCTTCATTTGATAAGCTTTTTTCTGTTGATGATAATTGACTTGGGTTCATTTCTCATATAATTTATAATTTTTATTATCCGTAGGATTTTTCTTTAATGTTCTTTTTCTATTTTATAGAGAACAATTTATGTATAGAAGCTATCAGATCACACTCACCCTAATCAATCGTGTCTGTAAGGTTTATATCTGTTATTTTCTGTTGTGCGGAAACCACAGTAATTTCGACTTTTTGATGGACACGAATCAACACACGTCTACTTTCAATAACGTTCACTATAACACTATATATATATATATATATATATATATATATATAATATATATATATATATATATATACTATATATACTATACAAGGGGAAAGGTTAAAGGCAAGACAGCAAGGAGACAACCGCATACACGTGTTTCAAGCTTATTAGATATCATCAGTACGGTATAGCCGGCTGATGATAACACTCTGGATGAAGAAGCAAAAATGCACGGAGTCAGAACAGGCAACTAGTGCACGTTTGCAGCATTATTTGGAAGTCCCTAAATTCCAGCGCAACAGCCAAAATCGCCACGGAGGCAAAGAAATCATCTGCGTGAGCATCCGGAGCCCAGAAGCCATACTATTTATAACAGGATTTTTAACACGGAATTTCTGTATACTATACAAGGAGAAAGGTTAAGGGAAAGGCGACAAAAAGACAACCGCATACACGTGTTTCAGGCTTATTAGCTATCATCAGTACGGTATAGCCAGGTGATGATGGAAACACTCTGGATGAAGAATTGGTCTGTCTGTTTGTAGCCACGATAACATTAGAACGACTGAGATATCGCCTTCAAATTTGGTATACAGTTAGCACCCAACAAACGAACGGTTCAGATTGTTTTTTGGTAAAGTCGCTCCAGGTGGGGAATGGTTTGGTGAAAATTGATGTGTTTTCTTTAAACCTCGAATACTATAATGTTTTAGGGTTTGTTTATTAGAAAACTTCCAATTTCATGAAACATCTGGTATTCCGAGCTGAAATGAAATTAAGGGTTGAATGTGTGGCTGTGAAATATCGGCGACAGAAATTTCGTTTTCTTTTAAACGACGTAAAAAGCCTCAAAACATAGAAAACTTGATTCTGAAATGATTTTTTTATCCTTCGGTCTGTCGATCTGTCGACCTGTCGCTGTGTCGGTCTGTCGGTCTGTCGGTCTGACGGTCTATCGGTCTGTCTCTCTGTCGGTCTCTCGGTCTGTCGGTCTGTTGGTCAGCCGGTCTGTTCGCCTCTGCGTTTCTCTGTTAGTAGGTGCAATAACTTTAGGACAAATTGAGGTATCATCTTCAAATTTGGTATCCAGTTAGCAACCAACAAAGCAACGCTTGTAATTGTTTTAGGTATGATGGCTTCAGGGGACGTGGATAAATGAGGAGTGATTTGGTAAAAATTAACACTCTTTCGTTAAAACTCGAGTAATATAACGTTTCAGAAGTTTAGGGGTACAAGAATACGAATATTTTCATTGATTGTTATTGCCCTTACTTGGTGAAACTTGTCCATACTACATACGAATATTTTCTTTGTGGTCAAGTCGTGGACCGTAAATTCATTTCATGAAAATGTATTTCTATAAAGAGAAGATTATCGCAGCTATGTGGAAGTTGTTATTCAATTTGCGTGCTATTTTTTAACAACATTGCCTAAAATATGTAGGTATAACCATCTGATAATTGTATTGCTTTTAGTTTGAGCGGAAACTAGGATCCTTAGAACATGTTTGCTTTACAATTATGCATTTTCTCAAGTTCAATTACCTAAGCACTTCTAAATTAGTTAGCAAACTTTACACGCTCTAAGCAATGTTTTATAATTAAAAACACTTCCAATACGAACCTGTTCCTAATTTGGATCCTTATTTGCCTTATGTATTAATCATAACTGTTATTTGATGTAGGTTCTTGCTAAAGTCATAGTGCTGCCAGGTTGATTGAGGTCAACGTCGGTTTGAATACAAATGTATCAGGGAACACAATTTACCGATTTCCGAATATTTACAAGAAAACATGTTACACGTAATTAGGGAGAACTTTCGTAGAAAAAAATCCGCTTATCCGCGACTGCAAATAAGGGCCAACTAGGACACTTAGGACTTGCCAGCTTTAAAATTATACATTACGTATATATATATATATATATATATATATATATATATATATATATATATATATATATATATATATATATATATATATATATATATATATATATACACACAATTTTTACCATAAAATGTGTTATACATACCAGAATACAAGCTAAAAGAAATTGTCTAAGGAGGGTAACGACGTAATTTGTAATAAAAATTTTAATAAACAATAAAAAGAATTAACAACTTTTTTAAACTAACTTACCCGAATAAAATTTAAAACCAAATCTGTACATAATTAAATTAAAAATCTCGCGTCTTTATACTTTAAGAATCTAATAAAACATCTCCTTAAATGTATACAAACACTGAAATAT
Source organism: Tillus elongatus (assembly GCA_964006375.1). Classification (NCBI taxonomy): domain Eukaryota; kingdom Metazoa; phylum Arthropoda; class Insecta; order Coleoptera; family Cleridae; genus Tillus; species Tillus elongatus. Next base: position 112,606,108 of record OZ023262.1, on the reverse strand, counting down.
ATATATATATATATATATATATATATATATATATATATATATATATATATATATATATATATATATATATATATATATATTTAACCGTGCTTGGTCCACATTCTTCACAATGCGTAATCAGCATTAGTCAGCATTCTTCAATATTACAAACTGCAATGGCAACATGTTTATTAATTGCATAAACATAAGAGTAATTCCAGGTCAATAATTATAATTTCTATGCGACCTACTTAATTATAAACGATATTATTTGGATTTATGATAGCAAATTTTCCTATAAATATTTTTTACTTAAAAGTAATTTAAATATATTTTCACGCCTCGAGCCGCCCTTCTGGGTCGCTTTGTGTTCCATGAACAGAAATAAAGTTACAGGCATTTAAAAAAGATTTCTGGGTGACTCTGGTGATTAGAGAAGGGCACAAGACCAAAATATTTTGTGACTAACAAAATCGAGCAAATATATAAATATATGAAATCCTTCTTTAAATAAAAATATGATGGATACAAGGAGTTTAACATGCTGAATTTAGACCTGCTTCTCGTTGTTTTCTATCACGTATATTTTGTTTAAATGTGTTTAGGGACTTAAAATTATGTGTTGTTTGTCTTTTGTTCTTGCATTAACGCTACTTTATTCAGATTAGATCGTTATTGTCCACACAAAAACGATTCGCGCAGATTGAAAAAGTGAGAGCGATATTGATTGAAGTCGTTTTTTCTGATTTTATAGCAAATTTAATTTTGTTTTAGGTAGAAAATTCCAAGGGCATGCAAAAATTCTGCAGACGTTTTTTACTACATTTGTGGTAAATTTACTATAAAATCTCAAAAGAATGCATTGTCTAGTCTGGTTGAAAGTGCTTATCATCGTTACTTTGTAGTTTCGGTGAATGAAAGAGATAAAAATTGGCTCCCGAAACTATGCTGCAGCAGTTGCTCAAGAACTTTAAGAGGTTGGCTCAAAGGAAGTCCTAAGCCTATGCCATTCACAAAGCCCATGACTTGGAGTGAATGTAAAAACCATGAAAACAATTGTAATTTTTGTAGACTATGACAAATGGATTAGCGACAAAAAATAAGAATAAAATTAAATCTACTGACATTCCGTCTGCACAAAAACCAGTTCCTTCAAGCAATTATGATTTATATCCAGTGCGTACTAACAGAGATGAGATGGCGGATGATGAGAACGCTCATACTCATTTTAGTGAATAAAGTTGGTTCTTTGCTGATTCTTTTTTATGTACAAGCTTATCAGAACTTCATCTGCTTACGCAATCTGATTTGTAAAATCTCGTTCGAGATTTAGAACTCTCAAAAATAAAGGTTCAACTTCTAGGATCCAGACTGAAACAATGGTATTTGTTAGGTAAAATGCAAGGGTATCATATTTTCGTTAGAGACAAGAAGACTTTATGAGTTACCTCACCAAGGAAATGCGGCTTATGTCAAATAAATGTGGTAAAAAGTGTGTTTTATTTACAAAGCCTTAAGTTTCTACCTTAGCCGCCTTTGTGCTTCATTTTACTAAAATGTTTGTAGAAAATTCACTTCAAATAAACCGTTTTTCAGATGATTTGGTAGTAGCGTAAAACATACGGGTTTGTGATCTAATAGTCTAATATTTTATTACTTCAAGCAATAAAACGATATACGGACGAACCATATCTTCGGTAGTAAGTGCTCAGACGTAGCAAGTGCGTCATTGTAGACCATTGATTCTGAACCTCAATAACCAAGAAGTTAAACCTTAATAACAAACTTTCAATTTAACCTTCCATCGGGCGCATCTGATCTGTCAGGCACAGCGCGGCCAGTTTGTCTCCTCTCCCCACCCCAGGCGCAGTTGCTGACTAAGACTTCTGGTAGCTGTATGTTTTTACGTGCTGTATGCAACCTTCCTACTCAGTTTACTCTTGGCCTTCCACGAAGATTTGTGCAACTTTTGTTCAGAGAACCTCATTGCGCCCGAACTCGTCACATTCATAAAGGTACGTATTTTGGAAATATTTGCATAAAAATATATAATTCCACTTATCTCAACACTAAATAGTCTGTTATCAAAAATGTTGTGAAAATACTTTGATTTATGAGTCCGGCTTATACGGCACATTGCGCCCTAACATGGAATTATAGAAATGTATAGAAATGTATTAATTGATGTCAGATGTTGAATTTATTCATTTCAAACTCACATAACTTGTTTATAAAACATTGGGCAACAATTGTGACAAAAAATACTATTTATTTTCGAGATAATCATTACAAATTTCCTTATATTTGTTTCAGACTTTCCGCAAATATGCTGTAACGCAAAACGTACGATTTGAACAACCCTAAGCATTTAGAAGAAATAAAGAACTGGCTAGAAGAGAATGATGGCGACGACCCGACTTTGAATGAGGATTTATGAGAGGATAGTGACGTCGATTCAGAAGATGAGGTAGCAGAAGATGATGAAGATTCCGAAACATAGCAGGAAGGTGAGACAGATGATGATAAATGTATGGGCTGCAATTATTTTTTTGGGAATGATAAGATTACCAAGTAGAATCAAAATTCCCCACAAAAAATGTACGTGTGGCATCTCACAACGTAACTACTCATTTACCTGGAGTCAAAGGGAACGCAAGGGTTGCCAAAACTGCTGTTGATTGCTGGAACAATCTCTTCACCGACGAAATGTTGGACCTGATAGTAAGGTACACCAACCAGTACATGGACACCATCAAAGACAGGGACATTAAACCCACTGATACAATCAAAATAAGAGCTTTAATCGGATTGCTGTATCTTGAAGGAGCTTACAGTAGCAATTGTGGGGAGCCTAGTGCCAGGAAAGTAGACCACATCGGGCCAACCCCGGAATCCAGCAGCCATGCACTACCCTTAATCGATTTCAGCACCAAACCTTCTCGACCTCGAAATAAAGCCCATGCCAGTCTTCTATTGGACTGAACTTATTTGGCTCTTCTGTAGAGTCCTCAAACCAAACAATTCTGTTCGGAGACTCCTAAAAGCCCGACATTCACACAGGTAGTTGTAAGGCGTTTTTTTTGTCTCGCCGCATTCCTAGCAAATGGCATCCCTCTCGACATCGACCAATGTAAGGTGTCTTCTGTGAGTACAGTGACCTGTTATCACCCCAATGATGCTGCGAAGCGCAGACCGACTCATACCAAGAAACCAGACACTCTTGCTTCTATCCGGCTTCTCCACAAAGTATCTCATTTGTCTACAGCCACTGACCAGCCGCCAGTACTTCTTCATGGTTTCCTCAGTTTATTTATCTAGGACGTCAGAGACCACCTTCCTACTTGTGCCTGTAGTAGGCCCCGGGCCACAGAGCGGCCGCTTGGAGCCGAGCCTTGCGCGGTCATTCTCCACCTCATTTCCGCCACGCGACAGTTTCCGGGAAGCCAAACAAGTTGTACCTTCTTTGTCCTACACAGCTTATCAGTGTCAGCGCACCTCTGAACCAGCATTGATATAATCCCGGTTGCGCAGAACGCTTGGAGGGCCGCCTGACTATCCGAGCCAATGTATACACATTTTTCGGGGCTCCCTTACATCCTATTGAGTAGTTACAGACAGGATAGAGTATACCTACGTTTCGAATGTAGTGGTATATGCGCCCGAGGAGGTACCACCCCTTACATGAAGGGTCCGGTGAAGTCTCAACGGACGTTTCCGATTCTGGTGTATGAGTCGGTTTCCCCTACAAACAAAAATGATGGAGATGATGGATCCTCCTTGTACAAAATATTCCGGAGATAAAATACCCCTCCTTTTGGATCTCCGGGAGAGCGATGTGCAGAAGGCACCGGCATCAAGATTCAACACATCCTTCTCGAATATATGCAGCCTAAATTCTAACCTGAACTCCGTCCACCATTTCCTCCAGGCTAATAGGCCCCAACTCCTCTTTCTCACGGAAACCCAAATAAGTGCCAAAACAGCCACTAATTACCTTCATTTCCCGGAGTATGAGCTCCTTACTTCCTTTAGATTGCATGTAAGCGTGTGCGCATACGTCCGTAGCAATCTACCCTGCACCAGTCTCCCCAATTTAGAAGCTGGAACAAAAGACATCTTTTGGATGAAACTCTCTCTTATGGCTGCAACTAAATTCATCTGTTGCATTTACTGGTCACCTTCTGACAACAACTTTATCCAGCTCTTTGACCATCTTTCTGGAAAAACCGACCATCTGATTTCTGAATATCCTTCCTCCGAGGTTACTATTCTTGCTGACTTCAAAGTCCACAATAAGGAGTGGCTAGAATCTTCAAAAGCCGATCCACAAGAAAGAGCAGCAGAGGCCTTTGCAGTCAGTAATTCTTTAGCCAATATGGTTCAGCAACCTACTTACTTTCCTCGGATTCGAACACACAGCTCAAATCCCTTGCATCTCCTTCTTACTACAAAACCTGAATGCTATAAGACATCAGTCACCCCCACATCTTGGTCGCTCAGACCACGGCATGGTCACTGCTTCCTACGCAATGCAACCCGAGGTCACACAGTCATCATACCCACGTATCGTTTGGCACTACAACTCCGCGAACTGGGACGAAATGCGGGATTATTTTTCCTCATTTCCATGGGCGTCTGTTTGCTTTTCTCATCCTGACCCCTCGGATATCTCACAAAACGTCACCAAAATTATCCAAGCTGGCATGGAATTATTTATGCCACGTACACAGAAAACCTCTTCAGCCACTCATAAGCCCCGGTTCTCAAAATTCCTGTGACAAGGACAGACTTGAAAAGGTCAAAGCTCACAAAACGCTTCTACACAACCCCAGTCAAGAAAACTGCCAAGCATTTAACGACGCAAGAAACCACTATGTCCGCAATCTTTCTAAGGCAAAAAAAATGTTTAATAACCACATAAAAAACAAAGTCCTCTCAAGCTCCAACGGCAGCAAACCCTTCTGGACTCTTGCTTAATCTATTGGGAAAAATTTCTGCAAGCGTACGTTCCCACCTCTTGTTTCAGGGGACGAAATTGTTTCTATCGCCCTGGGCAAGGCTAAACTTTTTGCCTCTTTGTTCGCCGGCAATTCTTCTCTCAACCCACCTCGAAATGTTCAACCACCAACAGTCCCCAATGTCGCGCAAAAAATGACTGATGTCATTTTCAAAACCAAAAAGTGCGAAAGATGCTCTCTTCTCTTAATACCAGAAAAGCCTCTGGTCTTACGACGAGACTCCAGCAATTGTTCCCAAAAAATGCGCACCAGAACTTGCTTCTGTCCTGACTCGTCTGTTTCAAACATTCTTAAAATAGAGGCATAATCCCTAGTAACTGGAAAACTTAGTACAACCCGTCCCCAAGAAAAGATCCAAAACCCTTCCTTGCAACTATAGGCCTATTTCTCTCCTTTCAATCGTCTCTAAAGTGATGGAAAAGTATATAAACACCGAATTACTAAAATTTCTCGAAAAACACAGTCTAATCCACGACAGGCAGTATGTAATCCGTCAGCGCAGATCAACTGCCGACCTCCTTTCCTTTGTCACCCATTCTTGGAACAAGTCTATGGAACTACACGGTGAATCCCAGTTTGTCGCTTTAGGCATATCCAAAGGATTCGACCAGGTCTGGCACGCAGCGCTGCTTAATAAGCTTCCGGCCTATGGCCTTCCACCAAAACTATGTAGCTGGAGGGCAAATTTCCTCTCCAACCGGAGCATTTCTGTTGTCGTGGATGGCCATTCCTCTAAACTGTATCCAATCAATGCAGGAGTCGCTCAAGGTTCAGCTTCAGTCCCTACTTTGTATCTTCTCCACATCAATGACTTCCTCTCTAGCACATCCAACCCAGTTCACAGTTACGCCGACGACAGTACCCTACACGCAAATATACAATATTCTAAGCCTATCTCTTTAGCCCAATTAGATGAGGATCGCAGACTAATGGAAGGTTCCGTCTATGTGGATCTCCAAAAAATATTAAACTGGGGAAGTAGAAATATTGTACAATTCAACTCTACCAAATTTCAGTCTTGCTTTCTATCTCATAAGAGATACACCAGCCCTAGACCCATCACAATGAACAACCAAGTTATTCAAGGTAATGGGTCATTTTCACTTGTTAAAATTTCTGTGGATCTAAATCTCACTTGGCACCAACATGTCACATCAATTGCAGAAGTGGCTGCTAAGAAATTAGGTTTCCTCTTCAGGGCTCGCAAATACTTTTCACCAGCTAATCTCTATACCTTATATACTTCACAAATAAGGCCAAACCTCGAATACTGCTCCCTTTATCTGGGGTGCCACTGCCGCTTCTACACTCGCTATCCTGGACTCCAGTCAGAGAAGAGAGCTATACGTCTCATCGGTGACCCTATCCTCACCCAAAGGCTGCCATCCCTTGCCCACCGAACTGCCGTTGGCGACCTCTCTCTCTATTTTCTAGATATCTGCACTGGCCCTGCTCAGAGGAGCTTTCTTCCATAGTTCCTCCACCTGCTGCCCCAAACAGATCTACCAGGGGAACAGAGCGAGTGCACCTTTTTACTGTCCAGGCCACCAGACATGGAACATCTTGTTATGCCCTCTCTTTTGGCCAGAGGACTTCCAAGTTGCTCCTCCAGGCGTGATCCTTAAGTAAAACAGACTAGGCTAACAGGCTGGAAAGCAATCTTGTTAGCCTCCATTGATCCTAACTGGGGATTCTGAGGGTATATGTCCCAGTCAGCCTAATACGGGGCAGTACTGGCAACCTATAATAACTTCTTGTTATAAAAACATTTTAATGAAAATTCACTTCAGTGACGCACTTGCTGCGCACATTTTTTTTCTTTATTCTTGTTTTTTTTTTCTTTTGTTTTAGTCAAACTATATATACTTAAAACATGGATACTTTGTCTTCTGCGGACCTGGCAGGGCTCACAAAACAACACACATGTGCCACGGGAAGAAGGGTAGACATATAAAGGTATACACTATCTACCAAATTTCATTTAAAAAGACATATGTGACACTAAAAACATTTTTATGAAAATTTGCGACTGTAACGCAGCTTGTGCGTCCTAGCTTTCTTTTTATCTTCTAGAAGAAAAAAAACACACAAGAAAACAACTAAAATATTTAGTTTAAAAAAAATATTTTGTAACGCTTATTACAATATTGAAAATCGCTTCCCGGAAGGAAACGTTTTCCTAGAATTTTAAAGCTTTTGGAATGAAATAAAAACAAAATATTTCAATTGGTTTTCGGTACAGTGTGCATCGCCTGCAATATTTTGCCGAGTTTACAACATCAGATGAAATACTAAGTAAACTTTCAGTGATGGAAGTCACGGTTACAGTTTTACTTCTTACTAATAATGAAGATATACGTTATTGGATATATAAATCAAAGGGTTTGATTTGTGTTTGCGGTAGTTTCGGGTTCATAATAAATCAATGTAGTAAACGGAGAATCGAAAGAGACAGAGAGTGGCTAAGCCAATGGGCGTTTGCGAATAGCCGCGACATATCACTAGGCCAGGCGGTCGCGATGTTCTGGTCATTTTCGATCGCCATCCGTAACTAAATCATCCCTCGACACTATTAAACCGTCAAAATGGACAAAAATCGTTCTGATAACCGCCCCATTCATGCTACTTATCTAATTTATATCGTCATAAACGTTTTATTGCAGCCTGAAAAGAGGTTTTTCCAACTTCCTTAACGTAATCCACCTTAATTAGACTGATGTATCTACTCAGACCTGAAATATGACCATAATATATGATTATCTCCCGATATATCAAAATGTAATTTCTATCGGGAGACAATCTTTTTAGGCCTGAAAAATATTACTGGGAAGGACATACAAATCCTTTTAGTGTCTATAATGCAGATACATAAAGGGGCAAAAAATAAAAGCCCAATTTTTTGTGGGCATCCATTAATTCTCTAAGGGTATAGATGGGTGTTAATTTATTGCAGATTTTACTCAAATATATCATTTTATGAAGTAAGAAATTCGGCAGAAGGTAATTTACGCAACCTATATACTCGCATATATGTATATAATAAATAGTGAATTTTCATAGAATGGCACCAAATATTTTATTATAACTTTTTTTTCTTGTAACATAGAAATTTAAATTTTTGTGTATAGTTTACTTTTTATATCGTAAATCTACCTACCAAATTTGGTTATCATAGCTTTTTTATTTTTTGAGATAAAAATAATTTTTTTCGAATGAAAACTCAAAAAAACCTCGTCCGATTTTCCTGACTAACGAAGTTATCCAAGCCACTTACAAAAGAAAGGTACATGCCAAATTTTATCAAAATCGGCCCATTATTTTTTGAGTTATCGGTGTGATACCTACATACATACATATATATATATATATATATATATATATATATATATATATATATATATATATATATATATATATATATATATATATATATATATATATATATATATATATATAAACATATAAAAATTGAAACTGACACCGGATATGGGTTCTAGGGGTCCTAGTTCGCGCTCATTTGCAAAAAATTTTTCAAAATTCAAAAGTCGGGATCTCTCCATTAGTGAATTTTTTCTACGAAAATTCACTAAAATAAAAATAAAGATATTTATCACGTGACAAATAAGTCTTCAGCTTGTGCCTGTCCAACATGCAATTTTGTCAGTCTGAATAAAATGTTGCAGCCGAAATTGTTTTAGAAGCAGTAATTTATATTTTGACATATTCAAATTAGTGGACGTTTTATCGAATTTTCATTAAGAAAATTCACTAATCGTTGGTGAGACTTTTGGAAATTTTCTTCTAGCGAGCGCGAATAAGGGCCCCTAGAATCCAAATCCAAGGTCAGTTAAAAAGTTTCCAACTAAAATATTTTCAATTAGCCTACACTTTCGGTTATACAGGAAGTCGACATAAACTTTGTTTTTTGTAATGGAACACCCTATATATTATTAGCTTTTTGAATTACACGTTCAATTTAAGGGCCACTTAATAACAACACATTTGGGCTAGTTTGTACCGTTTTGGATTTATTCGCCATTTTGTAAAAAAAATTACAAGATAGAAAAATGCGGTTTCCACTATCCCATATAGCGTAAAAATTCCTACATACAGTTATAAATACAATACGATTTTAAGATAACTGTTATTTGTAACATACATTTGAATTTGAAAATTTTCAATCAGAGATAACCTGATTTTTTTAAGGACAATACTTTATACCTATCTCTTATAGTTTTCTTAGAAAATTGATTTCAAAATACTAATTGTTACCAGGGCGATGTCATTTTTTTGTAAGTAACAAAGAAAATACAGTTGAAACAAAAATATTTCATGTTCAAGTTAAAAATTATAATAAAGAAATATTGTTACTGTGTTTGAAAATTATATATTTAAAATATTTTTAAAAAATTAAAAAAATAAATTCTAAGGATAACAACAGTGATATTATTACCTTACACAATCTTATTATACCTCGAAGTATTATTACAACACGAGTAACAAATCACTCACACCTCCTAAATTTACAACTGCTCAAAATGTTGTCCATTAACACTCAAACATTTTAATATTCGTGTCGCAATGCCGCTAGTGGTTGCTGACAGAATCTCATTCCTATATAACTCTTCAAACGCCCTTCTTACTCTGATCTCTAGTTCTTCACGTGAATTGACGGGCGTTTCATATACTTTGTTTTTTATCTTTCCCCAAAGATGGAAATCAAGCGGGGTAAGATCTGGACTTCTTGCGGGCCATATCCAGGGACCGCACTTTTCAATTAATCTATTTTCAAATAGGTCGTCGATTGTGTTAGATATTTCTCGTATAGAGTAAGCAGGAGCTCCGTCATGTTGATATCAACAAGTTCTATATTCTGATAATGGTCAATTGTCTAAAATGTCTGTAACTATTGTTCTTAATATTTCCATGTAACGATTAGAAGTTAAGGTTCCATCATAAATATGATAATAAAAGTTATTACCTTTCAATAAACAAAACACATTGAAATTAAATTTTACTTGAAATCCCCTTTCCCTAATAGCGTGACGATTTTGATTTGCCCAAACATGATTGTTATGTCTATTGAAAACTCCTTCATGAGAAAATTTCGATTCATTAGCCCATATATATTTTTTTAAAGTCATCATCTCCTTGAATATGAATTAACACCGTGTCACAAAACTGGACCCTTTTACTAGCATCATCTGGATGCAGAGCTTGCACTAAAGTAAACTTATAGTTATGCATTTTGTGCTTCCACAAGATTCTTTCTACAAAGGAGTAAGGAATACCTATGTCGTTCACTGCAGTGTAAATAGAGGCGTGTGGATATGCTTCTAAATAAGCCAGGACAGTTATTTCGTTATCTTCATCTCTAGTCACTGGACTGGGATTAATTTTGGGTGCTTCAAAAATAACAAATTCTAGGAAATTTGACTCAATCCTTCTAAACTTCTTTTCACTCATGGGTGGCAGATTAGGATTTAACTCATTAAACCTTGTACATGTTCTACTAATAATTCGGTTACATTCTCCATGGATGTAAAATAAATTTAAATAATCTGCATTGGAATAATAATTTTCCATGTTAACTGTGAACATTAGTACATTGACATTTATCGAATACTTTAGAATGACAAGTATGTAATATAAATTGTTCATCATGGCACACCTGCCTTAACGTTGACGTTCAACCGCAGTATAAGGAAAAATTATGCTGCGTTATGTTTTTGAATGTCTCTAAATACCTCAAAAACTGCCCTTTTTAGCTATAAGAAATACCTAATATAGGTCGGAAAGTTATCAAAAAAGGAATCGGTTGGAACTGCAAGTTACTGTATGTCCCTTTTAAAATAAGACACTCATTGAAAGCAGATGTAGTCAAAGGTTGGTGCCACCCCGCTGACCATTAATATTTTCAAATCAATTTTCAAAGAAAACTGTATGAGATAGGTATAGGGTAATATATACTTAAAAGACAGGGAATTTAACGCTGAATCAGCTTCTGGGGACATATGGGTACCGTTCTTATAAAAAAATCAAGTTATCTCTGATTGAAAATTTTCAAATTTAAATGTATGTTATAAATAACAGTTATCTTAAAATCGCATTATGTTTATAACAGTATGTAGGAATTTTTACGCTCTATGGGATAGTAAAAACTGCATGTTTCTATCTTGCATGTCTTTAAAGATATCGGAATTGTTCTAAAACACTCCAATCGTAATTTTTTCTACAAAATGGCAAATAAATCCGAAACGGTACGAACAATCCCGAATATGTTGTCATCAAGTGGCCCTTAAATTAAACGTGTAATTCAAAAAGCTAATAATATGCAGGGTATTCCATTTAGAAAAAACAAAGTTTTTGTCGACTTCCGGTATAACCGGAAGTGCAGGCTAATTGAAAATATATTAGCTAGAAAGATCAGTATCAAAAACGTGCGGATACCAATTTTCAGAATTTAAATAGATGTAGTTCTTCAGAAACGTCTAATAGGCCACTCACCGTGAAGCAGCCTGTATATATATATATATATATATATATATATATATATATATATATATATATATATATATATATATATATATGTGTGTGTGTGTGTGTGTGTGCGCGTGTGTCTACCCGATAACTCAAAAAATACTTTACCAATCGCAACCAAATTTGCCAATTCCCTTCACTGTCTTAATAGCTTGGATGAGTTCGTTGCATAGTTTTGACACTCAAATCCTTTTAGAAAAAAAAAATGAAAAAAAAACTGTTTGGAAACGCAATATCTTTTAAATTACTATCAATATTAAACTACAACTTGGCAGTCACGTAACATTGTGCAATTAGTCCTACGTACCAAATTTGACCTCAATCGGTTAAGTAGATCCTGAGTTATAACAAAATAGAAAATCAGTAATCTACTATATTATCTAAAATTACCTCTAAATGGATGCATATTATGTTGGCTAACAAGGCCAGACAGATAAATCAGGGTTCCGCTGCCATTGCAAACAAAATCTCCAAATTGAGTTTTAAACGGACAGGCTACAAGAATATGTCACAATAAACAATCCGCGGGGTTGCCACTTACGACAATTCTCATCTAAATATGCAGGTATTAGAAACATGTAAGTACATAGAAAATTTGACGCAAGTGATTAAATTTGTTTAAAAGCATCTAGAACTATGTTTTATTATGTATAAATATTAAGCTTCCTATTTTCACGGTATTTAAAAACCATCTCCAACTCTTTAGTTTAATCTGACAACACCACTATTTATCATTTGTTAACTGTCATGGGGAAACGTGTACGTTCTGCGCATAACCTCGAATTCGACTTCGCTAATACCTTAGAATCTCAGAATATAAAAGAACTACATATATTTAAAGGTTAGTATAAATAGTAGGTAAATAATAACCCAACTTTTAATTTTAACATAACTTTAACAAATGCTTTCGAGCGTCGACTATGACTGTGGTATATTATGATTATAATATTCAATCAAACAAATACGAACGTGGTTGTGTACACCAGATTCAGATCTCAGTCAAAGCATGTAGGTACTGTCTTACCAAAGTGAAACAAAATTAAACTAATATCGGTATAATATCTAGGGTACGTAGGTACTTATGGTTTTCTCTACTCTTAGCTTCTACTCTTTATAAAATATTTGAAGTAAATGAAACTACATAATATCATAAAGCAGTTTAAATTACATATATAATAAGTACACTTGGAGAACACCCAAATCACCACAACACATATTTCAGAGACCTTACGATCGTTTCGTTGACAAAGTCAACATCTTCAGAGGAAGAATAATTCTAACATAAAAAACTAGATCCCGTATATTTATATCGCGTCAAGATAAACGAACTAGTCCGAAGTAGAGTTGTCGTCCAAGAACGATCGTTTGTTCATTGCGCAGTGAAACAGGTCGGAGAACTGCTTTAATCTTTTGGTCGACAAATTTATGACCCTTATCTAATATAGGTATTAAAAGGACCAGAGTTCTTTAAAGAAACGGCACGTTTCTTTTCGATCTAGAAATTTACTATCTGTATATTGGTTCATGCCGATAAAGACATCTGGTGAGATAAACAACGTAAACTCAACTCATCTCTTTTAAAAATAGAAAACTAAAAACCCAGATGTCTGTCTCCCCGTGTTCACTTTAATAAAGGAAAAATATTTCAACTAAAATACTACATAAAAACTATATTTATATTGATTTTAATTCTACGTGAAAATATTTATATTGACTACATATATACAAAAAACCGAACCGGTATTTAAATCAAGACAAACATAGTGATTAGTATATGTATAAACCGGTCGAGTTATTGACACTGTATTTATAATGATTTTAATTCTACGTGCAAATATTTATATTGACTACATATATACAAAAACCCGAACCGGTATTTAAATCAAGACAAACATAGTGATTAGTATATGTATAAACCGGTCGAGTTATTGACATTATATTTTTATTGATTGTTTATATGTAGTCAATATAAATATTTTCACGTAGAATTAAAATCAATATAAATATAGTGTCAATAACTCGACTGGTTTATACATATACTAATCACTATGTTTGTCTTGATTTAAATACCGGTTCGGTTTTTTGTATATATGTAGTCAATATAAATATTTTCACGTAGAATTAAAATCAATATAAATATAGTTTTTATGTAGTATTTTAGTTGAACTATTTTTCCTTTATTAAAGTGAACACGGGGAGACAGACATCTGGGTTTTTAGTTTTCTATTTTTGAAAGAGATGAGTTGAGTTTACGTTGTTTATCTCACCAGATGTCTTTATCGGCATGAACCAATATACAGATAGTAAATTTCTAGATCGAAAAGAAACGTGCCGTTTCTTTAAAGAACTCTGGTCCTTTTAATACCTATATTAGATAAGGGTCATAAATTTGTCGACCAAAAGATTAAAGCAGTTCTCCGACCTGTTTCACTGCGCAATGAACAAACGATCGTTCTTGGACGACAACTCTACTTCGGACTAGTTCGTTTATCTTGACGCGATATAAATATACGGGATCTAGTTTTTTATGTTAGAATTATTCTTCCTCTGAAGATGTTGACTTTGTCAACGAAACGATCGTAAGGTCTCTGAAATATGTGTTGTGGTGATTTGGGTGTTCTCCAAGTGTACTTATTAGTGCTCATCACAGGTTCCAGTTTTTCACATAGTGAATTACATATATAATCAGATGAAAAGTGTAAATTACTAAATTATGGTTTCAAAAGTTTGTACTGTTTATATTTATTTCATTTTCAAAAAGTATGGATACAGTAATAGCAAATAAGTTTCTAAAAGAGTTTTGGTGCAGTAAGTGCGTTATGGTAGCGAATTTTTGTGAAAATATTTCAAATTGTGAAAACTCAATTTCCCATTAAACTAGAATCTTCAGTAAAACCCATATAAAGGCAGCGTTGGTACTAAATTTAAAACGTAGCTACAAATTTCTTTAAAAAAACCCTCTTTCCTATTTTGTTTGCCTTATACCTTGCTAATAGTATACGATTCTTATGAAAATTCACTAATATAATGCACTTGCTGCGTCCCGAACTTTTTTTATCATTTATTCATTAGCGATTTTTTTTTTACAAAAAATTTAAAATTGTTTACATACATATATATATATATATATATATATATATATATATATATATATATATATATATATATATATATATATATATATATACTTAGGAGGAAGTAACGCTAGTCACTTGTTAGTTCCAAAAACTCCGAATTTCAGGACATTCGACCTTTTTGGAGCAGGTAAAAACAATTACGAAAGTTCTTGGTTCTACCATGCTTTATATATTTTGTGTTAAATAGACACTTTAACAAAAGCCTACAAAGAAAGCAGCGATTAAACAACATTCAGCCACAACACAATCTATATAATATAAAATAACATAACATATCTACATAAGTACACTTGGAGAACCCAAATCACCACAACACAACTTTATAAAGACCTGTTTATCGTTACGCTAACAAGGCTAGCGTCATCAGAGGATGAAAAATTCTTCATATCTTTCATCCTCTGATGACGCTAACCTTGTTAGTGAAACGATCGTCAGGTCTTTGAAAAGATATATCGTGGTGATTTGGGTTCTCCAAGTGTACTTATCAGTGCTCATCAAAGTTTACACTCTTCCTTAGTGTCTCTTAACTGAACTTGAGTTAAACTCGGGGAGCATCATAAGAGATCACACCAATTGTGGCGCTTTGTGGCCAGGCCTGGGGACATTGCACACAAGACATTCATATACACATATTAACAGCAGCCTCCCATCGGCCTATTTACATAGTCATTTTGGTAAAACATCGTTAGATTATTTGAAAAAGGTTAATATAATTTTACATCTCGCATTCTTAGCCTCGCATTAAATTTTCCTTGACGCGAATGATAGTTGATAGGGCAACAACTGAGCAATGTTGGTCAAGTAACAGAATGCATGGAATATCAGAGAATAAGAAATGATCTTCCATTGGCTTAGTTAGGCCCAGTGAGACATCTGTCGAAAATCTGTCAGGCTTGGAGGGTGGGTGTTTGTTTGGCAGATTTTTTTGTTATATCCGCCTAGACTGCAATTAGACAGATGCCTTTGAAAATGGCACAAGAGTGTCACTTCATGTTAAACCAGTAACTTTATATCCTTTGGGGACTATTGATATATATTATCCTCATATACTGGGAATTGAGGAGAGATGAGCCAGAGCAGCATGAACAGCTCAGAGAATATATTATAGACGAAGTGTTTGTGGCATTTTTAGTTATATCCACTCAATTGCCGTTGAGCAGAGGCGTTATAAATAACACAAGAGTGTCACTTTATGTTGCCAGAGCAACTTTGTGGCCTGAGGGGCTATGGACTGGAAAGTTATGTGAATTTCAAGTCAACTTTATCAGATACGATCAGAGAGAAAGTCGAAAGACCTTCTGGTGAGCAAACTGGTTGAAGTAGTCAGAAGAGGCATTCAGGATGGTATTTTTAAAGCATCTACCTATCAATGGAAGGGAGCATCCACGAGATGCGGAACGTTAACTTTATGTTACCCTATGTAACATCTCGGTTTGGAGTGCACTTATGAAAGACAGCAATGTTATCTTTATGTTATTCTATGTAACACCCCGGTCTCGGGAGCACAGGAGTGGGTTTGCATACCTACGGCGGCAAGCGGAGGGTTAAAATATTTGTAAAAACCCGAAATTTCAAGAAACAGGAAGACTGCAATGTTAACTTTACGTTAACTATGTTACCCTATGTAACATCTTGGTCTGTGTAGCAAATTGGTGAGTTTACACATCTTTACAGCAAGTGAAGGGTCGAAAAGCTAAGGAAACCCGACATTTTGGGAAAATAGGGCCAGAAACAGGACAATTACCAGGGGCGGCAGAATTTGAAGTTGTTCGTTACACACACTAGGTCGGTGGATCTCTTTTGTCCAGATAAAGTAAATATCTATAAACAGTACTTAAGTTATCAATGTCTGATCTTGAATCAATTGAATTTTCCTCTTGTATGTATATATATATATATATATATATATATATATATATATATATATATATATATATATATATATATATATATATATATATATATATATATATATATATATATATATATATATATATATATAAGATGACAGTCTCTGCCCTCGATGCGGTACCCTACGTTCCTGCTCTTGACGACCGCCGTATTTTGTGTCTTTGAACAGTTTTCTGTCCGTGCGTACAAAATACACAACACTCACTTATAAGCACCACATCAAAAAATAACACAAACCCTCAAACAATATGACTTAAAAATGAGATACAAAACCAATAACAAAATAATACACAAAATAAATAAAAAACGAGAACACAACCCACATGAATTAAGGAGAATATACTAAATAAAATGTAACACATGCAATCAAAAATATATAGGAATGACAAAAAAATCAATAGAAACAAGATTCAGGGAACATATAACAGCATTAGATAAAATCCACATACCTAGCTACAAATCAAATGTAGCTACACACAACCGAAAAGAACAAAAACCAGATATCAACTAATGAAACATATTAAAGACCACAAAAAAATGGAAAGCTGGGAACAATACTACATTCAACAAACAATAAGAAATAATTAATGCCAGAACAAATCCAAGTACAAACATTTTAACGAAACCTAATAAAAGCCATATAAGTAGACAAATGATCAAACCACAGTGATCAAGACAGGAGACCGATACACACGACACAGTCCGAGAATACAACCAATCAGAGGGCAGTAAACCTACCAAGCTCAACACGCAGGCGCCGAGTACAGTCTCAGACATAGAGCGCCCAGGAACGATCAGAGTCAGTAGCGTGCTGATAATAAACCAGGAGGGTTCGAAACTGCAGTACACGTAAACCAATAAAAAATCACAAAAAGTACAGCAAACAAATAAAGTGTATATATATATATATATATATATATATATATATATATATATATATATATATATATATATATATATATATATATATATATATATATATATATATATATATATATATATATATATATATATATATATATATATATATATATATATATATATATATATATATAAATTTGAAGTAAGCACCCGGCAAACGAACGGTTCGGATTGTTTTTGGGTAAATCGCTTCAGGGGGTAGGGGATGAATAGGGGTGATTTGGTGAAAATTAATATTTTTTCTTTAAAACGTCATTAGCATAACGTTTTAGGGTTTTTTTATTAGAAAACTTTCAATTTCATCAAACATCTGGTATTCTGTGTTGAAATGAATTTAGGGGTTGAATGTGTTGGGAGGAATATTTGTGACAGAAATTTCGATTTTTTTTTTGCTAAAACAGCGTAAAAAGTTTCAAAACATACAAAAAACTTGATTCTGATACAACATTTTGTTTGTTTGTCGTTCTGTCGGTCGGTCGGTCTATCGGCCTGTCGGTCTGTACGTCTGTCTGTTACTAGGCGAACTACTTTCGAACTAATTGAGATACACTCTTTAAATTTGGTATCCAGTTAGCACCCGACAGAGGAAGGCTTCAAATTGTTTTTGGGTAAGATCGCTTCGGGAGGTAGGGGATAAATAGGGGGTGATTTGGTAAAATTGTCATTTTTTCATTAAAACTCTCTTTGATTATAACGTTTCAGAAGTTTATGGATACAGGAAAAGAATATCTTCTTTGCGATTAAATCATGGACCCTAAATTCATTTCATGAGAATGTGTTTCCGAAGAGAGTATACAATCACAGCTATGTGGAAGTTATGATTCAATTTGCAGCAATATTTTTATAATGGAACCTGATAACATTTTTATAGTGCCATATCAAGAAGCACACTTTCCACAAAAACTATATCTTGCCATTTGACAAAAGCGATTAAGTTGCATTGCCACGAAGTTGTTAACTCTAGGAAAAATTGGATGTCGCTATTTTGTCGCAAAACATGTCGAAAAACTTTTATTAGACTTTTTGTTGAATAACGAGTATCTCAAGAAATATATACCTGTCCGTATTTTTACCAGCCCTGTATAAAAATTTAAGATACCCCTGATATGGGTTATACGAATTCTAGTTCGCTCTAGTTAAAATAATGACTTTTAAATCTTAAGTCTAGATATCATCAAGAGCGATTTTTTTCTGCAAAACTTCGCCGCAAAATTTAATCTTATGAAATGTGTCTATGCCACTTGGTAAATAGTTTCTTCTGAAAAACGCTCCTGTGATAGCTTTAATTTCTTTCCTAATGGAAATCAACTGTTACATGAATATAAAATGAGACGATAGTCGAACGATCGAGAAGTGAAGAATGATGGATCATCTTTGACGTAATGAAGGCAGATGATGAATAATCAATTTATTCGCAGCGACATCAGTATAAAAATTCCATATATATAAGTGATAAGATTTATCATTCGTAAACATGTTTACGTGGGCTCTGAAACAGATTGAAAAATAGACAACAAATTGCGAACATCGAGTTGGTCTGCCGACAGGGTGATTGAAGGGTTCACTTTTAAGATATTCGTAAATATTTCAGAATGATGAAATGCAAATGAATAATGGCAATCATATTGATTCCTGTGAAATGTTAAGGGCCGGACTAGGTTTTTGACCACACTATGGTCATAAGACCATTAACCCAGATAGACCTGAAACTATTTTTCATTCGAAATATCGAAAATGTGTTGGTTTTGTGTTTAATTTATTGTAACACAGCTATTTATGATAGAATTTACAAGAAAAATATGAATTTCTCTTAAAAATTCTCTACCTATTGAAGGGCGGTAGGACTTCACACTGCCAAAGTATCATGAGTTGAAATAATTTATTATAACTGAAAAAATTTGTCATACAAAATTGCTAAACAGTTTACGTTATTGTGGCCCAATATAACCTTATGTTTTGATCGCATCTGTCGACCCCATCACATGTTACCATTATACATCTTCACCAAATTCGGTCTTGGTACATAAACGTAGTTCTTGTCTTTCTGCGAGAACCTTTTGGCGTCATTCAAATGATGAAGCGAAGCAGCATAAGTTGCAAAGCCTGTTACATTATTGTCATTCAAATTGCAAACTAGGACACCTCTGTCTTTTCCAAGCTGTATTCCAAATATCCCCTATCGAGTTTATTTATGGTTTTAAAATTTTTAAGGAGGCATGTTAGTATCCAGTTCTCCCTCAAAGCACCTGCGGTCTTCAAGCATCTATTAGTCAATCTCTTCATTAAATCGATAAATGTGAAAAAAATTACCAAAAAATAGGTGATAGGGCAATTTGCAGTCGAGGGATGTCAAAATGTCAGCATATTGCAAAATCACCATGTCATATTTAGGTGGTATATTTCCTTGTTTCTCTTGGTAAGGCTCAATTCAGACAACGTATATCCTAGTCTTGTAGCTCCTGTCCATAATTTGTAGCCCCATCCAATACGCTTACCCCTAGTAAACTGTTTACAGCCATGGCGCCCGAAATATTGCGCCATCCACAATGTGGCATGCCTCTACTAGTGCAAAATTAAGAAAATTCTCATTTAGCTTATTGATCATGGGTCTAACCTTTGATAATTCATCCATTGCGTCATTATCGCAGCAGTGTAAATATTTTATTATTATTGAAAACCTATCCTTGGACATTGCAGCCTCAACCAATTGATCATTTACGGCACGGGGGTGCTCCTAATATAGTCTGCCCCTCGGAACTCTTACATATCGGCTAAGGATAATGATGCTGATGAAACAGTACATTTCATCAATAGTAACGTTTGCATAATAGTTGTGTTTTTAAGCACAATTATTAGTAAAAGCTACAAATATGTTTATCACAGATTCGTCAAAATAACACTCGAAGAGTTTCAGACAAGATAACGAATTGTTAGCTGACTGCATGTCCACCCACTGTGGGAATTCAGTGTCAACATCTTCTATACAATGTATAGTTTCGAGTTCAATTTTTTAAGTATTGTTCAAATGAGTAGTGCTCATTTTGTTTGGTTTTATCTACTTAATCCTTCATAATTTCTTTACCCTAGCGATTCTCATTGGGTTTCTGCTTAATTGTGCCTGCCTGTTGTGTTGTTTAACCTGTCAGTTTCAGTCATTGGCTTTGCTTTGTGTTTTTGCAATAGACTTGAATTCTTAATGTTCAAATACTAGATTTTTGCAATTTCGTAGCTTTTAACGCTTTTCAATTTGCTCTGATGTTCCATTTTTTGTTAATTTTAATTGAATTTTTAACTTAACGTATTTTTAGCTAGTGTTACTGTATCTGTAGCTCTTAGATTTTGACTTGACTGTTGGTTGGCATTTTACTGGGTGAATTGTGATTTTAGCCTTTGACGTTTTTCTGTAGAGATGACCTTGTCATCATTGTACTCTGACATGCAAAATTGCCTACCGTAAAAACTAATGTTTTTCTGACCTTTCTTGTTATGATTGTAGATTTATCCCCTGAAGATGACCTCTTAGAGTGTCGAAACGCGTCGGGAATTAAATTTAAAATAAATTTGGTGTCTGAAGGAGAAGCCTTTCATTCAATGTTTAATTATGTGAAAAAGTAGAGGCTGTATACAACGAACTAACAATTTAGTAAATGTAGCCTTACATATTTTTAATAACTAGTGCATTTAGAAAAGGAAGTTTTTTGTTAACTTCTAATTCGTGGATGAATTTTATTGAATGTGTGTGTGTGTTTTGTTTCTCTAACGTCGGCCTATTTCCGCGACTATGGCCAATCACCGACGTCAGGGAGCAGTTTCACCTCACTCTCCTGAAAAATTTGCCGAACCCCTGCCTTTCTGTAAGGAGGGTAGGGATCCTTAACGTGCCCAACATCGCATGGACACGGGACCGACGGTTTGACGCCCCCTCCGAAGGGCGTAACGTACAGACTTTCAACTTGCTCAAATACAATGCCAGAACCTTGGTTAATGTTAATGTTACAGTTTGTACTGAAAAAGTGAAAGGAGAACACTGGGATCGAACCCAGTATCCTTCGGTTTAGAGGCACACGTTCTTACCTCTGAACCACCGAAGCTGTGCCATCCCGAGTGGTTGAGTTTTTACACTCACTCACTCAAACTCAAATCGACTCGACCAACGAAGCTCTAATTTTATTGACTCAAATTGACAGTTTAGTCTTTTAATAAAATCGTCTACCTTGCATATATTTGTGTTAAACACTGCAAGCACAAAAGCTTAATTAAACATACAGTGGCGAGTGCGTGGCTAACCCGGTGGCTGCACTTAACATCAAAATTGAGATCAGTTGAATCATAAGTGAAACCTTGGCTAAGAACACCGAATAAATGAAGAAGCCAAGTCCTTATTAGACGTCTGAGACTAGGTCACACCTAACCTACTCATAGACACCTTCTAAAAAATAATCCGTCGCCATTATGTGTTCCTTGTGATGTATACTGTCAGATATTTTTTGATAGGGTGTCCGGTATTCAACCAAGAATGATTTACCTATGTAATTCCGTCTACAATTGAACAAGCTCTTGTACCTAAATGCTTTTTCAGCAATACAATAGCGTACCCCAGAACAATCCATATGGCATATCTTTGAAAATGAGGTTATATTGCATTTATTTGTAGTGTTGTAATTTTTTGCAACGTAGATTAGCTTACAGCGATTTTTTCGTGAAAAGAATAATTCACTAATGAGGAGATCTGTGTTTATATATATATATATATATATATATATATATATATATATATATATATATATATATATATATTAAGTTTATATATATATATATATATATATATATATATATATATATATATATATATATATATATATATTAAGTTTATATATATATATATATATATATATATATATATATATATATATATATATATATATATATACATATATATATATATATATATATATATATATATATATATATATATATATATATATATATATCACACCGATAACTCAAAAAATAATTAGCCGATATAGATAAAATTTAGTTTGTACCTTTCTCTTGTAAGTGGCTTGAACAAGTTCGTTATCCAGGCAAATCGAACCATTTTTCCGCGAAAATTTTGGATTCACTTTCGGAAAATTTTTGTATCTCCGAAAATAACAGAGCTATGACAAAAAAATTTGACACGTACGTTTCTACTATCAAGCTTAGCATACGCACCAAAATTCAGATCTCTTAAGTTAAAAGAAAAAAAAGTTATAATCACTTAAAGAGAAACATTTTGGGTGCCACTGGTGATCAGAAGAAAGCACAAAAACAAAATATTTTGTGTGATTAACAAAGCCAATTGAATATTACCTACAACGGTTAAGTTTTCTTGACGCAGAAAGGTCAAGAAGTAGCATACAAAATATTTTGAAAATTGTATAATTCTTCTTCTTGAGACGTCAAAATCGCGATTTGAAACTTAAAAATTTGCAATTTTCAGACAAAGAATTTGAAGCAAATACGGATTATGTCGAAAAAATGTCGTAATAAATGTGTTTCACAAGGCCTTATGTTTTAGCTTAAACCATCATTGTCCTTCAACTTCCTAAAATGTTTTCGGAAAATGCATTTCAATAGACCATTTTTCTGGTGCTTCGGCAATAGTCTCCGCTATAGAGTTTATGGTTTAATAGTCTATATTTTAGCAAATATTTGTAGAAAGAATTCGTTATTAAGAAGACCGCGACTTATGAATTTTAAAAAGATTTATTCAAATGAGCGCGAACTAGAACCCCTAAAACCCACATAAGGGGTCAGTTTCAATTTGTGCCTGTTTACATATATACAGAGTGACGCGTTTCTACGGTAAAGCTCAATATATCCGTTATTGTACAAGATATGAGAAAAAAGTATATACGTTAATTATAGGTTGTTTCGAGCGGTATCTTATAAACTTATTTTAACAATTACAGGCTGGCCCATAAGTCGTTGGTGATACACGTTTTATTTTTTTAATAGAACACCCCTTATATTATTGAATTTCTGTGTTTTACATCAAATTATAATGCATGTTTGTAAGGACAAAAAATTGATATCGTTCATCGTTTTTGAGTTATTTTAATTGTTTTGCAACTTTTCACGTTTTGGCACATATTTCAAACACATATCACAAATTGTGATACGGCGTTTTTATCAATAGATAACTGAGCCCCATGGAATTTACGCATTCGGAAAGCTTTTTCTTTGAATTACTCGTCGAAAAAATTGAGCACTGTCTACAGGCAATCTCAAATAGTGGCTGAATTAGATATGTTTTCGCAGAAATGTTTTTGTGTTTCCGTAAACATCATTTTTTGTAAGATTTTTGTGATATGTTGGTAATAAATAATAAATGTTTGGTAAGTTATTGTAAAAAAAATGTCGAATTTTTGTGAAAAATATAATATAATGTAACATTATTGAAGGCCATTTATGTAAAAAAAAATGTATATAATTTTTTTTCAATTTTGGTCCTAAAGCTGCTTGTGAATAATTAAATCTTGTCAGGTGTGTAAATAGCTTAAATAGGTTGGTTGGCCAGGAAAATCGAACCAGTTTTTCTGGAACTTTTAAAGTTTATTTTCTGAAAATGTTTGTAGTTTTTGAAACAACAAAGCTATTTTGATGAAATATGGTACATTGTTAGTACTATATAGGTTATATTCTCAACCAAATGTCGTTCTTGTAAAAACAAGACATATTTGCTATTAAAAATATTTTAACGAAAATTCGCTACCATACCGCATTTGCTGCGTCCGGACTTTTTTTGTTGTTCTAAATAATACCTCTCGCTAATGTTCCTTGGGTTAAAATAATATTTTAATTTTTTTAAAATATGTACTTAAAAATACTTTCTAGTTTTGATTGTTTAATATTTTTAACCCAAAATAGATGCTTTGTTACATTGTTTGTCGCAGCAAGCTGGGCATAAATAGAAAAGAGCTTTGTAAATGTTTGCATGAAGTAACAATACAACAAGATACGCTGATAGAAACACGAATTAAATTGTGCTAAAATAGGTCAAAGAAAATATGCCTGCTGAATGATATCAAGAGGAGAAAGGCCAACGTTATTGGACATACTTCGAGACATAATAACCTTCTAACCACATTATGTAAATGTCGTATACTTTAATAAACACTACGTAAAGGATGTATGCTTTAGAAAAACGAGAATAGATAGACCAAAACAAAATCCTTCGGAAAACGTTGTTTCATATGATGAAAAAAGTTGGCATAGAGAGAAAATAATACTCGCGACGTGAGGGCGACATCGCTTTTAGACTATGACCATAATCATGCGATGAATTCTTTTTATATAGTTACTAAAAGATATCATCTTTATGTGCTTTAGATGCCTTCTTTGTAATCCATAGGGGCTGGTGCCCGAAGGCCTGCCCTGAGATTCTGCACAATGCACTGTGCCACCGGGCTCACATCTCCACCCTTTGCATGTTTTCATCCGTGACACATGATTAGTGAATGTGGGTGAAACCAGCTACGGGATTGATTGCGACCACTGCCGACACTTTAATAACACCTCCACGACTCATCCATTTATTAACTGTCTAATAAATACTTTTTAAGGGTGTAACGCTGTATACCCGGATGACCGAATGAACGCAATGTGTTCACCGCCCCCGTGCGGGGCTGCAACACCGGAACCGTCGCGTTACACTCACTTCTGTCCATTCGCACGTTTACGGTTATTAGAATTTAAATACAAGCCAACGATCCATGCATGTTTGTTATTTCAGGATACGGCTGGCTGAATTGCAGACCGAAATGTTCAGAGTTGAGTTATCTGTGGGCACACTCCACATGTAATGTCGATTTGATTGTCGATTAGCTTTTATTTTTACGTGATGGGAAGCCAGTTTTTTTTTCCATTTTTTTTGCAGCATAGGTTATATTTGATTGTAATTGATCATATGTTAAGCTCGTAAGCTATTTAGGGTTTGCAAAGCATTGAAATGTAGCCAAATTTTAACCAGGAGGAGATGGGGCATAAAAGGTGTTGCTTTCTTTTTCTTACTCATTAATGTTATGAGTAACAGTTCAGTTTGTCCTTCGTGGTTAATAATTTTCGGACTATATGACAAGTCTGAAGTAGCATCGCTATTTGACGAGCAGACATGCAAAACGAATTTAGTCCAATATTGTAAATTTACACGAAACAGAAAAAACTGTGGTAGCATAACTATAGATGCTATTTAATCGGATTTCTTTCTAAAAATAGAAAATAAATCAAAGATATTTGCTTTAAAAACTAACACAAGAAAGTTTACCCCTGAATTACCAACACAAAAAAATAGTTAGGACAAAATGCAATTTGAATGTCAATAGTGGAAAAACTGCCTTTTGCAAATCTTTAGATTTTTTATCAGTACGTATAAACGGCAAAATAATTCAAAAACCCCATATAATCGCTAACAAGTGATTTATTGAAGGAATCATAACATTTTCTTAACAGATATTAAAGAAAAAACGCAAATTTTAATTCTTATACTCATTAATTAAGTAACTTTTTATACAAAATTTACTGTTTCAATGTCATCACATTCACACAACATTTCGGCGTTGTCATCGTCATTCAGATCATTTCTTCATCGACGAATGCAGAAAAGATTGGAACCATCCAAGCCAATTCCGCATCCACAGTTCTCCAGTTTTCACCTGATAAAGCATTTAACAGTTTTTTGAAGCTGTCTATTATTTTCTTTTTTAGTTAATTTTCTTAAAAAAAATTCACTAATGAGGAGATCCCGACTTTTGAATTTTGAAAAAATTTCTTCAAATGAGCGCTAATTAGCCCCCCAGAAAACATATCCGGGGTCAGTTTCAATTTTTATATGTTTATATATATATATATATATATATATATATATATATATATATATATATATATATATATATATATATATATATATATATATATATATTTATATATATATATAGGTATCACACCGATAACTCAAAAAATAATGGGCCGATTTTGATTAAATTTAGTGAAAAAATTCCTTTTGCAAATGGCTTGGATGAGTTCGTTAGTCAGGAAAATCTGCCCAGGTTTTCCCGAAAAATTTTGTGTTTTCATTCGAAAAAAATTTATATCTCCGGAATTAACAAAGTAAGGGCAACCAAATTCAATACGCAGGTTTACATCCTTATAGGTAAGTTACCTTGTTTTAGCTATGTAGGTCAAAAGACAAAAAAGTTATAGGTATTTAAAAATAAATAAATTGGGGTTTTCCTCAAAACGTCAAAGTGGCGATTTAAAATGTCAAAATTGGCAACATTTAGGCAAATAACTTAAATATAATACGGGCTATAGAAATAAAATGTCTCAAGAAGGACGTTTTACAAACCCTAAAGTCTTAGTTTCAACCGTCATTGTCCTTCATATTACTAAAATATTTGCAGAAAATTCATTTCAAATAAACCCTTTCTCTGATGCTTGGCAGTAGCCTTAGCTATAGAGTTTATCATTTAATGGTATATAATTTTTATCTAATTTTCGTAAAAAATTAATAAATCTCAATATATCCGTTATTATATAAGATATGAAGAAAATTTGTATATATTAATTATAGGGTGTCTTGAGCTACATCTTAAAATAATATTTCTGCAATCACAGGGTAGCCCATAAGTCGTTGGTGATACAAATTTCCTTTTTTTTAATCAAACACGTCTTATGTTATTGCATTTTTGCATTTTCCATCGAAATATAATGCATGTTTGTAAGAAAATAAATTCTGGACGCAGCAAGTGCGTTATGGTAGCGAATTTTGATCAAATGTTTCACATTTGAACAGCTCAATTTTCTATTAACCTATAAGGTTGACCAAGAAACGTGTTTTTTCGGGAACATTTTAAGTTTACTTTTGGAAATTTTTGTACATTTTCACACAATAAAGTTATTTTAATGGAACATGGCACATTGTTTTCACTATATAGGTTATACTGGTAACCAAATTTGATGCCTGCTTTCTTAAAAAAACACACATATTTGTTATTAAAAAGATTTTTATGAAAATTCACTACCATAACGCACTTGCTGCGTCCAGAATTTTTCTTTTATGACCCAGGGGTATATCAGGGATTTGAATTTGATCTAAACGTTTTCGTGGTTTTATAAGGGTCTCAGTCTTTTTGGATGTGTCGTCATTCCTGTATAAAGTTTCTGTTTTTACTAAAATTTTATCACCAGGGTCTCCCCTTTTGATGTAAATTCTTTTACATTGACTTATTTCAGTCATTTTTTTTAAACATACTGATGCATTTTTAATGTCTTGCAAAAACCAATGATTGCCAAGTTGACGTATTTAGCCTACTTGAGAATAAAGTTGATAATATTTATCAGGTATTTTAATAGTACTGTGGCGCCTCAAAATTCTTTCGACCCTGCCAAAAATTATGTCGGCAGGTAAGTATGAATGCCCACGAACGGGAAATGTCAACGCTATAGTTCTAACTGTTTCGGGGGCAAATCTATAAAGCCATATCATTAGCATGTGCATGACATAGCTGTTCTTATTTTGCCCCCCACAACCATCCGCGAACAGTCGTAAACAGTTTATGTCTGTTTATGTTGTATTTTGTTTGAAAAATTTATGAGAGCAGACGACACTTCGACAACCCCTTTACCATCTTGATGTTCCATCCATGAGTAAAATATTGGACTTTCACCATTAGCTCTAACGGGACAAAAAAGTATAGGGAAAGCTGTTGGGCATAAAATGCATCTTGTATTGGTACTTTGGGTAGTACTTGGGTTTGCTAAAGATCTAAACAAAAAGATATTGTATTGGGCGGATCCTCTTTCATCATTTTGTGGAACTGCGCTGCTTTTATTCGGTGCGCTTTCAATTCAGTTTGCAACTTTTGTATTGTTTATTTGAGTTACTGTTCTAACACAGAACCCACACACATCCGTTGCAGGACTACCAAATCCTATGTTGAATTTATTATTAAACACCCTACTGAAGTATTTGTAGTTTACTTTTAGATTATCAGTAGCTTTTTTATTGTATAGATCACAAAGTTTAGAGATGCTGTACTCGGGAGGCATTTATATCCTTTTGGATTTGTTTCTACCATAATGACTGTCTTTGCCTTTCAACTGCTTTATAAAATCCATAACTGCGAGTAATTTTTCACGAAATTTAGAAGACCGTTTGTCCCCACCTCTTTTTTCTTCAACTGCTTCTCCATGTACTATTTTATTGCAAATGGTATTTAGTCTCCTTTGACCAACGTTGTAAATACATCTAAACAACTTCTGACAAACCTGTACTTGTTTTTTATCAATGAACACCCAAAAAAAAATGCCAAATTTTTATTATTTGCTATTATGCTTAATGAAAATGTCTTACATAATACTTTGCGGTAAAACAGTGTTTACGACTTCTTGAACGCTTTGGATTTTCTATTGTCATCAAAGATGCTAATTTGTTGTATTGCGTCGTTTTGCATATTTCAATAAAAAAAATATATTTCTCAGTCCTATTATAATAGGTGTTCTTAATTTGTGGAAATTAAAGTGTTGGTCTTTATAGTTGCATCTGATTTCGAAATTCAGTAAATCGGGATCCAAATTGGAATATCTGCAATTTACCATAAACAATGTACTATATAAAATTAATAAAGGTACCTATAAGGTTTAGTAATCAATAATAGTGATAGTACTTAACCTAGAAAATGGCTTAAACATAGCTCACATTTTTTTGCGTTCTCTCGATGTAGAATTTAGCCTCCTTTTCCTGCATCCACGATCAGTTTCTCCAACAATATGTCCTCCTTCGATTTCTTGCATTATTGTAACAACAATAATGCACAACATATAAAACAGCACTGACAATATTATTACACACCTGCTAAGACGTAAGAACAGATGCTTACTGCTTTAAATCCCAATCAAAATGCAGTTTGTCCACAATTTGTGGACACAACGTGATTCGTTTGTCTACTGTTGTTGGACAAAATGCGCTTTGTTTATCCAAGTAACATTCTAGTAAGGTTTTAGATGAAAAATAATTCGGTTTGAATGTCTTAGATATACCTAATAGATGGAAATATGTATAAGGAAGGGAACGCTACCTATAGATAAAATTATGAACTTTTGGACAAAATGCGTTTTGCATGTCTGCTCCTCATTTGTACAAGTATGCAATGCGGAAGCTGAAGTTTTTATAAATTCCTGGAGAACGTCTGATTGATCATTCCTTTTGATTAAATTACGATGGCTAGTGTAGTGACATTAGTTAGTTGCCACATATGCTTTATTTCAACAGCAAAGTTTTCATATATTGTAGCTTCTCGGTTTCTGTTCTCTTCACATTTCGTGAGAGGTACAGTTTTTGTCGATCGAAACTATGTTGGGTCTATTGTAGTCGACCGTGCGATCAGTTATTATAACACGGTCTCAGTACAAGAGGAATTCTTTTGATTCTAGCACGGGGGAGAGTGTATACTTGTAATAAGGTGGGGAGTAGTGTTTGGGAAAAGATGTTTTATGACTATTTGCTGGGGAATTATCTTGACTAGTTGGTTGTGCCTACCTAGATAAGCATTGTGGAAGGAGGTGGATCATCTATCTAGAGTATGCTCTATTGTTTGCCCAACACTGCCCATTTCCTGTATTGTCCACGACTTGCTGTTTTACTACGTGCTTGAGATGGTTATTAGTTGGTAGATATCTGACCTAATTAGCCACAAGTATGTAAAATACCACTTTGGTTGTTTTGTTTGCAAAAACTAGTTCGATTGTGTTGACTAAAACAAAACCATCCAATCAATTAACAAGGAAAAATACCTGCCATATTGATAATTTGGCATGTGGATTATGTTTGTAAATAATTTTTTTCTGGAAACGTTTGTAACTTATGAAATTTGTAACACAATTTTTAAAGCGACTTGCAGTATTTACATATATGTACTAAATTTTAATTTTCTAGCTCCATAGAAAATGGAAATTTCTTCAAGTAATCGCTTACTGGGACTCTAAAACTAATCTCCAAGATCCATTTAAATTTAAAAAATCAGTTTTAATAATATATCTTACATTTCCTATGAAAATTCACTACTATAATGCACTTGGTACGTCCCGAACTTTTTTCATTTTTACTTACAGATTAGGTCTATAATTTCAATTTTATATATCTTTTTAGCAAATTTTCTTGTCAAAAAATATTTGTTTTGTTTTCACACAAATGTTTTTAGTCCTCGTAAAAACCTTTTTTTTTAATTTTGTGAAATGTTGGTTATTATAATTATAATGTTTAATAAGTAATTGTAGAAAGAGTTTTTTATAATTCTTCTGAAAAAGGTGTTTAAAAAATGTTGGTAAAAAAATATAATTTTCCTGTAACCTTACTTGAACCAATTTCTGTAAAAGAAAATTGCGAATTTTTGTAAAAGCAATTGTTTGCAAATTTTCATATATAATTTTTTTTTGGTTCTTGTCAAAAAGCTTATTGGGGGGATATATTATCTATTATATGGCTTGGGTGTAAATAGCTTGAAGAGGTTCGTTGACCAGGAAATACAGACCAGTTTTTTCGCGAACATTTCAAGTTTATTTTCATAAATTTTTTGTACCGGGTGATTCTTTATAATGTGGCCCCCCTTTAGCTTTGTTATTTTAAGTGTCCCAAAAAAATGAAAGTATGGTTGTGTAGGTGCTAAAAAATACTTTTTTTCTACGTGTAAAAAAATTGAAAAATGATCAGTATACAGGGAAAACAAAAAAGTTATTTTTTTTTTCAATGGATCACCCTATATATTGATTTATTTTTCGATTCCTCGTATAATTCTGAGCATAATTTATATAACATACCGTATACTTAAAATGAATAGTTTTTGAAATATTCGCATTTGAAACGTTATCATCAAGTATTTTATTAAACAACTGTTACAAATCAAGAAGTCCTAGGATACCACGCTTTTAATTGAAAACAAATAACTGATAGTGACATTCTGTCAATATTGTTGTAGTTGTATTGTTTAGTAAGTAAAAATTCCGTACTCAGACAAAGAGAGAAGAGTTATTTTAAGTTATTATATTAAAAATAATTTAAATTGCGCTGCCATTAGAAATATTATAGAAGATAATCCCGGTATGCATGTCCCAACTCGAAAAAGGTTCACATCTATATATAGGCAGTTTCAAGAAACGTCAAATTCACAAAGGAGAAAAAGAACTGCTGTGAACGTAGATGAAAATGCAGAATTGAATATTTTACTTGCTATAGAAAAGAATCCAAACAATTCCATAAGAAACATTTCAAAGACATTACGAGCAACTCAAGAAAATATTTAGCGAACTTCGTACAGTAAAGTCCAAAGAACGCTAAGAAAATGGAATCTGAAGCCATATAAGATGAAACCCACTACAAAGCTTACCCAAATACAAAAAGATGATCGGGTCGCATTTTGTCAACTTCCCTCCAACAGAATAAACATAAATAACAATTTTTTGAAAACAGTTATATGAACTGACGGGTCCACCTTTTCTACTAGTGGCCTGTTTAACCAAAAAAATACCAGAAAATGCGCAAAAGAGAATCCACATTCTTATAGAGAATTTAAGTTCCAAGGGCGACAATCCGTGAATGTGTGGTGTGGTATCTTGGGCGATCGAGTTATCGGTCCGTATTTTTTTGATACTGTTTTAAATGGAGTCCGCTATTTAGATTTCTTGGAAAACAAGTTCAAAGAATATTTAGACGATTTGCCTTTAAATATATTACAAAATAATTTTTTTAACAGGATGGAGCACCTTCTCACAACATTCGTGCTGTGCTTAAATACCTAAATGAAAGGTTTCCTGATTGGATCGGAAGAAATGCGCCAATTAAATGGCCTACAAACAGCCCCGATTTGACACCTATGGATGCGTTCCTTTGGGGTTATATAAAAAACCGTGTATACGACCACTAAATTGAAAACCTCGATCATCTTAAAGATTTGATACGGAATGAAATTATTAATTTAAATGAAAATAACCCAGCATTCATAACAGATTCATTAGAGAAAATGCGAAGAACCCTTATACAATGTGTTGTAGAAAATGGAGGCCCGGTAGAGCATCTTTATATTTAATTAGAAACTGTTTTTGTTATATAACTTATTGTTAGATTTCTTGATTTGTAACAGTTGTTATGATTAAATAAAATTTGTGATGATAACGTTTCAAATGCGAATATTTCATTTTAAGTATACGGTAGGTTATATGAATTATGCTTAGAATTTTACGGGGAATCGAAAAATAAATTCATATATGGGGTGATCCATTGAAAAAAATGAACTTTTTGGTTTTCCCTGTATACTGATCACTTTTCAATTTTTTTATTCGTAGAAAAAAAGTATTTTTTAGCACCTACATAACCATACTTTCAATTTTTTGGGACACTTAAAATAACAAAGTTAAAGGGGGGCGACATTATAAATAATCACCCTGTACTTTTTCAAACAATAAAGTTATTTTGGTAAAATATGGTACATTGTTTTTATGCCTCTCATTAAAAAATATATTTGTCCTAAAAAAACATGTTTTTTGAAAATTCGCTACCATAACGCTCTTGCTGCGTCCAGACTTTTATATTGCTGAAGTTACATTGAATATTAAATAACAAACTTTTAAGGAAACTAATTTGCATACAACACATTACCATATAACGTCCTAGCGTCGGAGTTTGACAATATGTAAACAGTATGGAGCTGGAAATAACTGAAGAGAACAATTTTACTAATCTATAAAAGCGCTGGTGAATAGCCTCCATAACGTTAAAATATATCAGAGCTTCGGATTGTAATCACCGCCTGAACAAAATACACTAAATTTTTACAGCTTTCGAAGTATTCGCCTCTCAATTGAATTTTCCAGATTGAATTGAATTTGGAATATAGTTGGGTACATAAAGAGCTTACAAAATGCAGTGGCGGTGTATTACCAGCATTTTGTTTATTATTACGGGCTACCAATATGTTGACTAATTTTAAAATTATTTTAACAAAACTACACGAAATAGCTTCAGGAGTATTTTATTACACCTTAAAAATCTAACTTCTACACTTTATTGCAATGTGTCACAATACTTTTGAAATTTATATAAGGTTAGTGGATGACAATTCCACTGAGAAATTGTAGGAACTTTGTAACTAATTTAACTTTGGAAAATTTAAAGTGTTAAATATGTGTTTTAGGTGAATTTCCTTTAAAAGAAAACTAATGAGGAGATCCCGACTTTGGAATTTTGGAAAAAATTCTTCAAATGACCGCGAACTAGGCCCCTTACAACCTATATCTAGGGTCAGTTTAAATTTGTATAGGTTTATATATGTATATGTATATATATATATATATATATATATATATATATATATATATATATATATATATATATATATATATATATATATATATATATATATATATATATATATATATCTCACAACCTCAAAAAATAATAGTACGATTTTGATCAAATTTAGCACATACCTTCCTTTTGCAAGTGGCTTGGATACGTTCGTTAGTCAGGAAAATCGGCCCAGGTTTTCCCAGAAAATGTTGTGTTTTCTTTCGAAAATAATTTATATCTCCGGAAGTAACAAAGTAAGGGCAGCCAAATTGTGTACGCTAGTTTCTGTAATAAAATTTAATTTTGATTTTAATTCTCTAAACAATGAGGAACCCATTACAGTATCAAATCTCTGATGCCATTCGGCAACGCAGAATGTAATTTCGTTATTAATGCCAAACTCTTAATCTGAATTTATAAAAATGTCTGCCATTAGAACAAAAATTTCATTCCGGTACCGGGAATCGAACCCGAGCCTCCTGGGTGAAAGCCAGGTATCCTAGCCACTAGACCATACCGGATTATAAGAATTGATCTTGCTGTTGTTATGTATTTCCGACGAGTGAGAGAAAGTATTTATAACCAGCTGATATTCTAAATATACCCTGTGGTAGTTATCAGTGTGTTGATTTATATATAGATGTTGCATGAAGTTGTAAAAATCAAATATCCTGATACGTTGGCGAATCTTGAATAACTACTTGAGGTTTTTCAGCAATATAATAATATTTTTAGAACCAAATTTATGTTTGTTTGATGCAATTTTTATCTTCTATGTTCTAAGAAGACACAAATTTTTGATAAATGGCTACGTTGTTAAAATGAGCGGGTTAAAATACAAATGGGACAAGATAGGTTATTTTTAAATTTTTATAAGGAAACATATCCTATGACATTTCAATAAACCAATAACGAAAAATAACGAAAAAATTCACTAATGGGGAGATCCCGACTTTTGAATTTTAAAAAACTTTATTCTAATGAGCGCGATCTAGGACCCCCTAGAACCCATATCTGGGGTCAGTTAAAATTTTTATATGTTTATATATATATATATATATATATATATATATATATATATATATATATATATATATATATATATATATATATATATATATATATATATTATTGGGGGCGTAGTTGGCGCCAATAGGGGCTAACCAAACAAGTGGCCCTCCTGAACCGCCGCAGCCTCGGAACCGCTGTTGCATTACTTCGAGGCATTGGCTGTCTTCGCTTTAATATAATACATAACATAGGTAATACAATATATAATACAATACATACAAATCATACTCACAACATATACCTATATACAACACATAAACAAATAAAACACAACACGTTTTAAAATGGTTTGCCACTACTGTAAGCAAGAGACATTTCTTTTCTGCCTTGCCTCCTTCTTCTATATACATGTATATATATATATATATATATATATATATATATATATATATATATATATATATATATATATATATATATATATACGTACCACACCGATAACTCAAAAAATAATAGTCCAATTTTAATAACGTTTGGCTTGTACCTTTCTTTTGTAAATGGCTTGGATAAGTTCGTTAGCCAGGAAAATCGGACTTTTGGGGGAAAATTTTGCGTTTTATTCGGGAAAAAAAATTATCTCAAAAAAATTTAAGAATTGAAAAAAATTGAAGCTATGGTAACGAAATTTGGTACGTAAGTTTAAGATATTAAAGGCAAACTATGTGCCAAAATTTATATTTCTGTATTACAAGCAAAAAAAAGTTATAAAAAATATGTTGTGCCAGATCATTTCTATAAAAATTCACTACCATAACGCACTTTCTGCGCCCAGACTTTTATTTATTCAAACAAGTTAAAATACCTCCAAAAAAAAAAGCGTTTGCGATGAAAATTAAAGGAAATAACTAGATAAGTATATGTATATATATATATATATATATATATATATATATATATATATATATATATATATATATATATATATATATATATATATGATTTTAATTTTATGACTACTTGAAGAAAATTTTTAAATGTCTCAACGTTGTGATCTCGTGATAAACGTTTTTTTTCCATCCAAATTCCATAAAAAAGCGTTTGCAACGAAAATGAAAAGAAAAAGCTAGAAGGATGTACTGACAAGATTGTTTACAAAAATTCAGTAAAGAAAAATTGATAAATTTTTTACCTCACAAATTCGATCAAAATATCCCTAAACAATATCGGTGACAGAAATTTAAATTTTTGCTGAATAAAACGGCGTAAAAAGTTCCACAACATATAGGAAATTTATTTAGGAACGAAATTCTTTTGTCTGTCGGTATGTTTGGTATCCAGTTAGCACCCAACAAAGGAAAGCTTCGGATTGTTTTGGTTATCATCGCTTTAGGGGGTAGGGGTAAATGAGGGGTGATTTGGTGAAGATTGGCATATTTTCGTTAAAACTCGAGCAATATAAGGTTTTAGAAAATTATGGGTACATGAATACGAATATTTTTTTTATGATCACGTCATCGACCCTAAACTCATTTCATGAGAATGTCTTTCTGAGGAGAGGAGATTTTACAACTAGCTGGAAGTTATGACTATTTTATTACTTTTAGTATAAGGCTCGGTCGACAGAACCCTAATCTCATGAAAATTAACTACCATAATGCAATTGCTGTGTCTCAAAATTTTTTATAATTTCTTACTCTTCTATTTTATTTTAATGTTATTTGATCACACTATGTAATTTTAATAAATTTAGCAAACTTTGTAGAAAAAATTCAACTACAAGAAGATGAAGACTTACGGGGCGCATTTACGAGCCTTTCACTTTTCTTTACTACGAAGCTTTACGACTGTAAACTGTAATTATCATTCTTAAGAAAACTTTAGCAATGATTTATTTAGGTACATTTAAAAAAAAAGCAACCGTCCGAGCGGCGGGACGTGTATTCAAAACTACCCCTTGTTACCTTTAAAGAAAATATTTATGTTTAACGACCCACATGGGAGGACTTGCCCGATATTTATTTGGAACACTACGATATGACCATAACCGAGCACAATAATTTTTGTTGAGGTCTTCCCCCTAATGCCAATGGACTTAACAATATTTATCTAATTAGGGTCAAATCAGCCCATTATTACTACAAACAACGCTGCCAAATTTAAAACAATCGGTGAGGATATATTTGAATTATTTAAAAAAAATTGTTATTTTACAAAAAAAATTAACACCTTGTATCTTGGAAACAATGCATTTTAGCACCTTTGTTTATGGGAACATTTTTTCATAAAATGACCTGGGAAATCAACCCCTTAAATATTGCCCCGTCTTTTTTAAACACCCTGTATATGCTAATATTCTATTTTACAGCCCTATGGCTTTAAATATCTATACAAATTTTATATAAATATCATTTCAGTACTAGAGACAGCTATCCCTTAAAAATAAAAGTTCCTTCAAAACTTTTTACGTAATGGAACGTACACACCGGACCAACCGAAAACTCCAGCCCTGTGCATTCCTTTATCACTCCCTCAAAGCACCTGTTTAACCACCCCACGGTTGTCCGCGGTAGAACGCCCTCTTTGAAAGAAAACTTACATCTCTTTTAGCTCGATTTTATTTAAAACCCATTAACAATGCCGTCGCGACGCTTCACAGTTATTTTCTCGTGCCGCAAAGGATGCTCCTAGCCCCGAGCTATAACTTTTGAACGAATTAATATATGATCTCCAAATTTGGTATCCAGATAGCACCCAACAAAGGAACGCTTCGGATTATTTTTGGTTAAGAATGCTGCAGGGCGTAGGGATAAGTAAGGGGTGATTTGGTGAAGATTGGCACATTTTCGTTAAAACTCGAGTAATATAAGATTTTAGACGTTTATGGGTACA
Organism: Tillus elongatus; assembly: GCA_964006375.1. NCBI lineage: Eukaryota > Metazoa > Arthropoda > Insecta > Coleoptera > Cleridae > Tillus > Tillus elongatus. The sequence continues at coordinate 112,568,321 of OZ023262.1, read as the reverse complement.
TGAATACGAATATTTTCACCAGACAAGTCGAAAACTCCAGCCCTGTGCTTTCCTTTATCACTCACTCAAAGAGGCTGTTTAACCACCCTACGGTTGTCCGCGGTAGAACGCTCGCTTCAAAAGAAAACCTAAATCTCTTTTAGCTCCCTAGCTCGGACGCTAATTCACTCCCGTAACTCCACTCAAACTTCTACTGTTCACCCCATTTTATTTAAAACCCATTAACAATGCCGTCGCGACGCTTCCCAGATATTTTCTTGTGCCGCGGAGGATGCTCCTAGCCCCGAGCGGGACTCTTTCTTTGTCCCCTGGCAACCCTACTCTCTATTCTTCGTTATTATTGCCCTTCGATTAAAATTCGTATTTTTCAGATCAGGCCATGGTTCTAACCAACAAGAACCTCCTTCAAGACACGCACTTCCCGGTCGACACATCTAACCCTGAGTTTGCGGTTTTTTTCTGTTGAAACTAAAGTGACCTCTTTAAAGGCCGTGGCAGTCGAAACTTGCGAATCTAGCATTCCTCTGGACGATGTCCCAAGTGACCGTTTGAACCGAACTTTATGCAGGCTTGGGTATTGTATTACTAGGTGAACAGCTACACTTTGCAACTTTGTAGTTAATTGTTTATCATTTCGACGTGCCCAGAGCCTACATAATTATGTGTGTGTTTGGTTTCTCTAACGTCGCCCCATTTTCGCGACTATGGCCAATCACCGACGCCAGGGAGCAATTTATCCACACTAACCTGGAAATTTTGCCGAACCCCTGCCTTTCCGTAAGGAGGGTGGGGATCTTTAACGTGCGCAACATCGCATGGACACGGGACCGACGGCTTTACGCCCCCTCCGAAGGGCGGAACGTGCAGAGATTCAACTTGCTCAAATATAATGCCAAACCAACTTCGGTTGATGTTAATGTTACAGTTTGTACTGAATAAGTGAAAGGAGTACTCTGGGATCGAAACCAGTACCCTTCGGAGGCACACGTTCCTACCTCTGAACCACCGAGGTTCTACATAATTATGCATATTATGATTAATAAAATGATGGCATAAAACATTTGTTTTATGGAAACTTTTCATGAAACTTTTTGAGACCCAACCCAGCAATTTATTTACATCTGCCCAAACGTTTATGTACGGAGAAGTATCACCAAAACTTATGTACATATGCAGGCGCCCTGCTTAAATGAGCCGTTTCTTTCAGTTAATAGCAGATCTGATATCAGCGTTTCCCTAGCTTTGTGTATTTTGCCATAATTAATATAATGCATACAGACTTGGGGAATACTTCTCTGGCTTCACTGTTGGTTTTTAGTGGTGAATGACGTAGTCAGCGCGTGAGCTAACTGGAGCAAGTGGCCCTTCGAATTCTGGAAGTTCTAGGATGTTCTTCAATGCTTCTGTGACTATAGTTTCGCTGCTTGACAGCATTTTCAGACAGATTCAAATTGAATTAGTACGAAATCATGACAACTACAAATCAATATCTGTTGCTATGTTATGATATGATGTTTTGATCAAACAATTTTATCAAATTGAAAATAAAATGAAACACAGATGACAGATGAGGTTTTCAAAATGTCCATGTGATGTATGTCAATATTTAACATAAAAACTAGAACTAGTCTATAATAACTATGATAACAGTTACAACAATAAAATAACTAAACAATAACAGTATAAAAGTAGTCTCTATACAACGAAAATATCGACATACATCAACTCATTATTATATTACAACTTTTTTGAAATAATAGTTAAATTTATTTTCTTTGACATATTTAATTAGAAAGAAGAATATCCAAGAAAGAAGAATTCATTAAATCAGTTCGCCCGTTTAAAACAAGGTAGTTATTGTCGTGTGTGTGCCTTTTGACTTCTAAAGCTTCAAAAAAGTCTAGTTTACGTTTGTCATTATAAAAATGTTGTGGTTGTATGCGGTTATTTATTGTAGGTCTATGTTCGGTATCAATAATATGTTTTGCAAATGTAGATTTGTCAGCGTGGTTATTTCTAAATACAGAAGTATGTTCTTTGTATCGGGTGTTAAAATTTCTAGAAGTTTGACCTATGTAGATTGCGTTACAATGTGTACAAGCTAATTTATAAACTCCAGCTTTTGTCAAGAAACAAGATTTTTCTTTCGCGTTAAATAACAAATCACGCGTCGTGTTGTAAGATTTAAAAGCTACCTTTGTATTTGTACAAGTGTTTAAAATTTTTGAAATGTTTTCTGAAATGGTTCCAAAATAAGTTATCGAAACGTATCTGTTGTCTTCTTTGTCTCTAATATTTGGATAAATTAAATTAATCGCTAATTTGTATTCTTTTCTCTCTATCATTTTATCTATTATTTTAACAGAGTAGCCATTATTAAATGCTTTTTGCTTAATTATTGAAATTTCTTTTTCAAAATTGTTTTGCGACATAGGTATTGAAAATGCACGATAGGCTGACAGCTTTTGTGAAAAAGGGTGACATGAATCGTATGGTATGGTTGTGTCAGTGTAAGTTGGTTTCCTATATATTGAAAAGTCAAATGAATTATTTTCTAATTTTCTAATTGTTAAGTCTAAAAAGTTTATACAACTGTTAGCTTCTTCTTCTAAAGTAAACCTAATATTTGTGTGAAAGCTATTAATAAAATTTAAAAATTCATTTAATTCTGTATGACTACCTTGAAAACATGCTAAAATATCTACGTATCTGTACCAAAAGACAATATTATGTGAAAGTTCTGAGGTTAAAATTTGGTTTTCTAAGTTTTCCATAAATATGTTGGCTAATAAAAGTGACAACGGACTACCCATAGGCAGACCTTCATTTTGCATATAAATTTTATTATTAAATTTAAAACAGTTTTGTTTTATACATTCATTAAAAAGATTCATTATTTCTTGTCTTTTTATGACATTTACGTTCTTTTCTATTAAAACGTTTTCTAATAGAGGTAAACATTCTTTAGGGGGTATCTTAGAATACATGCTACAAACATCAAACGAAACTAATTTACTATTTGTGGGAATAATTAAGTTATTTAATTTTTGTGTAAGTTCATAAGAATTCTTAACTGAATATTTTGGAAAGTAATTGTATTCTTTAATAAGTGAAACCAGTTTGCTCCCTATCTTATGATTAGGTGTATTAACATAGCTAACTACTGGTCTCACTGGTATATTTGGCTTATGAATTTTCAGCTGGCCATATAATTTTGGTGGTTGCGGGCTTTTATATAAAAGATATTTTTTTTCTTGTTGACTAAACAGAGACACATTTTTAAGTTCATTTTTTAGTTTTGTCTGAAACGCGTTTGTTGGGTCTCTCCTAATTTCTGTTAAATTTTCCGTAGTAATAAAATCATTAATTTTAATGTTATATGCGTCCCTACTTATAGCTACAGTTGTATTTCCTTTATCAGCTTTAGTAAAAACTAGATCATTGTCTAACATTTTATGCTGAACAGATTTTAAAATTTGAGTTTCGTTAGTTTGACGTTTGTCATATTTTGAAGTTAAATGTCTTAAAAATTCACATATTTTTAATTTTTCATATTGCCTTATAGATCTGGAAGCAATTTCGGATTCAGAAGCTAATATCTCTGTAATTTTGTTTGTAAATTTAAATTTTGGGCAGTATTTATATCCTTTATTTAGAAAAGAAATTTCTTCAGTTGTAAAAATTGTATCGCTTAGGTTTTCAAACCTTTTGTAAAATTTATGTGTTTGTGGGGGAGATCTTTCTCGATTATGTAAATGTTGTGTGCTTTCTAGGTTTCTAATTTTGTTTGTCTGTGTTAAGCGTTTTTTAAATTTCCATTCACTAACTAAAATATGTATTTGGTCATCCAATATATCAAATTCTACCGGATGTAATTTATAAGCAAGTTCTGAATGGATTACCTTGATATAAAGAAGCAAACTATCACGAATTGAAAACCATTTCTTGGATTCTTCTTTCAACCAGATGAAACTGGCTTTTCTAATAGCAATTTTTGATTGATTTGATGTTATAGTAGTTGTTATGATTACGTACTTCGGGATGACCTTCTTTCTTATGCATTCTTGGTTAAACCATGCATTCTGGGAAGCGTTCATCTGCTTGATTTTCAATTTTCTATACAAATGGGCTACAATTATAGAATATTAATAACACGTCCTTCACCACTAAAAACCAACAGTGAAGCCAGAGAAGTATTCTCCAAGTCTGTATGCAGTATGGACAAGTTTCACCAAGTAAGGGCAACAACAATCAATGAAATAATTAATATAAACCCAGATACGTTTTCTGTGGCTCTACAAGTGCTTGTTTTTACCTTTGCAACCGCTTTTGCTTTTAAAAGCATCGTCAGGGAGAAGAAAACTCGACTACTTAGCCATAGAAGAAGTCTCTATTCCTGTATTAAATTAGATTGTATGAATTTTAGTTTGTTTTTTAACAAAGATATATTTAAAAAGGTTATCTTCTTAATCAAACAATTTGATAAAGTAGTTATATTTTGTATATAAGAACCAGCAGAAAATATATGGACGCAACAACAGACACAAAACATTTTCGTTCCCAAATCATGTTTTCTATAGGTTTTTACACTTTTTACGATGTTTAAGCAACAAAAAAATGAAATTTTTGTGACCATACTTCCACAGGTATTGCCGATGTAGAAGTAATTTCTTGGGAACAATCCCCAAGGAAGTAACCGGGCCTGAGTACAATAGGGGTGCTGTGCAGTGTAGGGTTTAGAGGAGCTTTTCGAGGTCCGACTGGGCTATATATTTTTTCGAATTTTTCGGTCATATTTCCCTGCCGCTCAGCAACCATATTCATTCTTGGTCCAGTAACTTTCTTGGGGGTTGTTTGCAACAAATTTTTCTTGTGGTTTGTGCATCCAGGGTGGGTTTTAAGAAAATTTCAAAAAAAAAATTGGAAAAACCCTCCATGGACTAAACTGCAAATTTACCGTGATTATTTTAGAAACGTCAAAATTATATTGTTAAGTTGTCAAAGGTTGAAGGCAAGTAAAATACAAGGTTATAATTTATGTGAATTATTGTGCATAATATGTAGAGTCACAAGTGTTACACTTAATTGTACTTACACACTGTATAATTGTTCACCTATAGTAGATCGGGAGTCACTTGGGTCCGCCGGTCTGAGCGTTCTGATTGGCTGTGACGTCAGAGTTATGTGGAGTGGGGGTAGCTTGAGAAATAGCCATGTGAGCACGCGTTGACTGAGCACGCGTTGACAGATCACGTCAGCTGTCAAATGTCACATGTTCCAAGCCTGTCAGATGTCATCTGTTAGCTGACGTCACATGTTCTATGATGGCGGCCGCTGTCACGTTCCAAGAAGACCGCTGCAGCAACCGGCCATCGGGTCGCGGGTAACCTCTCAGTTCACATGTCCCAAGATGGTTGCTGCTGTCAGGTACCAAGTTCCCGCTTGCCGAGAATGTTAGGTTAAGTCACACACACACATGTGTTGTTTGTTTGTGAGGTTATGCCGGTTAGGACTCCCGATACCCCTATGATGAATGTTTTAGGTTAAGTGCTGTCTATCACGAATTATGTTTTTTGACATCAGGCATGTGTTGTCTCTGTGGCGTATAGGACTCTCTCTAGCTGACTGTGTTCTTTTGGTTAAACTCAGCACGTATTTAGTTGCCATGCGCACTCTCACCACGTGTGGTATATACCGAACGTCTGTACACATGCTTGTGTGTTATGAGCTTAGCATATGGAAATTTGTGGTTATGTTTGACATATGGTAAGGTCATGTGAATGTTAGGTTAGGACGTTACTAGTCAACGTGTGTGTGGTTAGGATTCCCGCTACGAATGTTAGAGGTTAAGTCTTGTATGTTAGGTTATGTTTTTTTTTTGTTGACATCAAGCATGTGTAGGCTGTGTGAGGTATAATAGGAAGACGATTCCCGCTACCTGAATGCTTTTCTTCGGTTAAGTCTTCAGACATGCTTGTTTGTTATGAGTTTAGCGCGTATTGGTATGTTTAATGTTTATTTGTTTGTTAAGGTTAGGTAGCAATTCATTAGAAATATGAATTTTATTGAAAAGGTGTTTGCTCATGTGCAGAGTACATACATTTGGTGGAATTATTATATGGACTGCGCACACACATATGTTTCTACGTTTTTTTGGTTTAGAAAAAAACACAAGTTAGAACCAGGGTTTATTTGTAAATTTATTGGACAATCATAAAATATTAATAACACATTAAAAATGTATGTAGGTGCAGACATATTAGAAGAAAAAGGACGTTAATGATACTGATGACGCGGTCCTGGCTGTTGTTGTTGGTGGTGGTGGTGTTGTGGCAGCTGCTGTTGATGATGATGATGATGGTGCTGTTCAGATGGTCTTTGGGCCTATGGGGAGCATGCTTACACACAAGAGAAATACGTCCGCATAAACCTATCATTGTTGGGTGCGAGAGGTATTTTTTATTGCTGTTCAGTAAAACGAAATAGATTGACATAAATACCTGTGTCAGCTTTTGTATGTCCCTCCTAAGTGAGTTGAACTCTACCTGAATTTAACAATTCTAGACGCTCATCGGTTGGGGTGATTCTCCCAGGCATAAACACAACACCAGTCTCTAATTTGACTAGAAGACGCTGCCCGAAGCGCGTGTTTACTTTTTTTTTTCGCTGTGAACAGCTAAATAAATAATAAATATATAGGCAGAACCTAGGTATAACCTATACGAGATTCTCAAAGGAAATAATCTTACTTACCAAGTCATAACAAGTTCTCTTACGCCATGAACATTTTCAGTAGTTGTTGGTAGATATAACAAACTTTCATTTCTCAATAATATAACAACATTCTCTTATGCCCTTACTCCCATATTATGTGTAATGTGTATGTTATTAATTTATCAATGCTAAATCGATCAGTGTTTATTTTGATAATGACGTTAATGGCCGAACACACAAGTTTGTCACAATGACAGAAGCTAAAGTCCGTGTTACCAGATTGAGTAGAATTTTATAAATAAATTTAAAAAAACATTAGGAATGGGTATTTCTAAATGTATGGGTACTAAATAGCAGCTTTGGATTACTTTTCAATTACTTGATTAAAACTTTCCCTTCTCGTTAATAATTGTGACAGCATAATATGTAAGTTGTCATATCTAACGCACATTTAATAAATGAGCCTCACGGTGACCTTCGTCGATCTATCTTTTATGTAGATTTATTTAAAGAGTGAAGGTACGTACCCACCACATATGTGTGTCTTTGTCAAGACATATTGCGTAATCCCTTAAGGAATTAAAAGCGATGTCGTAGATTGTTTATTTTTAGCGAATTTCTATTTAGACTAATTTTTTTGTTCGTGGGTCTTTTTATTTAAAATTTGGTACGCCGATTAGCTTGAGTGCCTTCTATTCAGTTCTGAATTTTCGCTTAAATCACTTTAATAATTGAGAAAATATTGTATTTAAAAAATATATTATAATTTGGGAGCTGACAGCTGAGTAACGAACTCACCCAAACCATTAGCAAAGTCAATATACCTACATAGTTTGATCGAATTCACATCAGTATTTTTTGACTTGTCGGTTGGATACGTATACATATATATATATATATATATATATATATATATATATATATATATATATATATATATATATATATATATATATATATATATATATACATACATATATATATATATATATATATATATATATATATATATATATATATATATATATATATATATATATATATATATATATACATAGACTTTAAAGGGAGCTCGGATATGGGTTCCAAAAGCTCTAAGTCGGATTTATTTTAAAAAGGTTTGGAATATTCGGAAGTCGTTACCTCTCTATAAGGGTAACTTTTTAAAAAATCGCTAAAAATTGATGATCGGTTGAGGGTTTTAATTTTTGAAAAAATCTCTCCCTCTCTCTTTCTCTTTTGCACAATTCCTATTTTGGGGACACGAGGCTTAACTACATGATTATGACGATATATAAAATTACTAATACAAATATCTAGAAAAAAGGAAAGAGAGCTCAACTATTAAAGCAAATTTATCATTTAGTAGATAATGCTTTCCCTAGTTTCTTTCTGAAAGTACAGCCGCGCCACTGCCGCAGCCTTTCCATCTTCAAGACAGGTGCTGCCAGCGAAGTTTTGTATAGAGTAGTTCATTAAGTCCAGTAGTTGGCGCGTCGGATTTATTCAAAGGTGATTTATCAGCTGGAATTGCAGATGAGACAGTTTAGTGGCAGTTACTGTTACCTGAAACGTTGTGGTTTAGAGGACAAGCGCTCTAATTCTTTATCTGAACTGGCTCGCTTCCAGTCTGGAAGCGTTTGTGCCGCAGATATCAGGGCAGCCGAGATGAATGTACAGCCATGCGGGTCACTTGACCAAACTGCTGACCCAAACGGCACTATGATAGGTCTAACATAACCTATAGCAGTATCATGGCTCATGGTTAGGATTTAGAGGATATATCGACCTCTAATTACTTCTCCAGAACCTATTATTATTGTCCCCTTTGATTAATCACCTTCATAATTCAAATAGTGTGTTGAAACTAAGAGGCATAACAAATTTATAAGGACGTTTACGTAAACGATCTTATTTATAAACATTAAGAGGCTTTTTAGCGAATTTTTATTTAAGAACATTCGCTAATAGAGAGGTGCCGCTGGTGCGATTTTCCAAACATTTCTTTGAATGAGCGCGAATTTGGGTCCCTAGAAGCCAAAACCAAAATCCGTTTGGATGTTTATATGTGTATATATTATATTGTAGCACCGTATATATATATATATATATATATATATATATATATATATATATATATATATATATATATACATATATATATATATATATATATATATATATATATATATATATATATATATATATATATATATATATATATATACTAATGCTCATACTCATCTTTCTATTGTTAATAGCTTGGATAAGTTAGTTATCCAGCCCGATCCGACAAGTTTTTTAAAAATATGTAATTTTCCTGAGAGAAAAATTTGTATTTCAAAAAATCACAAAACTATTGTGAAATTTGGTAGACATATTGCCCTAACAGGAACTTAGCAGTGTACTTATTTTGATGTTTGTAACTTAACGAGAAAATTGGGTTTTTAAGTTTGTAGCATTTAATGAAATTGCGCTACCATAAGGCACATACTGCGACTTAACTTTACGGTTAAGACGTTCAACTTTTTTTAAGCAATATTTATTTAACTATTAAACAATTAATATAAAAATCTCGGGACGCAGCAAGTGCGTTATGGTAGCGAATTTTCTTTAAAATATTTTTTGCAATACCTGTTAAGTAAGTTCACTTTTAATGACAGTTTTTTGACAATGTAAGTTGAACTTTTAAAGCATTTGTCAGTTTCCATGAGAACAGGACATTTTTCATACCTAGGTACGGTAAGACTTACCTTACCTAGGTACGGTAAGTACTGCAAACCTATAAATAGCAAATCTGAATAATGAACAAATTGTTTGAGAAGATTTATTAATTATTATAATTCATCGAAATATTGAAAGTACAATTAGTCATATGATTAACAGTAAGGATTGACGCCATGCTCTTCTTTATATTATTATCTTCAGTTTCTAGCAATGTTAAATTATCAAGACTATCTTGCGGAGTATTCGAAGAATCACCGACCTCAATAATAGGGATTTGGCGAGAGGAGCTGGCTTCTTGGTTGCTAATATGAAATATCTTCTTAGCGACTTGTACTTTATTATTCAAGGAATCCGCCACACAGCTTTCAGCTACTGCCGAGGATTTCCACCCGCCATGCCTCTTCAGTGCTAAAATGTCAACTCCGCTATTAGCCAAAAAAGTAGCGGAAGTTCGGCGAAAGGAATGCCCAGTATATTTTTCCGCATTCTCCAAATGTAGAAATTTCGCAACTTCAGAAAGAATTTTGGCAAAAATATTTCTTCCAACTGGTTGGTTAGAGCATTTCCCATTTTGATACCTCAAGAAGAATCTCTGTATTGAATTTTTTGGTCGCAGGTTCATATACTTCCTCACTAATGCCACAAAGTAAAACTTCTCATTCTCATTGTCGACAATGGTAAAACTTCTGGATTGATGATTCTTAGCGTCAAGTATTCTGACCAAAATAATGTCTCCTTTATCAATAACATTATTGATTGTTAGCTTACATAATTCATCTTTACGGCAGGCACCTGCAATTCCCATAACTACAACCACCTTCTTCATCAGGTATATTTGGTCATGTGCTTCACTTAAAAAGGTCTGAATTTCCTCGATCGTAAACACTTCACTTTTCTTTGAAACATATCCAATATTTTTCTTCTTTAAAAATGCCTTTAACTTTGCATATTTGGAAATATCAACATTGTCATTCAAAGAGATTGTCGATCGTAACATAGAGTATTCGGACCATAAGCTTGATGGAGCAGAATATTTACCTGATTTTTCCAAGAAATATGCTAGTAAAACTGTCTCACTGGTATGTATTACAACCTTTTTAGTGTGGCACCACTTTTTGAAACCCTCATAGCAACTTTCATACCTTTGCTTAGACTTTTCTGGTAAAAGTGACAAACAAGCAATACCTGCCGCTTCTTCGATGTCAGATTCTTCCATATTCAAAGTCACTTCAACACTAATTTTAATTCAAAAATCACAATTAAAATACAAATTAATGTTTAACCTGGACCTGTGCTGAACTGCAGCCAGCGTTTAGTTTTGTTTGTTTACCCGTAGCGTCCTTAGTAACCCAACACAACAACCAAGTCACAAGCTACTTGTTGTTAAGTAGTATGTTAGAATCCATCTAATTAATTCGACTGTCAGTGCTGTCAGTCTGACATCTATTCACGCAGTAATTATTAAAAAAGAATGCAAATTCAAAAAAAAAACCGTTAAAGCAGGTATTGCAAAAAAATTATTACTAAACCGTAAACTGTAAGTGACTCTTTATGCCTCGAATGCTTAGAAAACCTCGGCCCTACGGGCCTCGATTTTCCAAACTGCATTCTCTGCATGAAAAGTGTCACTTACAGTTTATGGTACGTAATATACTATTTAATAGCAAATGTCTTTCTTTGATGAAAGGAGGCATCAAACTTGGTTGCCTATATAGTAGAAACAATGTTTCATATTTCATTGAAACAAATTTATTGTTTGAAAATATATAAACATTTTTCAAAAGTCTAGATGCAGCAAATGTGTTATGGAAGTGATTTTCCATAAAAATGTTTTTAATAGCAAATGCGAGCAGACATCAATCTGATTACCGGTATAGCCTATGTGGTTAGAACAATGTACTATATTTTATCAAAATTACTTATGGTTTGAAAATATACAAAAATTTTCCGAAAATAAACTTAAATGTTGGTTTTCTATTCAACAAAGCTTACGTTAATAGCAAATTGAGTTATTGAAATTTGAAGGATTTAATGAAACTTTGGTAAATTTGCAGATTAGCGCCCGAAAGGTTTTCAAAAAATTGTTTTCAGAGACATTACTAGTACCTCACCTGCAGGTTTATGAACAGTTTTTTGAAAAACGTTCGGGAGCTAAACTGCAAATTTACCGAAAATTTGCTACCAAAACGCACTTACTGCGTCCAGATTTTTTTCTTACAAACGCATCATATTTCGATAAAAAATGCAAAAATGCATTAACGAATTTGTTCTACGAAAATTAGTTTAAAAAAATTATACACCCCTACTCACTCCTGGTCCCGTAACTTCCTTGGGGAGTGTGAACAAGAATTTTTTTTTGGGGGTTTGTGGATCCAGAGGGGTGGGGGCCTAGGCAGGTTTCTGAAAACAGTTTTTTGAAAAGCGTTCGGGAGCTAAACTGCAAATTTATCGAAAATTCGCTACCAAAACGCACTTACTGCGTCCAGATTTTTTTCTTGCAAACGCATCATATTTCGACAAAAAATGGAAAAATGCATTCACGAATTTGTTCTACAAAAATTAGCTAAAAAAATTATCCACCCCTACTCACTCCTGGTCCCGTAACTTCCTTGGGGAGTGTGAACAACAAATTTTTCTTGGGGTTTGTGGATCCAGGGGGGGCTCTAGGCAGGTTTCTGAAAACAGTGTTTTGAAAAGCGTTCGGGAGCAAACTGCAAATTTACCGAAAATTCGCTACCAAAACGCACTTACTGCGTCCAGATTTTTTCTTATAAACGCATCATATTTCGATAAAAAATGCAAAATTACATTAACGAATTTGTTCTAAAAAAATTAGCAAAAAAAATTATGCACCCCTACTCACTCCTGGTCCCGTAACTTTCTTGGGGAGTGTGAACAACAAATTTTTCTTGGGGTTTCTGGATTCAGGGGGGGCTCTAGGTAGGTTTCTGAAAACAGTGTTTTGAAAAGCGTTCGGGAGCTTAACTGCAGATTTACCGAAAATTCGCAACCAAAACGCACTTACTGCGTCCAGGTTTTTTTAAAGATAAACGCATCATATTTCGATAAAAAATGCAAAAATGCATTAACAAATTTGTTCCAAGATAATTTGCTAAAAAAATTATAGGCAGTTAAACCATAAATTTCACTAAACCTACAAATAAATATCCAAACAGCTACCAAACTTAACTAAACTGACAGCTAAAGCACCAGAGAAAGGGCCTATTTGAAATGGATTTCCTGTAAACGTTTTAGTAAAATGAAGGGCAATGACGGTTGAATCTGAAACTTAAGGGTTTGCAGAACACTCTTCTTGCAAAATTTTCTTTTCACAATCGGCATTTGTTTCACATTCTTTGCCTAAACATTGCCAATTTTGACGTTTAAAATAGCGAGTTTGACGTTTTGAGGAAAACTCCTACATTTATTGCTTTAACTGCCCATAACTTCTTTGTCTTTAAAGCTATGGACTTAAATTTTGGTGCAGAGTTCACTCTTTATAATACAAACACGCGTACCAAATTTGGTTGCCCTTGCTTTGTTATTTCCGGAGATATGAATTTTTTTATAAAGAAAACACAAAATTTTCCGGGAAAACCTGGTCAGATTTTCCTGGCTAACGAACTTATCCAAGCCACTTGCAAAAGGAAGGTACTCTGCAAATTTTATCAAGATCGGTCCATTATTTTTGGAGTTATCGGTCGGATATATATATATATATATATATATATATATATATATATATATATATATATATATATATATATATATATATATATATATATATATAAACACAGATCTCCCCATAAGCGAATTTTTTAAAAAAAAATTCGCTAATAAAAAATACAATAATAAAAATAATAGATATCAACATAAGTGCGATCCTAATAAACATACAATACTGCTGCTGATGCGCAAAGTACTATGTGTGGAACAAGAATGAACACCTCGCTGAAGGCGAGTTGCCTATTTATAATATGTCACCTCGGGAGTGGTACTATTGTCTCTGGAGGTGTTTTCTACACTGCTGACTCAGATTCTCACGCTTTGAGGCGTAGTTTCCCATGATGCCTTCTGATCTGCTGACTCTGATGTCTGCATACTTCGGTTGCTATATTGTTGTAATAATAGCCCGCAGTTATGAGTATATCTATCTCCTCCCCCCTTTCAAGACGATTCGTTTCGAATTTTTAATGGAAATTTGGTCTCGAACTCTTCTGGAGTTTCTTCATTGGTCTTCTTCCATTTATTGATTGGTCGTTTTGTAATGACAGTTATGATGACTAGTATTACCGCTACATGTAATATGATGGCCCAGATACTTAAGTGATGGATTCGCATATTGATCTGGCCTACTATACTCTTTTTTATTAATTGGAGTTGATTTTGGTAGTTGTTAGTTTTAGTATAATTTCAATTCTGGTAGTTCTTCGTGAATTTTGATTTTTTCTTGAGCCCAGACTTCTTATTTTATTAATCTGATTAGTTGTTGAGTTTCTGATGTTGTTTGCGTAGTTTTCTAAATTTTGTTCCCTGTCTGTAAATTACAATTTGGTTTAGGGCTTATTAACTTTGTTCCCTTAACAATATTGGATTCTTCCTGTTTCTCGCAAATTACTTTGATCTTTATTTATTCTGGTGCTAGTATTATATACTGACTGTTTCCATATTTTGATCTTTTGTATTTCAACAACACACCACGAGAGCCCACAGTCTAAATACTATCGTACCGTGGGTGTCGACAAGGAGGAAAGATGCAACTTTTTTATTCTGCAGTTGGAGGTTTGGAGGTTCGGAGGAGAAGGAAAAACATGTGCCGGCAAGGGATTCCACAACTTGGAAGTCTTCGGGACAAAAGAGCGGGCATAATAAGATGTTCTGTGTCTGGCGACCTGGACAGTAAAAGGGTGAATTCGCTCTGTTCCCCTGGTAGACCAGATGGGGGCAGCAGATGGAGGATCTATGGAAGAAATCTCCCCTGAGCAGTGCCCATGCAGATGCCTGTTAAAGAGGGAGAGGTCACCAACAGCACGTCAGTGGGCAAGGCACGGCAGCCTTTGTGTGAGGGTAGGGTCACCGCTGAGACGTATAGCTCTCTTCTGAATGGAGTCCAGGATAGCGAGTGTAAAAGCGGCAGCGGCACCCCAATTGTGGGAGCAGTATTCGAGCTTTGGCCTTATGGCCTTATTTGTGAAGTATATAAGTTATAGAGATTAGCTGGTGAAAAGAATTTGCGAGCCCGGAAGAGGAAAGCTAATTTCTTAGCAGCCGCTTCTGCAATTGACGTGACATGTTGGTGCCAATTGAGATTTCGATCCACAGAAATGACAACAAGTGACAAGGAATCATTACTTTGATTAACTTGGTTGTTCATTGTAATGGGTCTAGGTGTATGTCCTATGAGATAGAAAGCAAGACTGATATTTGGTGGAATTGAATTGTACAAGATTTCTACATCCCCAGTCCAATATTTTTTGGAGATACATAGAGACAGAATACTCCATGAGTCTGCGATCCTCCTTTAATTGGAATAAAGAGACAGGCTTAGAATATTGTATATTTGAGTGGAGGGTGCTGTCATCCGCGTAACTGTAAACTGGGTTGGATGTGCTAGAGAGGAGGTCATTGATGTGTAGAAGAAACAAAGTGGGGGCTAAAGCTGAACCTTGAGGGATTCCTGCATTAATTGGATATAGTTTAGGGGAATGGCCATCCACGACAAGAGAAATGCTTCGGTTGGCGACGAAATTTGCTGTCCATGTACAGAATTTTGGTGGTAGCCCATAGGCTGGAAGTTTATTAAGCAGCGCTGAGTGTCAGACCTGGTCGAACGCTTTGGATATAGCGACAATCTGGAATTCACCGTCGAGTTCCATAGACTTGTTCCAAGAATGGGTGACAAAAGAAAGGAGGTCGGCAGTTGATCTGCGCTGACGGAATCCATACTGCATGTCGTGGATTAGACTGTGTTCTTAAAAAAATCTAATAATTCAGTGTTTATATACTTTTACATCACTTTAGAGACGACTGAAAGTAGAGAAATAGGCCTGTAGTTGCTAGGAAGCGCTTTGTATCCTTTCTTGGGGACAGATTGAACTCTAGCAGTTTTCCAGTTAGTAGGGAATATGCCTCTATTGTAAGATATCTGAAACAGACGAGTCAGGACAGGAGCAAGTTCTGGTGCGAATTTTTTTGGAACAATTTCTGGGATCTCGTCAAGGCCAGAGGCTTACCTGGTATTGAGAGCAGAGGGCATCTTTGCACCTTTTTTAGTTTTGAAAATGCTATCCGTCATTTTATGCGCGACAGTGGGGGCCGTTGGTGGTTGAACATTTGGAGGTGAGTTGAGAGTAGAATTTCCGACGAACAACGAGGCAAAAAGTACAGCCTTTGACGTTTTGAGGAAAACCTCAATTTATTTTCCTTTAAATGTGGTGGGTAATTTACCTATAGCGATATAAACCTGCGTACCAAATTTGGCTGCGCTTACTTTGTTATTTCCAGAGATGTAATTTTTTCGAAAGCAAACACAAAATTTTCCGGGAAAACCTGGGCCGATTTTCCTGGCTAACGAACAAGCCACTTGCAAAAGAAAGGTATTAACATATAAAAATTGGGGCAGAAAATGTTCGTAAAATATTTCAAATCCGATAGCTCAATACATTTCTCCTTTAGCCAGCATCTTCAATCTTGAACCAAAGTAACACCTATGTAAACGCACGTGGGTACAAAATCGAACAAAAAAAACATAATGAGCTTCGCGGATAACTACCAATTTGTTCTAAAAAACCTTTTTTGTTGTTTATTATTTGCAAAAACTGGATGGGTTGACTAAAACAAAACGATTCAAGCAATTAATATGGAAAAATACCTGTCATATTTATAATTTCACAGGTACATTCCCTTTGTATTTTTCTTTTCCGAAAAACTTTTGTAACTTTAATGAAATTTGCAACAAAATTTTTTGAAAGGCACTTGCAGTACTTACATATTATATCTAAGACCATTTTTTATTTTTTAGCTCCCTATAAAATATAGAGTTTTTCAAGTAATCGCTAACTGTGTCTCTAAGACCGATCTGCAGGGTCCATTTAAATTTAAAGAATTCGTTTTAATAGTATATCTTACTAATAGTGTACAATTCTTATGAAAATTCACTACTTTAACGAACTTGCTGCGTCCCAAACTTTTTTTAATATTTCATCCGTGTTACTCTTATTGAAACCAAATTTTCCAAAATATCTGACGGCCGCTTTTTGAGATACCGAATGATGCCATTAATTTCTGGTGAGATATCTGTATAGTTTGTGGTAGAACTTTTGGCGTAGTCTGTATGTTTTCTAGTGAAGTCATTCTGTGTTGCTACAAAAGCATGATCTATTAAATATTCCATTAAGATCGAACCTGATAGTTATTCAAGACTACACTAAAGTTGATTAATGAAACATTGCTGACAGATCCTGAACGCTGCTTCGTTAATTTTATTATAAGTTGGTCTAGGATGTGTTAATGAGTTCGGCAAATTCCCTGCCCCCGATTAATCTTATGTAAGTTGTGAGCCAGTGGAAAATTATTCATCCGACGTCTTGTACCGCAAGTTTACATTAGAATGGACAAATACTTACCCAGTCTGTTACATAGATTTGTGTCCCCGACTTACTGTATCAACATGTTCTTGGGTTTATCGCCAGACTTCGCTGCCTTCAGAAGGTTTAACTTTGACCCTGTTCACAAATGCAGATTACGTTCAATAATACATGTCGTCGGCTTTGTTTCAAAGTTCTGATTTGTTCCAGATTGTTTTTAGGTAACTACTCAGATATTTGTCTGACATAGGTAAGAGAAGTTAAGCGTCAGAGACATTTACTCACCTACGGTGTGTACACAGTTCAATGTTATACATTGTGAGCTTGCTTATACAGATATAAATTTAGTCCTGCTTTATGACACCTCAATTACCATTAAAATTCAAAAGTTTCTTATCTCTTAAGATTTTATCGAATATATTAGTGAATTTTCTTACAAAAATTCACTAATGGGGGAGATACCGAATTTGAATTGTGAAAAAAATTTTCCAAATGAGCGCGAAATAGGACACCTAGAGCCCATATCCGGGGTCCGTTTGAATTTTATATGTGATGGCGTTGTTTCTATTGCTTGGTATGGTGTATTGTATATTTTACTTCTGCAAAGTTTTATGGCAAAGTTTGAATCTGCTACATTTTTATAAACATCTGCTAGAGGGGGTAATTTTTTTTTTCCAATATTGGCTTGTTATATTGTATAAGTATAATACGTACATGGATACGATATCATAGAGCGGTGCTTAGATCTTCTTGTTTCACTAGAAATTTCCTAGCCAGGAGGGATCGTCTAATATGCAACAGCTCCTCATTCAGTGTTAGTATTGCTTCGATTGGAGTAGATTTGTACGGCTAGATGTATTCTCGCCACAATTAGAACCGTAGACCGGTTTCGCTCTAGTTAGAGCTCTTCAGTACGGCATACTAATTGTATCTAAAATACACCTATAAAGTAATACGGCTATGGAAGCCAGCCTTCCAACACTAAGTGAGTGGTAAGACACGAAGCAACCTGCCGCCACCTAGTTGCGGAACCAAATAGTATATTGTCACGTCAACTCCAAATAACACAAAGTGTTAGAAATAGAGGCTGTATACAACCAACTAACAATTTAGTAAATTGTCAGCCCCGGTCAATTTCTACCCTAATATAGGGACAAAGTGTGTAAGGCTAGATGTATTCTCATCTTCTTTTAACACTTTGTGTTATTTAGAGCTGGCGTGACAACATACTACTTGGTTCCGCAACTTGGTGGCGGTACGTTGCGTCGTGCTTTACCACACACTTAGTGTTGGGAGGCTGGCCAGCATAGCCGTATTGCTTTATATGTGTATTTTCACTACAATTAGTATGCCGTACTGAAAAGCTCTAATTAGAGCGAAACGGGTATACGGTTCTAATTGTGGCGAGAATACATCTAGCATTACATACTTTGTTCCTATATAAGGGTATAAATGGGCCAGGACTGACAATTAACTACATTTTTAGTTGGTTGTAAACAGTCTCTATTTTTTACCACTTTGTGTTATTGGGAGCTGGCGCGACAACATACTACTTGGTTCCGCAACTAGGCGGCGGCACGTTGCTTCGTGTCTTACCACTCACTTAGTGTTGGGAGGCTGGCTACCATAGCCGGATTACTTTATAGGTGTATTTTCGCTACAATTAGTATGCCGTACTGAAGAGCACTAATTAGAGCGAAACCGCTCTACAGTTCTAATTGTGGCAGTAATACATCTAGTCTTACATACTTTGTCCCTATATTAGGGTAGAAATGGGCCAAGGCTGACAATTTACTAAATTGATAGTTTGTTGTATACAGTCTCTATTTTTTAACACTTTGTGTTATTTGGAGCTCGCATGACAACATACTACTTGGTTCCGCAACTAGGTGGTGGCACGTTACTTCGTGTCTTACCACTCACTTAGCGGAATAGATTTGATTAAGTTATGTATAGCCCTTAAAGCTTTATTGTATTCTGTCGATTTTCACAAGAAAACTGTTACAAGCCGGTCGAAATAATATGGAGCCATAGTCAATTATTGATCATGTGTATATTTTATAGAATATCATAGCTGTTTTTGGATCGGAACCAAATTTCTTCCTGGTTGTCATTTTCAGCATGTTCAAACCCCTTTCAGTTTTCTTGGCAGTCTGGTTCATATGTTCTTTCCAGGATAGCTTCTGATCAAGTACTATGCCCAAATATTTGAAGTTTTAGGTCAGGATATTAATTCAGATCTAAGTTTAATATGGCTGGCTTGTGTGGTTCTATGACGGGTAAACATGACAACCGCTTATTTCTCTGCAGACAAAGTGAAGTTACCATAGAACATGTTTTTTAGTTAATTTTCATTAAGAAAATTCACTAATAGAAAATTATCGACGGTAAAAGTTTTGGAAAATATCTCCTAATGTGCGCGAGTTTAAAACAGTTTATATATATATATATATATATATATATATATATATATATATATATATATATATATATATATATATATATATATATATATATATATATATATGTAGTTCTATCTATCTATCTCCGTTGTTATTAGAGATAGGGAGACGTTTAAATTAGCAATGTTTTATAGAATTTCATGCTCGTTCCAAATATGACTTGTATTTTGCCCTGCCTCTTTTTGTTTTTGAGTTATTTTGAAAAAAACAAAATTTGTCGATTTTTTTTCTACAGTATCTAAGTAGGCGTTGATCTGTCACTTTTTAGAGAGTAATCTTTATGTGCTATTCTTAACTTTGGACTGTCATTTGTTTTTGAGCTACAGGTATCAACGTCTGTTTTTAGTATGCCATATTGGATTTTTCGCTCATGTGATAGCCTGTAAAAAGAGCTTTCCAATAATCTACAATATACTTGAGAAATCTTGTAATTGCACTGACAATTTTGAGAAAAATTGTTTTGAGGATAGTAGGCTATAAAATCCAATACCAGAAAACAAACAACAACAAAAAACTGTTCAAAAAGCAGTAGGCCATGGAGTCTAACAATAGACTTCTATTTTTAACATAAGTTTCCGTAATTATTCACGATAAGAAAAGATGAACTTTGAGTACACCAATAAATCGGCTCGTTATTACAAATGATATTTTACATTACAACATTATCCTAAAAAAAATATAATCTAATTAAATAGGCAAACTTAATAAATAACTAAATTCACTAACAGAACTCAATAAAAGGCAGATTAATGATTTACGAAGACGCCTTTGAAAACTGTTTGATTTTTAAACGCAAGTCAACTGAAAAACAACAGAAGAAAGGTTGCTATGGATATAAGACTATCGCGACAATTAAGAAGACTGTCATTCTTAATTATCTGAACAATTTGAGGTGTATTTAAAACGTTGCTTAAAATTGAACTAAACAGTTTGTTTCCTGTTTATTTTAAATATTATTCAACAATATGTTCAGTAATGAAGAATATTTTGACATGATGGAATGTTATATTCGTTCTAACCGAAATACTAAGGCAGCTACAAATTTATATCAGAACAACTACCAAAAAAGGCGACAACCAAACACCAAAATATTTCGCGGGATAATGACCAATCTATTGAACGACGGTAGCTTCCACGCAAAGAAACTACCAATGCCTAGAAATGAAGAAAGAAATAATGCCGTCTTACACGTTTCAAACTAAAACCCTCCGCAATCTATTCGGTTTTATGGTGAAGAAATTGACTTTCCAAAAAGTACGGTACACCGTGTGTTAAAAGAAAGTCATTACAAGCCATACAAACCTACAATCGTACAATGATTAAATGTTGACGATTACCCTAAGCGACTTCAATTCTGCAGATGGTATCAAGGACATTGTCAGCAAGATGAAAATTTTCATTTGAAAATAATATGGATTTACAGATTGTGGTGTGAATAATCGCCATAATAGGCATTATTGGGCGAATGAAAGTCCCCCTATAAACGAAGAAAGACGATTGCAAGACAGATTTGGTAATAATGTTTGGTGCGGCTTAATAGGTAAAAAAACCGTTATTTTTATTTGTAGATTAGACAGTTAGTAAAAAAAAATCACTTAACTTTATTGTTGGTCCGTTCTTTTCTGAAAATAATTTAGCTGGGGAAAGGTATCTTAATCCATTGAGGGATGATATCTTATCACCAATTAGAAGAGTTCATGATAATTTAGACGAGATTTGGTACCAACAAGGCGGTTGTTCAGCTCACAATGCTAGGATCGTCAAAGAATTTTTGTACCAAAATTTTAATATTCGTGTCATTTGTAACAATGGGCCGGTTCATTGGTGTGCTCGAAGTCTTGATATAATACCCATGGATTTTTATTTTTGGGGTACTCTGAAGAATGATGTGTATACATTCGATCCAGCACAAAATATCAATGAATTACGAAACAAAATCACGGAAGCTATAAATTAAATTAACCAAAACACTCTCACCAGAGTTTACAGGCGTGTTTCAAAAAGGTGTATAAAGTGCATTGAACAAAACGGTGGCCATGTTGAACAATTTTCTATTTAGTGTACTTTTAAGTTTCTATTTTATTATTTGTTGAGTTCCGTTTCTAATTGTGTTGTTTTGTGGAGTTTAAGTTTCTATTTGTTATTGCCGGGTTTCGTTATTAAACTGTTTAACGTAATATTACCAAGCATTGTTACCTAATTAAGTATTGTAAATTAAATCACAATATTTTTATCGTGAACCATTACGGAAAATTATGTTAAAAGTAGAAGTCTATTGTTAGACTCCATGGCCTACTGCTTTTTGAACACTTTTTTTGTCATTTGTTTTCTGGTATTGTATTTCATAGCCTACTATACTCAAAACGGTTTTTTTCAAAATTGTCAGTGCAACTACAAGATATCTCAAGCATGTTGTACATCGTTGGAAATATATTTCTTTTGCGGCCTTACTTCCTAAAAATCCTGTTTACACCGCAGGTTACGCAACTTTCTTGGGGGTTGGTCTCAAGAAACCTTTCTTGTTTACATTGTTCTTTTTTATGCATTGGGGGTGGTTGTACGGATGCAGAAGGTGAAGAAAAACCCCCGGAATGAAGCAAAGAACCAAGATTTTCAATTTATGTTTAAATTGTTACCTCATTTCATTTGTTTAAACTATTTTTCAAAAAATGAATTTCAGGTTGCCTTGTTTGTTAGTCTGACATAGAGAGCTACAACATTTTATAATTTAAAAAAAGCATGGATAGAGTAACAGTAAATAAGTGCGGAAAATGGTCTGGGTGCAGCAAGTACGTTATTTGGTAGAGAATTTTCGTAAAAATATTTCAAATTTGATAAGTGAGTTTCTCATTAAGCTAGAATTTTCAATCTTGAGCCATAGTAAAACGCAGCGTGGGTAATAAATTAAAAAGTAACATAATGTGCTTCGCGAATAATAATCGCTAGTAATTTGATTGTCTCATAACGCATAAATCAGTGAATTTGTTAGTTACCACTTACATATTTTTCAAAATTAAATACAACTTTTTATCTAACCTCAATGAACTCAAACATTTTCTAATAATTACACCGTATTTTAATAATTGTTTTGAAACTCTAATGCTGCACTTTACTCCGTACTTTCCTTTAGTAAAGTTATTACACAAAATTGCTGTCACTATAGGTTTGACATAGATTGTCCCAAAGTTTATGTCTTAGTTTCATTTTACTGATTATACCTTTTTGTACTGTTAAATGTTTTAACACACCAATTAAAACTCAGCTAATTTTTTCTATTGTCTATACATACAAGTGTTTTGTTTCATGCTTGTTAGTTATCTCTTTGATAACATATTTAATTAACGAAATGCCTCGTAGATTTTACTATTTATTATTATAGGTTTAACCTTCACATTTTATGTAAAAATTTTGATTATTATTTTATTTTTCGTGGTGTTCAGGAGTTGAATAAATTTACTGTGACCTGCCTATGGATCTTGTAACATGTCACACGTACTTTACATATGTGACATGTCCCACGTGTCACCACCTTTCTCCGAACTATAAAGCTACTGAATCAGGACCACTAGTGACGTCAAAGTCTGACTCCCACTAGTGACGTCAGAGTCGATGATACCGCATACATAGTCCGTGGTCAATCTTAACTCAATGAGAATGTGCCTGCGAACGTGACAACGATATGTCAAGATAAGAACTCTCTTTATAAGACGATCTGAATACGCGACACGTACTCTTCCCTGTTATTAAGTCAACCTCAGAAAATGTTTTCGCATTGTTAATTTAATTAGGGAAGGCAACATGCCTAATTGGGTGAGTTATACTTATAATACTCGCTTATTTTCTAATTGCTTGTGAACTTCATTGTGATTGATATGTGATTGCTTACTAGTATGTGCTGCACTAAATTTACTTTCAACAATTGTTATCTTCATTAAAAATTATATACTGTTTAATGGTGGCTTTTGGTAACGTTCAAAAATTAAATGACTGCTTGCTATTATGCAGTTATAACTGTACTTTCACAGGGTCAATTAAAATTTTATTTCGTTTATTTTATTCTATTTTAGTTATGAACACACGGATAAATTTTGTACTTAAACGCAACCTGCTACTAGCCGCCTCATGTAAATCATAAAGACTTGAATCGACACTAATCCGACAGAAATTTTATAGCCACCCCGCTGGTCAGGGACCCGTTAGTCTGGGCCTCCTGGTCAGGGACCCGTTAGCCTGGACCCGCTGGTCAGGGACTCGCTATTCAGAAACCCGCTATTGGACCGCTATTCTGGGACCTGCTCTCCGGGCACCCATCATCATGAGATCTATTACTCACCGCTCAGCATTTTGAAACCCATCGTCCTTGATGAGGTTCAATAATAACGAATATCAATTAGTGTGCCAAGTCACCGAAGCCGTTCCTCCAGGAAGATGCACATAGACAGTGAGCCCCCCCCCCCCCAACATCCTAGCCTACACGGATCCAGTCGTCACTTCAAGAGCAGCAGTATGCCTTGTTTAACTTTTTCTTTTAAAACTTGACACTCTGAAAATTGCAAGTTGAAATTATACCTATTTTTCCTCAGTGGAAAGTGTATATTTATCTGCCTATATACCCCCAACAATATATATATATATATATATATATATATATATATATATATATATATATATATATATATATATATATAAATTGAAATTTACCGTGGATATGGGTTCTAGAGGTCTAAATCTGAATAATTTCAAGTAGTCATTTTTTTTAATATTCTTTTTACTTAAATTTGCTCAATTGAAAACAATCAGCTTCAACAATTTTTAATAAACCGATTTTTTAAATTTTAGTCCTGATTTTTATTTGTGCATTTGAAAACCCACCGAGTACAAGTGTTAAAGCCCACGCCCTGCGTTTAATTTATATTACAATTTGTGCCTCGACTGAGTAGCCAAGTTAAATGCTATTCATTAATTCTTTAATTAATACACATGGTATTAATTTTAAGTTATAATCTACGTAGCTGTCTCCCTACCATATGATACTATACAACATGAAGCATATATCTTAAGGTATGCCAATTTTTCTTTTTTTTTAATTTGTAATTTTTAAGCTCATAAAAACAATCTTATATCTCCTATTTTTATTTGTTTATAACAAGTGGATCATTTTGCATTTTAAATTCACAAATAATAATTTATTTTTATTATAGTATGCCTTGTTTAACTTTTTCTTTTAAAACTTGACACTCTGAAAATTGCAGGTTGAAATTATACCCATTTTTTCTCAGTGGAAAGTGTAGATCTGTCTGCCTATATACCCCCAACAATATATATATATATATATATATATATATATATATATATATATATATATATATATATATATATATATATATATATATATATATATATATATATATATATATATTGAAATTGACCGTGGATATGGGTTCTAGAGGTCTTAGTTCGCGCTCATTTGTTTTCAAAATTCAAAAGGGGTGATCTCGCCATTGGTGAATTTTTTCTACGAAAATTCACTAAGAGAAGGAAGGTAACGCTAAATTTCGAAATAACTAAAAGTGAAGTTTAACTGCGAATATGTGGAATAGAAAGACCCCCATAAAATTTTGGAGGACCAAATTTTACCGATTTGCAAATTTCTCAGTTTTATTAAAAATTGTATGAAAATTCACAGAAGTAATACACTTGCAGCATCAGGATTTTTTTTGCTGTAACGTCGGTCGCGACTATGGGCAATCACCGACACCGGGGAATAGTTTTACCACACTATCCTGGAAATCTGGGCGACTATTTTCCTTTTTGTAAGCAGGGTAGGGATCTTTAACGTACCCAAGATTGTATGGTATACGGGACCGACGGCTTAGAAGGGTGAAACATGCAGACATTCAACTGGATCACGCACAATGCCAAAACTTCGGTTGATGTTAATTTACAGAGGATACTGAAAAATAATTTGACGTTTTTTTTTGGGAATTGAACTTGGTATGCTTGATTCCAGAGGCACTCCTGGACTACTAAGTTTGCTACGAATTTTGTTGCTTTACCAGTAATAATAAAATAAATTAGTTTACGAGATTAATTTAATTAAAATATCCTTTCTAACGCATTACATTTCTCCTGACAGTAAGAGTGGGTTTGAATCCTCAAAAGAAAATAATAACCTCGCGCTCCAACTAAACCAATGAAACCATTCTCATTCCTTTCTATGTGTACGTGTATATATTCCAGTCACAAATAGTGAATACACAAGTGTTGTGTCATTATTATCATTGCCATGAGACCAGAAAAAAACGACAGGGAAGTTTCCAAAGCATTTATCTAAAATCGTAGGAAAATTTATATGAAATTACAGTACAATATTCTGATAGGATCCGCAGTGGGATGCTGTGGGCCATCACACATAGAGCATGCCTCTGTCACTCTAATTTCCCCGAGGCATTACGAACAAAAGTCGGCTGATATATACTCCCTACTTTTGCATACGGAAACGAAGACTCAATTACGACTGTGTATTCGTGAGTAGTTTATGTGTGTTTCAATGAGGGATTAAAGTTTGGGAATTTTAGTCAGTATGCTTGTGTTCGTGCTGATAGAGAGCCAATCGTCGAGCTTTTTATTTATACCAGAATCTCGCTTAAAAGAGAATGCATTTAAATGTCGTCGGACCAAAGCAACGTAATATACATTATGTTTGATTTTTGGTCATTTCGAAGTTACGTTGGCGAATATAGAATAGTCTTACGGCACTCGCAAAAATAAATATTTTTAGAAATAAAAATGTGATCTATTTTGCAAGCGGCGTAACCTAATTCGGCAAAATAGTATCCTGTAGAATTCGGCTTGCGAGGTCGCTGCTTTGCGTGCCATGTTAGGCTATTCAGTTGATTCCACTTAAATGTAAAACAGCAGATACGTGAACAGTTGGTGTTCTTTGTACATATTTATGTAAGCTTCTAGCCTATTTAGCCTAACACTTTGGATTTGGTAAATTGTGTTATTACTATTTTTATTATTATTATCGACTTAAGCCTAAAGCGCTTTCACACTGCCTCAAAGGGGAGCTTTCACTCATCACATGTATCTCAGATACCAACGGGACTGAGCTCAGATAGATCATTTCCAAGATGAAATGACAACGCGACACATCCTAATTTCCTAGGAATCTCCGCACGTTGTGGGAAGTTGCAAGTGTTACCGCTTTCTGCACAACCTTATGAAGGTGCTCTCCAAGACCCAGTCTCTTAATGTTGTCCCAAAAAATCTTAGACACCACAGCAGTTTACGACATGCCTATTGGAATCACACATTATTTTTATTATTATTACTATTATTATTAAAGTAACTAGTTTTTAAAGAAAATCCAGATATACTGCGTTTTACTGAACACTGGCTCGTAAAAACGAAAGTAGTCCATTTGATGAATTTCATTGTGCACGTTGCTTTCCACGAAGGAAACAATGTCATGGAGGCTCTTGTAGCTACGTGCACCAAAATATTAAAGCAGCTAAGCTGTAAGGCTGTGCATGGCTGTGGAGGGTTGCCTTGAGTCTAACAGTGTGAAGGGGCAACATGGACGGCTGGTCACTCTGTGCGTTTATCGCTCACAATCAAGCGGCTTCGGAGCATTTCTAAATGTTATGCAAAGTGCATTTTTCTTTCCAAACAAAACTGCTTAGACAAGCTGTAGTGTCATGTAAAGATATTATGCACCTAGATTTTCTATATTCTAATAAAAACAGAAACTACAATGCGTAACACTTTTTTGTTGAAAGCTGAAGAACTAAGTTTTGAACATGCGGTATATTCTGCATATGAACACCGTGTATATCAAATTTGGTTAAAACATTTTTGCTGTTTTCGAAGACACCCAAATTTTCCTAATGAAAACCCAAATCTTTTCTGGAAAGAGTGGTCAGATTTTCCTGGCTAACGAACTTGTCCAATATATTTTCCAATTGAACACGTGTCCTAACTTTAACTGAAAGCGGTTTGTATTTTTTTAGTTATCGTGTAATAAGGTAATATATAAATATGTATTTATATATATATATATATATATATATATATATATATATATATATATATATATATATAATAATGACCATAATGCGCTTACTGCTTAGCAGCAGTTGTATGTGGTTTTACCGTTTGTCGTATCATTTACCAAAGAGAGGAGTTATTTTGAGCTTATTCTGTTAATTAAAAATTGTAGCAAATTTAAATTACAAACCCTATAATTTAAACCTTTGCCATCAAGTTGCAGAAATGGCCCACTTCAAATAACTTAGTCAAATGAAAAACAGCAGGTACTGAAACGGAAATGTAGGACCTTGTTAGGCACATTTCTTGAAATGTTTTTTGTCCCAAACCAGCCTTTGTTTTCAAGTCTTTGTTAAAAAATTACCAATTTTGACGTTTTTCGAAAAACAAATTAATAACTCTTAAAAGCTTTTAGTTAATTTTCTTGAAAAAATCACTAATGGGGAGATAGCAAATTTTTAAAAAATTGCTCGCGACTTCTGAAAAAATGTTTACAAATGAGTGCCAAGTAGGCCCCCTAGAACACATATCCGGCGTCAATTTAGAATTTTATATATACAGATGGCCAACCACATACGTCACGAGCTTTTACGTCTATGTTTTTCATTATTTAGAATTTATTTCAAACGGAGATTGTGTAGGTTGGAAAGGACTGCAACCTACAATTATTTTAAAATATAGAGGTGATGCAAAAAGTGTGAAACCTCAAAGTTAT
Source organism: Tillus elongatus (assembly GCA_964006375.1). Lineage (NCBI taxonomy): Eukaryota > Metazoa > Arthropoda > Insecta > Coleoptera > Cleridae > Tillus > Tillus elongatus. The sequence goes on along the minus strand of OZ023262.1, from coordinate 112,540,065 downwards.
GTTTTTCTTCTGGAACACCCGATGGTTGCCAACGTTTTTGAATTCTATGGGAAAAGTAAGGTTCACCTCGGTGGCAAAAGGTATTATGTGAGTATTTTCACCAAAATGCAATTTTTACGGTAAATTAAAGGTGGCGAAATGCTATATGTTATAAAATAAAGATTATAGCTCTGCTTGCCACCGCCACGTTATGCTGTGTTTCAAGCTATGAAACGGTTTTATGGAAAAATGAGATTAAATTGCCACATCTTCATTAGCCATACAATATAAACATAAGTTATAGATCTTGACTCATTTTAAGGCAAAAGGTACTTGCTTACGATATCCCGTTCTGTCATAAAATATTTTAGAGTAAATGCAAAAAGTTAGTCATGCCAAAAGGATCTCTAAAACCGGATATCACTTTATGCCATAACAGGCATTCCAAAATGTAAACATACCTGCGCATGTCTAAACGTTCTTATACAGGCAGTGTTTCGTTTTGCCATAACATGTGTTTGTTTTGTGAGTTGGCTTCATGTTGTTTATGATACTAGTGATTGTGAATGTTTGTCGACATTTTCTCGATTATAATATTGTTAAAAAGAAATTAAAATGAATCAGTTTAAAACGAGAGGGCCAAAAATTGTCCAATTAGCGCTTTTAAAACCACCTGTAGTGATAAATACAGAAGTTCTAAGAGATCAAGAGAATTATTATAGTGCTGGTGAAGCTGTGGACCACAGCATTGTTCCTGAAACTGACACAACATTACTTGAAAATGGTATTATTATTTACATATTCTATGTCACTATATTAAGCTTAGTAACATATTTTTCAGACTTTACCATAAGTCAACCTATACAAGTAAACTCTTGTATTGAGTTGCAGTTTGAAGAAATAGAGCAGTGTAATGCTGAAAATAGTGATCACTTTGTTTTTGAAATAGCTAATAATGAAATTTTAGATGAACTGCAAAATGACTCTGGGCTTGGGGGTTCTTCTTCCCCTTCTGCATGCATACAATCATCCTCATGCACGAACCACATGATTTTTTATGTGCAGCTTTCTACTGTATTTTTTGTTGAGTATATTTCCTTTTTAGTGAATTTTCTTTAAAAAAATCACTAATGAGGAAAGCCCGACTTTTGAATTTTAAAAAATTTTCTTGAAATGTGCGCTAGTTAGGCTTCCTAGAACACATATTCGGGGGCGGGGTCAGTTTGAAATTATATATATATATATATATATATATATATATATATATATATATATATATATATATATATATATATATATATCACACCGATAACTCAGAAAATAATGCGCTGATTTTATCAAAATTTGGTAGGTACGTTTCCCGTGCAAATGGCTTAGATAAGTTCGTTATCCAGGAAAATCGGCACAGTTTTTCCTGGAAAATTTTGTGTTTTCTTTCTAAAAAAATGTATATCCCCGAAAATAAAAAAGTAAGGGCAACCAAATTTGGTGTGTGTGTTTGTATTATAACGAGTGAACCATGGACTTAGGTCCTTAAGTTTAAAGACAAAAAAGTTATAAGCAGTTAAAGAAAAATTTGTACTTTTCCTCAAAAAGTCAAAGTTGAAACGGCAAAATTGGCAATGCTTATGCAAAGAACGTGAAACAAATACGGATTGTGAAAAGAAAATTTTGCAAGAAGATTGTTCTGCGAACCCTTAGGTTTCAGCTTCTGCCGTCATTGCCCTTCATTTTTCTAAAACTTTACATTTCAAATAGACCCTTTCTCTGATGCTTTGGCTGTCGGTTTAGTTAAGTTAATGCTTTCGCTGTAGGTTTAGTTAAGTTTATGGTTTAACGGTCTATAATATTTAGCTAACTTCGTAGAGCAAATTCATTAATGCATTTTTGCAGTTTGTATCGAAATATGATGCATGTTTGTAAGAAAAAAATCTGAACGCAGTAAGTGCGTTTTGGTAGCTCAATTTGCTATTAACCTAAAATTTGTCGGCTAGGAAATCAACATTTAAGTATATTTTCAGAAAATGTTTGTACATTTTCAAACAATAAGTAATTTTGATAAAATATGGTAAATTGTTTCTACTACATAGGCTATACCGGTAATCAGATTGATGCCTGCCCACATTTGCTATTAAAAGCATTTTTATGAAAATAAACTTCCATAACGCACTTGCTGCGTCCAGACTTTTTATCGATTGCTTTGTTTGAGTTTTGATTCCAAGTTACTGTATAAATATGTCTGTTGGAGATTATGTTTTTGCTTGCCCTTTTTTACCTCATTACTTCCTCATCGTCACAACGTGTGGAAGTATTCGTCACAAAGTCTGGAAGTATCGCATCGGCGACAACAATTTCAAACTTTTTTTTTTGCTTAACAGTCGTAAAAAGTATCATAACATATATAAAAAACCTGATTTGGGAACGGAATTTTAGCCACGATAACTTTAGAATTAATTGATATATCGTCTTTAAATTTGGTATACAGTTAGCACCCTACAAACGAACGGTTCGGATTGTTTTTTTGTAAAATCACTTTAGCGGGTTGGGGATGAATGGAGGTTGATTTGGTAAAATTTTTTCTTTAAAACTCGTGTAGGATAACGTTTTAGGGTTTCTTTATTAGAAATTTGTTAATTCCATCAAACATCTAGTATTCTCTGCTGAAATTAAATTAGGGGTTGAATGTGTGGGGGTGGATTATTGTTGCCAAAAGTTTCGAATTTGTTTTGATAAAACACCGTAAACAGTCTCAAAACATATAGAAAATTTGATTCTGTAAACGAATCTTTTTTTGTCTGCCGGTTGGTCGGTCTATCGGAAAATTCTAGAAGTTTGGCCGATGTAGATTGCTTTAAAATGTGAACAAGGTAGTTTATAATTCCAAACTTTTAGAAATAAGCAGCAATTCAAGAATTGTGTCGTAAGATTTAAAAGCTACCTTTGTATTTGTACCAGTGTGAAACATTTTTTAAATATTTTCTGAAATGTTTCAAAAATGAATCACGGAAACATATTTGTTATCTTTTTTTCTGTCTACTATTTCGATAAATTCAATTAGGTGCTAATTTGTATCCTTTTCCGTCTGTCATCTTAATTTAAATAGCCTAATTTTCTATATACTTGGAAACTTCAATTCTTGTGGGTAACAATCTTTTGATAAAGGTGACAATTTTACCACATTTCATCAAAACAAGTTTATTTCTAGGGGAATTTTTTTTTATTCCATGTTTTTTTTGCGACTTTTTATATTAAGAATAATGTTTATGCAAAAATTATTTACCGAAAGACACTTGTTACGTCCAGACCTATAAATAATTATCTTTGCTAAGAAAAGTTTTCAACCATAAAAATATTTGACACGTAACGCAAATTTAACTAAGGTAATCATAAGATATGTGCAGAGATTACTTTATTTATTGCTGGTGCTCGCAGGTAATCTACAACAAGAGACTTCAGCTGATAACTTTTTCCTTAAACTTTCCAATCAGGTTACCGGAAACTTTCTCGTCAATAACAACTTGACAATGTATTCAGCAGCCCATCTATTCACAGATATAACAGGCAAAGCACATGTCTAGTAACCTTCTTTGATGAAGATTTTTTTTTGAAAGCATGTTTAGAACCCCCCTTCGCGCTCATTTGAAAAATTTGTACAAAGTCTCACCAGCGATACCTCTCTATTAGCGATTTTTTTAAATAAAAGGAAATGAAAATGCAAGTGAACACATTTAATTTAGTGCTGTATTCTATGTTATCTGAAAAAGATTATATGCGACGAAGTGGAATGTAATTTCGGTAAATTTGCAGTTTACTGCATGGAGTGTCTTAAGGAACAAAAATGCTCCTAAACATGCTTAGAATCCCATTTGGATGCACAAGCCACAAGACAAATTTCTTGCAAACCCCCAAGAAAGTGAAGTGACCAAGATCAAATAGCAATGCTGGACAGGGAGAAATTATGAGCGGAGAATGTAAAAAAAAACACTTAGTCGGACCCTTAAAAGATGCGTTTGTCACACTTTGCAGCAATGCCTCCTTCAAACCCTGTCTACCTGCAGAACACCCATATTTGCTACAGGTTCTGTAACTTTCTTTGAGGCAAATATGCTCTCAAACCATTTTCCTTGTGCTTTATGCTTCGAAGGTGGTTGTATGAATGCACAAGGAAAAGAATCCGCCGTGTTTTTGGGTGAGGAGGAAGAAACCCTCTTCGTCCTGCGGGTTCTTTTATCCCTTCTGCATGCATACAATGACGCTCGTGCATGGACCACGGGATTTTTTTACCTTCAGCTTACTAGTATATTTTTTGTTGGGTATATTTCCTTTTTATCAATTGCTTTGTTTGTGTTTTGTATCCAAATTACTGTATAAATATTTATTTTAGAGATTATGTTTTTGCTTGCTCTTCTTTACCTTATTACTTTTATATCGCCACGACGTGTGGAAGTATCGCATTGGCAACAACAATTTCAAATTTCTTTTGCTTAAACGTCGTAAAAAGTATCAAAACATATATAAAACATGATTAGGGAACGATTTTTTTTTGTCTGTTAGTCTGTCGTTCTGTGTGTCTGTCTGCTTTTATCCACGATACCTTTAGGATCGTCTTCAAATTTGTTATGCAGTTAGCACTCGACAAACGAACGGTTCGGATTTGTTTTTGGTAAAAACCCTTTAGCGGGCTGGGGATAAATGGGGGACGATTAATGACCTTTTTTCTTTAAAACTCGAGAAGTATAAAGTTGTAGGGTTTATTTATTAGAAAACTTATAATTTAGTCAAACAGCTGGTATTCTGTGCTAACATTAAGTTAGTGCTTCAATGTGTGTGGGGAGTGGGGGTGTGGGGTGGATTCGGTGTTGAGAATATTATTGCCAAAAATTTCGACTTTTTTTCGGCAAAACGCCGTAAAAAGTCTCAAAACATATAGTAAACTTGATTCTGGAACGAATTATTTTTTTTGCTGTCAGTGAGTCGATCTCCGAAAATTCTAGAAGTTTGGCCGATGTAGATTGCTTTAAAATGTGAACACGGTAGCTTATAGTTCCGAACTTTTAGTTTGTGTTGTAAGATTTAAAACCTACCTTTGTATTTGTACCACTGTTTAAATTTTTTTAAATATTTTCTGAAATGTGTCAAAAATGAATTACAGAAACATATCTGTTATCTTTTTTTAGTGAATTTTCTTAAAAAAATTCACTAATGAGGAGATCCCAACTTTTGAATTTTGAAAACATTTCTTCAAATGAGCGCTAATTAGGCCCCCCAGAAGACATATCCGGGGTCAGTTTTAATTTTTATCTGTTTATATATATATATATATATATATATATATATATATATATATATATATATATATATATATATATATATATATATATATATATATATATATATATATATATATATCTATATATATATATATATATATATATATATATATATATATATATATATATATATATATATATATATATATATTTATATATATATATATGTATGTATGTATCACACCGATAACTCAAAAAATAATGTACCTATTTTGATTAAATTTGGTGAATACCTTCCTTTTGCAAATGGCTCAGATAATTTCGTTATGCAGGAAAATCGGCCCAGGTTTTCCCGGAAAATTTTGTGTTTTCGTTCGAAAAAATTTGTATCCTTGGAATTAACAAAGTAAGGGCAACGAAATTTAGTAGGCTGGTTTACGTCCTTGTAAGTAAGTCACCTGTAAAAATTTAGCTCTGTATGTCGAAAGACAAAAAAGTTATGGACATTAAAAGAAAATTGGGGTTTTCCTCAAAACGTCAAAGTTGCGATTTAAAACGTCAAAATTGGCAACATTTAGGCAAATAACTTGAATCAAATTCGGGCTATGGAAATAAAATGACTCAACAAGAATATTTTAAAAACCCTGGTGTTTTAGTGTTAACCATCATTGTCCTTCATTTTAATAAAATGTTCCCAGAAATTTTATTTCAGATAGACCCTTTCTCTGATGCTTGGCGGCAGCCTTAGCTATAGAGTTTAACGTATATGGTATATAATTTTAGTCGAATTTTCGTAAAAAATCAATTAAGCTTAATATATTCGTTATTGTACAAAATATGAAAAAAAATTATATATTAATTATAAGGTGTCTTGAGCTACATCTTAAAAAAATATTTCTACAATCATAGGTGGCCCATAAGTCGTTGGTAATACAAATTTTCTTTTTTTTAATCAAACACGCCTTATGTTATTGCATTTTTGCATTTTCCATCGAAATATAATGCATGTTTGTAAGAGAAGAAATTCTGAACGCAGCAAGTGCGTTATGGTAGCGGATTTTGATCAAATGCTTCATATTTGAATAGCTCAATTTGCTATTAACCTATAAGGTTGACCAAGAAACGAGTTTTTTCGGGAACACTTTAAGTTTACTTTCGGAAATTTTTGTACATTCTCAAACAATAAAGTTATTGTGATGAAACATGGCTCATGGTTTTTACTATATAGGTTATACTGGTAACCGAATTTGATGCCTGCTTTCTTAAAAAAAACACACATATTTGCTATTAAAAACATTTTTATATCTCCGGAAATAACAAGTAAGTAATCGCAACCACCATATAACAAAATTTAGGTCTGTCAGTTAAAAGAGACAAATTCGGGACGCAGCAAGTGCGTTATGGTAGAGAATTTTTATTAAATGCTTTAAATTTGAATAGCTTAATTTGCTAATAACCTATAAGGTTGAGCAAGAAATCAGTTTTTTCGGGAACACTTTAAGTTTACTTTTGGAAAAGTTTGTACATTTTCAAACAATAAGGTTATTTTCATGAAATATGGTACATTTTTTCTATATAGGTTATACTGGTAACCAAATTTGATGCCTGCTTTAAAAAAAAACACACATATTTGCTATTAAAAAATATTTTTATGAAAATTCACTACCATAACGCACTTACTGCGTCCAGAGTTTTTTTATGTGGATAAATTCATTTCGGTGCTAATTTGTATTTTTTTCGGTTTATTATCTTAATTTTAATAGCCTAATTTTCTATTTACCTAGAAACCTCAATTTTGTTGGGTAACAAGTTTACCACATTTCATCCAAACAACTATATTTTTATGGGCGAATTTTTTTATTCCACATCTTTCTGCGACATTTTATATTGTGAATAATGTTTATGCAAAAATTCGCTACCGAAACAAACTTATTGCGTTCAGACCTATAAATAATTAATTAAACGTTGAATGTAACGGCTTCTCCTCCAGACACCAAAATTTATTTCAGATTTCTCTTACTCCCAAGGCGTTTCGACACTCCAAGAGGTCATCCTCATGGGATAAATTTGAACAATTGAAGACCTTGGTGCAAAAACCGGCCAAGTCCTAAAATTAAAATTTGTGAGAAATCAAAAAAAACTTTCTAAATTTGGAAATAAATTTGCAACTGTCCCAAATTTTGGTTTAAATATAGATATTATTGTTATTTGTTATATGGCCCAATATAAAATTGAAATTTTGTAAAAATCACACCAAAAGTGATTTTTGAAAATTTGGACTTGTCCGACTTTTGCACCAAAATATAAAAAAAAACAAAATTTATTAAACCAATATTTATTTCATAAATAAAATATTATTCAAGTACAGAACTACATAAACGAAGAGTCTGATTCATAGGCTGCGTCTTCTAAAGGTTCCTCTCGAGGTTCTACCGCCTCCACTTGTGGTTCTGGTTCTTCTCCAACTTCCGCGAATATTCTATTGTAGTAACCGTGGTATGCTTCTGGTACATATTTCTTAACTAATAGCTTCACATCTTCCACCTTTTTTTCATTTATTGGCAAAGGATAGGCCTGGGTCATCTTTGTCGTAGGTAGCGATAAATTAGTGCCAAGCTTAGTAGCGGAAAATTTATCGAAAATTGGAAATGAAACGTTAGTGCTACATTCAATGAAGTTAGAACCGCTTTGATATTTAAATAATCGGAATGTTGAGATAGAAAATTTTGTTTTATTTTTTTTTGGCTGGTAAACGTTGCTTTAAAAATGGGTTTAAATGCTCGGTGAAGTCCATTATTATGTCCTGAGTTACATCTACGACCCGAAACATTTTGCTAGTTTTTCTTACTAGTTCTTTCCATTCGGCAGGTACGTAAACTCGTTCTCCTCTTCTTTTCTCTTTTTCTATTAAGCCAAAGGAGCGGTCACAGGGTAAAAAACTATGACCAGGCTCAGGATATTGATGAATAACTTGAGTAATATTTTTAATACGCTGATTAACCAAGGTGAACAAATATTTGGTGATAGTATGATTTTTGTTCTGAGCAAACGAGTTGTCAGAAAACAGGTACAATGTTGTTATAGATTCGGAAAGAAGCGTAGTAATATAATGGTGTATAAAACTAATGACTTCGTTGGTACTTTTTTTTGATGTGGCCTCGTCGTACATGTAAAATGTTGATAACCCGGTTTTTCCAGAAAAAATACAAAAGTTGTATTGCCACAGCTGTCGCTTATAAAAAACGTCTCCAGCCGGAACATGCGGGAGAGGAAGATTTTGTTGGTAGTCAAAACATAAAACTTCTACTGTTTCATCGGTCTTGGCAAGCAGGGTTTTCTCTTTCATCGATGTATAGAATACTTCCGCTTTTCTAATATGTAATGTTTTTTCTCTCTCTAGTACATGTTTGGTCTCAGGATCTTGCTCTGCTGCTGTTAAATTTTCCAACCTATCGCATGTCTGACATGTATCCGAACGAGGAGAACCAAAGCTTATATTGTAGTTTTCGCGAAAATGACGAAAGTAGAAGTCATACGAAACCTTTGCTTGACATTTTTCTTCACGTTTAAGTTTTTCAGAGACATCTGGTTCATATTTTTCCAAGTATAACCTATACATTTTGGAAACGTTCAGATCAGACGATAAATAGGTCCGACGTTCGTTTTTCTCTCGACTATAATGTGATGAGCGCTTGGGAAAGCTTAGTATATGGTTATCTATAGCAGCTATAATATTCCTAGGAATTTTGTTAGGGCGATTATTATGTTTACCCCTCATGTCCAGTGGCGCGGCGATTTTTAGTGAATTTTCATTAAGAAAATTCACTAATAGAGAGGTATCGATGGTGAGACTTTTGAAAAATTTCTTCAAATGAGCGCGAATTTGGTCCTCTAGAACCCATATCCAAGGTCGGTTTTGATTTTTATATGCTTATATATATATATATATATATATATATATATATATATATATATATATATATATATATATATATATATATATATATATTATATATATATATATATATATATATATATATATATATATATATATATATATATATATATATATATATATATATGTATCCAACTGATAACTCAAAAAATACTTGACCGATCTTCACTAAATTTGGGGATTACCTTGATTTTGTTAATGGCTTGGATGAGTTCGAAGATGAGCACCGTAGGTTTAATTTTTTGTATAAAAAATGTAAAGGAAATTTTTAAAACGCAATATTTTTTTTTGTTTGAAGTACTACAGTGATTCAAATGAAAATTTGGACATATAAGGGAGATGTCAAAATAAAGTTGGTTACCAAATTTCAACTTAAATGGTCCACGAGGAAAGAAGTTGTTCGAAAATAAAAAATGTGTAAGAAATAAATAATGTGTAAGGAATAAATAATCTACGACATCAGTTTGAATTGCATAGGCATTTCGCACATGCAACGTTGACAAGGATAGTTAGAGTATTAATGTGTTTTTTATTACTTTAGACCCGAAAAATGTAAATCGTGGAAGCCAGACAACGGTAGTTAAATATAAATAAGCAGGGTTGTCAGATATAATAAAAATTATGTTAGTATGAAAACATATGGACCTAACATATTTTTTTTTAAATTATTAATGACATAATTCAAACAATAATCGCGGTACAATAACCAAACATTTTGAATTACCAAATCCGTATCATATTTTAAATTAAAACGTATTTGTTACCAAATCCGTATCATATTTTAAATTAAAACGTATTTGTAATTTACAACTTTTTTTTATTTTCTTAAGTATAATTGAAGACGGGGATGTAAGATATATGCCCGGTTTCACAAACGCTGGTTAAAGTGCCGGTTAGTTAATCCTCCGTTAACGTTAATCAATGATTAAATATTGGCGAGCGTTTCACAAAGCATTTTTAACTCTCGGTTAGCTAACCGGCGACAACCAACTTGGCAACAATGCAAATACGTCACTGCTTCGGTATTTGACAGTTGAAAGACAGCATGACAGCATTATTTGTTATCGTTTGCGGTAACGGTGTTTTGTGAATTGTGTGATATTTGTGTGTTTAATTAATTAGTGATCAAAAAATGGATAATAAAGATAAGAAAAGGGGCAGGGGAACTAATTATTCTCCAGAGGAAAAAGAAATCCTGATGGATTTAGTGAAAATGTAAGTTTGAGTATCCTTACTACATTTATCACAGTAATTTGCCGCGAAATATAGTTGTTATATGTTATACTTTTATAATGTTTTATTCTGGCTTTGTTATTAGTTATTTATTCTAGTTTTTCCATCCTTCATATGTCCTACATCCTTTTTTCACACAAATTATAAGTTTAGAAAATGCCCTTAACCTTAAAATGTTGACCAGGATTTTATGAGGTTAAAATTAAATCTTTAGTTATCTTCTTACTTTTTCGAAAGTAACATTACCTCAAGTAAACTTTTCTGATCATAATGTTCTATATTAGCTTCCAGAAGTACCTAAAAGCTTTTTACTTATAGCACAAGCATTCCTGTGTATTATAATCATACAAGTGACAATTTCCATATAAAAATTATTTTAAATTAACCCACACCTTCATTTTCTGTATCACTATTAAAAAATAAAGGAATAAATGAATGTGTTGTAAATACTACACACAAATCAAAAATGTATTCCCTTCCTGTTAAACGTTTGATATCCATAATTCACCTCCTATCCTTTGCACATCCCTTATGTTTTTGTTTTAGCTACAATAACAAGATAGAAAATAAGAGGACAGACCTTGGAACCTGCAAAGAAAAAAGTGATGCCTGGCAGCACATCACTGTCCAGTTTAATGCCCAGGTGAGAAGCGATAGCCATTCTCAACAGCAGCTAAGGTACTTATATGACAACTTGAAAAGGAATGCTCGAAAGCAAATGGCTACAGAAAATGTAAGTCTATTTTCGGTACAGTTATCAACATATTTATTAATTACAATTTCTTTACTAACAGAGACAGCGCTATGAGGACCTAGGTGTGTCAAGAGAAGAAGTGGGAAAACTTCAAAAAGCAAGCTGCATTGGAGAAGGTAATTATATAACCTTTTTGAATAAAAAAGTATAGTAACTATGTAGTAGTTAGAGTTATTTTTGCTTATACTGTGGCATTCGATCATTGTTCGAATATAATTTTATGTTCAACCATATTTCATTATTTTTTATAATCATGCCTATATTTCTTAGATAAACACATAGGTGACATATACCCACTTACATAACACACGTGTGCTTATGGTTATAGATAAGCCATAACTAATTTATAATTTACTTGTAGAAAGAACGGCAAGAAACTGGTGGTGGTACCTGTTCTACCACTCTACCGGATGTTGGCAGTCAAGTATTGGGTTTCCTTGGGGACCAAGTAAAGCCTTTAACAAATCCTGCTGATAGTGCTGCAATATATTTTGGTAAGATCATTTGTATTCAAATGTAATATAAGTTGTTAGTAAGTAAATTATATTTTGATAAAAACCGATGTGGGATAAAAGCTTGAAGTTTTATTGTTTTTTCTAAAATAATAATCATATATACCTAATATACCTTAGAAATGTACTGTGAGATTTCCATACTTTAATGATTACATACAGTTTTTCTACTGTTCTAATTATTTTACTAGCAAGACAGGTCCTTACCTAGTTTCGTCAATAGTTGTTGATTTTATAGTTTCTAACAAAATTGTAATTTATCATCATAATACAAAACTTAAAAAAACAGCATATTATGGGCAAGAATATGTTTTTTTTACAATGAATCAACAATAGCTAAAAGCCAATGTATTTTTGCTAATATGTAAAATGGAAGGTACCTTTGTTTTAAAATATCAAAACCACTTTTAAGGTCGGCTTTTTAGTAAATTTTTATTTTAAAAAATTCCTCAATAGAGGGGTATCGATGGTGAGATTTTGCAAAAAATTTTCTAATGGGCGCGAATTAGAACCCATATCTGGGGTCAGTTTCCATTTTTATATGTTTATATATATCCAACTGATAACTCAAAAAATAATTAACCTATTTCGAAGAAACTCGACAGGTGCCTTTCTTTTATTTATGGCTTGGATGAGTTCGTTAGCTAGGAAAATCGGTCAAGGTTTTCCGGGAAAATTTTGAGTTTTCTTTCGAAACAAATTTTTTTCTCGATAATTACAAAGCTCTTTTAATGAAATTTCGTTAATATCTTGCCTTGGAAAATACCTTACTACATACCAAAATTCAACTGTGTAAGTTTATAGAAAATTGAGTTATTCAAATTTTACTCTACATTATCAACCTCACCATTGCTACAGTACATAATAAACTGGACACTACACTTGCCCAGCTGCTGTAGATATCATTACATGATATGTCTATAATATTTTGACAAAGCAGGCTTTCAGAAAGCACATTTTCTTTAAGTTTACACATTTGTTTTAAATACACCTTTTTTTTCAGATATTGATCTTCCACTATTTATTGAACCCACTCCCGAACCTTATACTATTCCTGATATCAGTACTCCTGAAACTTCTGTACCCAGAAAAAAGGCTTCAAAAAAGATACTAAAAAGAAAACACACGGCTGAAGAGCTAAAAAAAATTTATTTTCGTAAAAAAATTCAAAATGCTGACTTGCAAAGAAAGCAAATGCTGCTGCAGCATAAAATACAAATGAACATTTATAGGCTACAGTTACAAAAATTAAAGCAATAAAGTCTGCTTAGTTTTAAATATTTGTTTTCTTGAAATATTGTTGATATTTATTTTTAATTTCCATTTATACATTTAACTTACAATAATGTGTATAACAATTTAATTTAACATTGATATGATGACACATAAATCCAACAACTCCTGTATGCCACCTTAGTTATGTATGGTATTATCATATTACATTATATGTTTTAATCAGAGAACACTTCTGAAGATAAAAAAATTATATATAAAGTAACTACAACTATATTAGATTAAATTGCAACTAAATTAGATTAAATTACAACATATTAAAGAAAAAAGAGCATGGTCTCACAAAAGCAGTAAAAATTAAGCACTGAAAGCAAAACCTATAAAATAGCAACACATTGTTTTATCTAGAAAATAAATCTTATATTTCCAGTATGTATTAGGCAGAGGACCCTAGAAATTGATTGTTTCACTTGATTTGAAGAAATTGAAAAACTAGCACATCGTGTTGGAGTATATTATTTTATGAACTCAATTTATTAGCCTAATTTGCCCAATCGACTAATTTACCTTACGTAATGAAGAAAAGCGATCTTTCCCTTGGGAGATGACAAACGTTTAATAAAAATAACCAAAATGCTTGGTATAACTTCACGCAAGTATACTTTGTTAGGTTGAAACACAGTGTTTCGGTCTCACAGTTATTATTGATGAACGTAAGATACCTATATATTAAAAAGTCTAGACACAGCAACATGATCTGACAGTAAACATTTTTTTTATTTAAAGCTTATAACTTTTGTTCTTGTAACATAAAGATCTAAATGTTGGTGTATAGTTAACTTTTTATATCGTAAACCTTAGTACCAAAATTGGTTGACATAGCTTTTTTCTTTCGGAGATACGAATTTTTTCTGAAAGAAAACCCAAAATTTTCTCAGAAAACCTGGTCCAATTTTTCTGGCTAACAAACTTATCCACGCCATTTACAAAAGGAAGAAAGGAAGGTACCTGCCAAATTCTTTCAAAATGGGCCCATATTTTTTTGAGTTATTGGCGTGATATATATATATATATATATATATATATATATATATATATATATATATATATATATATATATATATATATATATATATATATATATATATATATATATATATATATATACATGTATCAAAACTCAAAGGTCGTGATCTTCCCATTTGTAGATTTTTTATACAAAAATTCACTGAAATGAAGTGCATACTGAATTATTATGCACTGAAATCTCCAACTTAAATACAGATACATTTGTTCATCTTTAAAATAACCAAAAAATAGCTAGGAGACTTGAAATACTGAGACTGAGCTTAAAAGTTCAGTATATCCTATGAAATTTCATCGTGTTTCCATTATTTTTACTTGTCATACCTAACCCTGTAAGTACCTTGCTATTATATAATATTATATACCATATAACTAATTATTTTGAAACACGGTGTTTACAAGTGTTCTTCTTACAGAATCATTTTGGTGTGTTGTTGTTGTACTCTCCATGCCTTGATTGAAGACATCTTGAGCAGACACAGCTTCACCAAAGACATCCTCAGGCAGTTCTTCGTCATCAAAATCAATTGCCAAGTTATGGAAAATACAGCAGGCCACTATAACTCGTAACACCTTTTCTGTCTGTAAAGCCATACCATGCTGAAGGCAAGGAAAGCGACGTTTCAGTACTCTAAAACACCGTTCGATGGTATTCCTTGTTTTGATGTGAGCTGCATTATATGCTATCTCGGCATGGGTCTGTGGTCGCAATATGGGTGTTAATAAATATCTCCTACATGGGTATCCACTATCTCCGAGCAGGAAGTTGCTCCCATATAAACCCCTCTCAAAATCAGATGGCAGTGGAGAATCGTTAAATATAGTGCTGTCATGCACTGATCCAGGCCACCTAGCAATGACATGCATTATCTGTAAATTTTTATTTATTATTATTTGTGTATTTATAGAAAAAAAGCCTTTTCGGTTTCTGAACATTTCTGAAATGTCTCCCCCAGGTGATTGTATCTTAATGTGAGTACAGTCAACTGCACCTATTACACAGGGAAATCCCGCTATTGTAAAGAAATCCAGCACTGTTTTTTGAATTTCTTCTCCTTGTGGCATCTTTATAAATCTTTCACTCATAGAAGAAATTTTAATAGTAACTTTATTAACTATTCTGCATACTGTGGCCTTCGACACATTAAAAATGTCACCAATCACCTGCTGGAAGCTCCCTGTAGCATAAAACCGCAATGTAATGAGCATTTGATTCATTGCTGTCAATGCCTTATTCCTGTTAGTTGCTGGTTCTAGGTCAGGTCCAAAAATGTGAAGCAGCTCCATAGTGGCTTCTTTAGAAAAGCGAAAACGTTGCTTAAACTCAATATCATTATATATTTCAAAGGGATTAGTTCTTTCCCTTATAAAACGAATCCTTCTTGGCGATTCTCCATCAGAAAGTGATGACAAAGATGTATCAGGCATTCTAAAATATAAAAATATATAAATAATTGTAAGAAAATGCATATATTTTAGTTAAATATATATTTCTAATCATGTTTTGTTTCATTTTTATGTATATATTTATCGAATTTTGCTTAGAAACAGACATGAAATTTTGTAAAAAGAATCTGTCAAAATTGAGTCAAAAGTGTTTACTTTTGCAATTATCTTGGTATAATTATTCATTATGAACATAATTTGATATAATTTAAGCAATTACTTACCTTATTTCTTAAAAATATGTTAAAATTGCAATAAAATTGATATTTATGTTGAAAACAGCAAACCTCAAATGTCAAATAGCAAATGACATTGCCATAGAACAACTGCTAATCGATACTTAACCATCGATTAAAGTTAATCGACCGTTAAGCAAGTTTAACGGTCGATTAAGCCTTAATCGACCTTTGTGAAACACTTAACGGGGGATTTTGCATATTTACCGACCGATTAGTTAATCGACTGGTTAGTTAACTTTTGTTATCACTAATCGGGCTTTGTGAAATAGAAAATACATTTTAATCAGTCGATTAAGCCTTAACGGACCGTTAAATATTTAATCGAGCTTTGTGAAACTGGGCAATAATTTTCTCTGTTAGTGGCCTGGGCTGGAATAGTATACGCATGCTGGGAGAGTTTCGAACGGCATGGTATTCGTTGATATGTGGTTGGTTGCATAGGCTCGAGGTCCGTAGATAGAATCGTAAGAATCACGTTCAATTGATGTCTGGCAACAAGGTACGATCATGCTGTCACTTGTCACTTGCGATGTTTAAAATTCAACCTGTTGCCGTACAAGAAAATTCATTTCATTGCTTTTATTCGCATAATTGAGATAACTGTAAGAAATTGAGAGATATCCTACATAGATTGCATGGAATAGCCGCTTTGCTGGACTACAATAGGTTGAGTTAACAGGTAACCTATACAGGACTCACTCGACATCAGTAGTGTCTAATTAAATCGAGGCACGATAACCCTCAACAAGAGGTAATGTAGACTTGCGAATTTATTTTTTTATATCTCTATATCCGATGTTTCGCATTTTACAGGGATGTAGTGTTAGGCAATTGAAGACCTTGCTTTCACCTAAAGCGGCGTGGTGTTTGGCAATATCTAGTGTTGTGTAAATAGAGGCAATTTCTATTGTTGGGTAGCCTCTGGATGTTTTATGGTGTGTATTTCATTGTTTCTGGTTTTAAATTAATGGTCCAATTACGTATGGTACAGAGTCACAAGCATGGTATGGTAAGGAGACCATCTTTGGATTCATTTGCAGGTCGTAGTGGTAATCGATTGTCATAGTTGTACTTCCAGACAGTCGAATGTCAACCGAGAGATCCAAGGCAGGATATAGAGTTTATGGTTCAGATAAGTTGTAGCCTGTATGCTTATAAAAGACATATTACTTTTGACCCTTTTAACGGCATTTATGAATATAATAGCTTCCTTTTGACTGGTTATTAGGGTGATTAGTAGATTACGTTGCTATTAACAGACAGATAAAGGTATCTTGAGAGTTTGCAATGCTTCATGTTTATTATTTGAGCTGTCTGAAGCTTACATTGATATAATTGGTCAGAATTTTGCGTAGGTGACTCAGTAATTATTAGGATATTTTTACCAAGGTGTACAGCTTGCTTCACAAACTATACAGAGTGATAATATTATTTGAGCTAGATATAGGATCTTAATACTGATATTTTTAAAGCGTATGTGAACTACACATATACACGTTTTGTGGTAGCTTCTTGATTTTAATGTAGTGATACTTTTTGCTAACTAATTATACAGCTTGTCTTGTCATTGATATCCATATAATTGATAGTAGTTTTTTATAACTGGAAACCATACAATTAGTTACAGCGTAGGATATTTTGTTAACCAGATTGGTTACGGTAGCTTAGATGACTCTCAATTTGCTTGCCCTAATATTTGAAGGTGTATATATTCATCGTTGACCCATTGTGTGACCTATTATAGTATCTGATTGTGTTTTTAATACACCAGAATGTTATTATATTTCTTTTTTGTACTTTGTGTTATATTTAGTCTGCATTTACTCTCTCATCCCCGAATCCGTGATACTGTTTTAACTAGTGTGTATTTGCTGCTATATTAGCCCTGGGATATCGGACAAGCGAGCATAAGTTTATGTGTATGTGTCATATATTATTTAGGAGGATCTAATGGTTGCATATTTATGCCACTTACATGCACCCACGGGTACTTTCCTCTTTTAGGTTAATGTAAGTTACAACATTTTAATATCCAGTCCTGCAGAGTTTTTGTCATGGGTTTGACGTCCGACGTATCTCCCAGGTTGGTTTTAGGTACAGCTACCAGTGCAGTTCAGCGAGTTCTTGATTATAGTTGGATTGCAGGTGATTAAGGAGAGGTATTGTGTGATAACATCTTACTTTAATATCCGGTACTGGGTGTAAAACAATCAAGTGGCGCCCCCTTTATCTTAACATCGTGTTTAAGGAACCCACGGCCTACTCCACTGTCTAAAGGCTGCCGGCCACCTAGAATACCGGTAACTTTACTCTATATTTCCAATAGATTATAACGTTGGTTGTGTTTGAAGTTTAATAGGTAGGTTATAGCCGAGAGGGATTATATAAACAATTTGGGCGGTCACAAAGTATGCAATGGCTGGAAATTATTTTGCGCTATGAGGAATGTCTCTGAATGTAACTCAAAGTTAATAAGATGTTCACACTTTGAAAAGTGTTAATCGATAAAACACTAGAAATCAGGTTATATTTTTGTTCCATAATTACCTCAAATATTTTGTTTTTCTACCTAGTTCAAACTATTTTCTTTATTGATATCTTCTATTCCATCTCAAACAAATCGTTTCTGTGGAGTTCGAAGTGAAACATTTCTCTAGTTTGTTTACCTCTGTCTTGTAAAATATGTTTACATTTACTGATGAAATCCAATTTCCTTTTCCGAACTTACTTTTGCATTCCTTTATAGCATATGTTATAAAACCAATTGTATTTGCAGTAATTTATAAATGCTTCTCTTCTAACATATCTGATTACACAGATAACCATGATTACATAGAAATTAAATCTACTTTGCAAAGTATACAATGGCTAGCAATGATTTACCACTATATATCATATCTCTGAATATAACCCAAAGCTTAATAAAACTGTTTCAATTTTGAAAGGCATTAAATGACAAAATACTAGAAGTCCGATTATAGTGTTTCTTCATAATTAGTACCAATGTTTTACTTTTCTACCTGTTTCAAAATATTTTCTAACTTACAAATGCTTCTGTTATAGCTAATATGATAAATTATACGACAGTGATCACAGAAAAATATTTCCTCATACATACACATATGGTACCAGAACAGTTTCTAGGCGTGACAAACAGCTTTGCCAAGGGGTCCATTAAGTCCTGGATCAGAAACGAACATCAGGTGTACTGGGCAGACCAGGGCTCACACACGGGAAGTCAGTAATTGAGAAATCCAATTTAAAGAGAGCTGTGGAGCTGCTAAATCTTAGCAGAGGACAGCTCAGAAACATCACAAGACTCTTGACGGTACACATGGCCGTCAAGAAACACTTGCATAAAATGGGGCGCTTCCAGGGGGACCTGGCGTGCAGACACTCCCGCTAGGGGAAGGAACCAGCCCAGCACATCTTATGCGAGTGTAAAGCTCTGGACCGCAAAAGACTGCTCTACGATGAGTCTAGACCGGAGACAGGGCAATATAAAAATTCAGCTTGCCAATTACTGTGCAGACTAGTTCAAGGCGAAGTGATTTTTGGAATGTGTAAAGTAGAAAAGACAATGGGCATGCACAATAAACCAAAGGCTGCGGTGCTATGACGCAGACGACCCCTAAGGGAGAAAAAAATACATATACAACGTAGTGCATTTGACAAGGGTTTGAAAATACAAAATTCAGACTTTAATATAAATTATATCTTAACATATATTTTCCTAATTTGAAAACCATATTGCCACAGAAAACTGAAAATCATGTGGTAACACTTTTATATAGTTAGTAACAATGATCTGTTTTCTTAAATCAAAAATATTTCCTATTCTGAAAAACGTAATGCCACAGAAAACTGAAAATCATGTGGTAACATTTTTAATATTTAGTAGCAATGATCTATCTGTTTTCTTAATTCAAAAATATTTAATTTATACATTATATTTGTTTTCTATGGATGTCAATATTTTGTTTATTTCATTACAACATGTGGTATAATTGCTGATGAATATTGTGCATAATTGACTGCTGAGGCCATAAAAAAATTTTTAGACGTAGTAGGCAAAGTAACACAATCCATATAATGCATATGTAATATATAAAAATTCACTAAAAATTGTTCGTGTAATATTTTATATGTTTATATATTCTTCTATAATAAAAAATAAAAATCCATGTTGTTAAAAAAAGATACAAGTAAATAATTTCAAGCATTTTAAAATACTTTGGTTGCTTGTTTAGTGTCACAAATAAACTGTTTAGCTGCTATAAAGGGTAATATCATTTGCATGTCCATTTTGAGTGTACTCTACATCATTGAGTAAGAAAACAGTATTGCAAATATTAAACTTAAAATTTTTGTACAGGAAAAAATGTAAACTGAAGAAAAAAAAGTTAATATCCATAAACTACATATTTAGAATAAAGATTAGCATAAAGTTTTCCAATAGTCCCTATTTCATTTTATAAATATTAACATATTTTTCGAAAGTAAAAATGTTTAAGAGATAAGAATTTTATAGAGCCTCGTTGATCCAGGGGTAAGAACGTGTGCCTCAGAACCAAAGGGTACTAGGTTTAATTATTATTTTTTTCGCTTTTCCACTCATATTTACAGTTCCTTTTCCTCGCCCTACACCCTTATCAACTCCTGGTCCTGTAACTTTTTTAGAGGTTGTTTATAAGAAATGTTTGTTGTGGGTTATGCACCTAGGAGAATCCTAAGCATGTTTCGGAAAAAATTTCTCAAAACCCTCCATGAGGTAAACTGCTAATTTACCAAATTTATTATATATATATATATATATATATATATATATATATATATATATATATATATATATATATATATATATTTCATTTTGTGCTGTTTTGACAAATTAAATTCCCGATTGTCACTTATTTTGTTTATTTTATTAAATTAACCCACTATAAAGATTTATCTAGAGATCTTGTATTTTATTTGTCCCTTTGGTAGTACCTTTCTTTTTATAAATCAAACATCTTAATCTTATGAAAATTCACTACCATAACGCACTTGCTGCGTCCCGAGTTTTTTCTTTTAAAGTGAGCCCTATACGATTTGCCCGGTGTTTGGTAATTCCATGGATTGAACAAAATGCCTGTCTGCAGACCATATATTCAGTACCTTTAACACGAATCTGAAATATAAGCATATTTAAGATTTAATGTTTTTGAATAGTAGGTACAAAAATAATAAAAATCATTTTGAAAAATATAAAAGCCGAACCCATTTTTAAAGGAAAAATCTAATTATTAAAAAGTTAAAAACAAAGTTCAGTAAATTTAGTAAAGGAAAATTATGTCTAACGTACGCCATTTTATTTTTTTATAATGTATCCAGCGACACCTCACTTAACAAATTCGGTTAAGCCGTTTAGGCTATATAAGGGAAAAAAGAAAAACCAAAATGGTGTCTAGTGTCCGCCATTTTGATTTTTTTTTGGCGTAATATAAAATACCGTAAGTAAACAATGTGAATCCGCCACAAACATATAGAAACTATCCGGTGACAATGCCCACATATTTTGGCAATTTTTGATGTTGGTGTTTTGCCATTAGATGGCATTACACCAATATTTATTATATAGAAACTAACTAAACTTTAATCATTATCTTAACTTACCTTGTAATGGAAAGTAACAGTCTTTGCTTTGCCGGTTCCTGTTCTCAATCTTTTTCTTGCTACCTTGTCTACCCGGATTAGGCCACCCAAGTATAGATCTTGCTTTTCTTTACTAGCTAAGCCATTAAATTCCTGCAAGACTTGATTTCTTTCTTCCGCATTGATCTTCGAAAAACATTTAAGACGACAAGCACAATCGTTACCCACTTTTCGCTCTGGTATTAATTTTCCACTTTTTGCCGTAGTGTACTCTTCACCTTTTGCCATTTTTGCTTTTCTAATATTTCGTTGCCATAATGCCTCATTTCGTATTCTCTTTTTTCCTTTTTTTGTAGAAGGAGTATTTACATTGGCTGGTAAAATATCCTTGTTTACAACTGGCATCAGACTCGGATTATTTAAAGGAATATTTTCAATTTTCCTGCGATTTGTCGTTCGTTTTTTATTTTTTTTTGTTTATAACTAAGCTAGTACTAGGCTGATCGCTATCAGATGGCAAATATTCACTACCAGATGACATAAAAGGTTCTTCTTCATCAGATGCCATCATGTTTGATATTATCACACTACTATTATGCGTAAAAATACACACGATAAACAACAGACCATGTGCCACGTGCACGCAAACATAAAAAGCAACAAGAAGACTGAATCTTGCCGGAACGCGTCTAATAAGCTTAGCGCGCAATCGTTCATGGTCATGTCCTCCCACTCCACTAGTATTAACGTTGGTGCAAAAATCGAACAAGTCCTGGACATGACTGGTTTTTGCCCCAAAGGGTACTGTCAGCTGAGACCTTTGGGCATTTCAAATCATTAATATATTTCGGACTTGTCTGATTTTTGCACCAATCGATCAGGGATGCTTTAAATTATATTCCCAGTGAAAAAACGTAATTTAACCCAAAAGTGGACTTGGCCGGTTTTTGCACCAAGGTCTTCAATTAAGAAAAAAATTGAACTCTAAACTATACAGGAAGGTTCAACAGGTCACAACTTCATCCATTGTGCCAGGGGTCATGCAACACTACATCTGCATAATGCCAGAAAATTGTCTTCGAGAACAAAAATCAATGTAAAAGATCGGCGATTTTTAACAGCCACGATGAAGGGCGTGTAAGTTCACATAATGTCCGCCCTTCATCATGGCTGTTAAAAATCGCCGATCTTTTACATTGATTTTTGTTCTCGAAGACAATTTTCTGGCATTATGCAGATGTAGTGTTGCATGACCCCTAGCACAATGAATAAAGTTGTGACCTGTTAAAACCTTCCTGTATAGTTTCGAGTTCAATTTTTTTGAGAATTGTTCAAATTTATCCCCTGAGGATGACCTCTTGGAGTGTCGAAACGCGTCAGGAGTAAGAGAAATCTGAAATAAATTTTGGTGTCTGGAGGAGAAGCCGTTACATTCAACGTTTATTTATGGTAATCCCAGACGGTGTGACGTTCAGAAATGATATAAGTAATTATCTTTACGAGGAAGAAATTTCAACCATAAAAATGTTTGACACGTAACGCAACTTTAGCTAATCATATGTGCAGAGATTACTTTATTTATTCCTGGTGCTCGCATGTAATTCACAATAAGAGACTTTAGCTGATAACTTTCTCCTTAAACTTCACAATCAGGTTACCGGAAACTTTCTCGTCAATAACAACCTGACAATGTATTCAGCAGCCCATCCATTCACAAATATACCAGGAAAAGCACATGTCTAGCAACCTTCCTTGATGATGCAAATGTGGCACGTATTAAGGGCACACAAATTGCCATCGATAAAGCAAATCTTTCGCAATCAGTCGATTGTTAGAGCGGCCAAATGGCATATGTAGAGAATTCTGCTTGGATGATGATTGAAATCATTATCGGTTTGTCATACACATCTTTAGTGTTAATGAGCGTCACATTCGGAGGACGATAGTTGGAATATGTTTAATGCAAATCACGTTCGGTCGGATATTGATCAGTCAGCACCGCATCAGGGAGAAGCTTTCCCGGCTTAACCACAATTAATATTGATTCACCTAGATCTAATAGCACTTCCACATATCAATAAAGTGATCCGATAAGAGGTTGTATGGGGTTAGGGCTGTAGATGTATTAATAAAAGCTAGCTTAGACAAATTACAATTTGTAAATGTGCTGAAATTTAAGCTGCGGTAAGTTCAACGACCCAACCTTGAAATTACGGTAAAAGCTGGAATTCGAGAGGCGAAGTAGAGCGTAAATTTGTTGATGAATTTACATAAACTAAAATTTGTATATTAGATGAGTCTTAACGCATCGGAATTCAATGTAAAGTTTGTAATACTTTATAATTAATGTAAATCATTCAGGAGAATTTTGTTTTTAGTAAAATTTCATTAAGAAAATTAACTAATAGAGAGGTAACGATGATAAGACATTCGGAAAGCGTTTTTAAATGAGCGCAAATTAGGGCCCTTAAAACTCAAATCCAAGGTCCGTTTGAATTTAGTTATACATACATATATATATATATATATATATATATATATATATATATATATATATATATATATATATATATATATATATATATATACAGGGTCTCCCAAGTTGAGTAGCCTATTAGATTATTTTCCAAACTATGCATATCTGAATGCTGAAAATTTGCACATGGGGGTTGCAGAAGATGCTCTATCTGAAAAAAATAATTTCCAAAATGGCGCACTTCCGGTTCTACCAGAAGTAGGTGCTAACTTTGTTATTTTAAATAGAACACCCTGTGTATTATTACATTTTTAGAATGCTTATTTGATTTTAGGTGGACTTTTATCAACAAACCTTAGTCCTATCTTCAAATGTTTTCGAAATATTTCAATTTTTTCGAAAATTCGAGCCACGAGAAGGCTTTTTTTATAAGGGTATTTTAGCTTTCTGGTGGGTGTGTTAGGATATTTTTTTAAACTGTGCATTGCAGGACAACAAAGGTGTGTTGCGACATTATTGAAACAATATTTCATATACAGGGTGTTTTGTGTAATGTATATGAATTCCGTAGCTTTCACACTCAAAAAACTTGTTTATTTCAAATAGAACACCCTGTATTTTATTATTTTATCAAATGCTTCTGAAGACACTCTTTCAAACTGTGTTAGCATTCCCTATACCTAAAAACGATGTTTCTTGAGTTATTGACATTTTTTAGAAAAAAGCACAGAATTCCGCAAAAAAAAGTTAATTAATTAACTTATTCAATAGAACACCCTGTATTTTATTGTTTTATCAGATGCACTAGAAGTCACTATTTAAAACTGTATTAGCATTCTCTATACCTTGAAACCATTTTCCTTGAGTTATTTACAACTTTTGGAAGAAAGCACAGAATGCCCCAAAAATAAGTTAGTTAATAAACTTATTAGAGTGCTGTCTACAGTTTGACGTTTCAGTAATGTGACATTATTGTTTTATTACCTGAGTTGATGTATGTTTGTGTGAACAATAATTATTATTGTTATATCTTGTATATCGTGTTGGGCGAATTATCATAAATAGTTAAATAAAAATAAAATAAATTATGACTCGAGAGTATAATGGAAAGCCGTAACTACTCACATGAACAATTGCTCAATTTGTTTTACTTTTACGGGGAGTGTAGCAGAATTGCCAGCAGGACATGTCGAATGTTCAACGAACGGTATCCTGTGGTACCACCAATGACAATTAAAAAATTCAGAAGGTACGAATCAAACTTCTTGAGCACTGGTAGCTGCCATATGAAAAACTCATCGAGAAACGCACCACTAACAGGAAACGAAGACGTTGAAATCACTGTATTATCGTATTTTGAAGCCCATCCCCAGGCATCAGTAAAAACTGCTGAAACTGATTTGAACCTGTCGCATTCGACAATACATAGAATATTGCGTAAGCACAATATGCACGATTATAAATTGACAACTGTGAATTTTCTACAACCTAGTGATGCAACACGAAGAGTGGAATTTTGTCAATGGCTCTTGGATCGTCACAAAAATAGTCCCTCCTTTATAAAAAATATAATTTGGACAGACGAAGCCAAGTTTTCACATGAAGGAATTTTTAACAAACACAATTCGCCTCACTGGGCACAGCAAAATCCTCATGTGATAAGAGAGCGCTATTTCCAGAATAAATTTAGTTTTAATGTATTTGCTCTTCTTATGGACAATAAAATTTCTTACTGTATTTACGAGAGTAACCTTATCTCCAATCAGTACCTAAGAATCTTACGAACCACAGTCAGTGATTTCCTGGATACTCTACCCCTCAACCATCATATCAATTGTTGGTATCAACTAGATGGTGCCCCTGCGCATTCTTCAGCAGATGTCAAGGTGTACATGAATGAAGTGTTCGAAGATAGGTGGATAGGACGCGGAGGAAGATATGTTTGGCCTTCACGGTCACCCGATCTGACGCCGCTCGATTTTTACTTGTGGGGCAAGATCAAGTCAGACGTTTATGCAACTCCAGTTAATTCAAGAGAAGAACTTGAAAACCGAGTTCGAAATAGTCTCGACAACCTTAATCCCGTCGAAATACAGCGTGCAACAAGTGATGGAGTTCTATCTCGCTTGGAAAGATGTGTTAATGCAAATGGTGGACAATTTGAACAATTCCTATGATAATATAATTTCTTTTATGTGTGACAGACATTCACATACATACATAAATACATACATAAATGCATACATTATTAACATAACACTGTATTGGCCGAATTCTGTACTTTTTTTTATTAAATTGTTAACAACTCAAAAAAAATGGTTTCTAGGTATAGGGAATGCTAATACAGTTTTAAATAGTGACTTCTAGTGCATCTGATAAAACAATAAAATACAGGGTGTTCTATTGAATAAGTTAATTAATTAACTTTTTTTTTGCGGAATTCTGTGCTTTTTTCTAAAAAATGTCAATAACTCAAGAAACATCGTTTTTAGGTATAGGGAATGCTAATACAGTTTGAAAGAGTGTCTTCAGAAGCATTTGATAAAATAATAAAATACAGGGTGTTCTATTTGAAATAAACAAGTTTTTTGAGTGTGAAAGCTACGGAATTCATATACATTACACAAAACACCCTGTATATGAAATATTGTTTCAATAATGTCGCAACACACCTTTGTTATCCTGCAATGCACAGTTAAAAAAAATATCCTAACACACCCACCAGAAAGCTAAAATACCCTTATAAAAAAAGCCTTCTCGTGGCTCGAATTTTCGAAAAAATTGAAATATTTCGAAAACATTTGAAGATAGGACTAAGGTTTGTTAATAAAAGTCCACCTAAAATCAAATAAGCATTCTAAAAATGTAATAATACACAGGGTGTTCTATTTAAAATAACAAAGTTAGCACCTACTTCTGGTAGAACGAGAAGTGCGCCATTTTGGAAATTATTTTTTTCAGATAGAGCATCTTCTGCAACCCCCATGTGCAAATTTTCAGCATTCAGATATGCATAGTTTGGAAAATAATCTAATAGGCTACTCAACTTGGGAGACCCTGTATATATATATATATATATATATATATATATATATATATATATATATATATATATATATATATATATATATATATGTATATATATATATATATATATATATATATATATATATATATATATATATATATATATATATATATATATGTATATATATATATATATATATATATATATATATATATATTGCATGCACAGACCTAGCTATATTATTAATAAAAACTCGGGACGCAGCAAGTGCGTTATGGTAGTGAATTTTCATTAAAATGGTTTTTATAACCAGTATAACCTCTATAGTGGGAACAATGTACCACATTTTATCAAAATAACTTTGTTGTTGGAAAAGGGCAAATATTTTTCGAAAACTAACTTAAAATATATCCGAAAAACTGACCCGATTTTCCTGGCCAACAAACTTCTTCAAGGTATTTAGCCACCTACCAAGATATAATTATTTACAAAAAGCTTTTCGAGAAAACAACTTTTTTGCGAAAATCCAAAAACATCTTTTTTACAATAACTCATTAAACATTAGGTATTAATTACCAAAATTTTACAAAAATTTCACAAACAATGATTTCTACATAAACAAATAAAGTTCGCTACCATAACGCACTTGCTGCGTCCAGAATTTTTTTCTTACAAACATGCATTATATTTCGATGGAAAATGCAATAAAATAAAACGTGTTTGATTAAAAAAAAAAAATGTATCACCAACGACTTATGGGCCACCCTGTGATTGTAGAAATATTTTTTTTCAGATGTAGCTCAAGACACCCTATAATTAATATATACAAATTTTTTTCATATCTTTTATAATTACGGCTATATTGAGCTTTATTGATTTTTTACGAAAATTCGACAAAAATTATATACATTAAACGATAAACTCTATAGCTAAGGCTACTGCCAAGCATCAGAGAAAGGGTCTATTTGAAATGAATTTTCTGGAAATATTTTAGTAAAATGAAGGACAATGACGGTTGAAACTAAGACTTCAGGGTTTGTAAAACATTCTTCTTGAGACATTTTATTTCCATAGCCCGTATTAGATTCAAGTTCTTTTCCTAAATGTGGCTGATTTTGACGTTTTAAATCGCAACTTTGACGTTTTGAGGAAAACCCCAATTTATTTTTCTTTAATTGCCTATAACTTTTTTGTATTTTGAGCTACAGGGCTAAATTTTGGTAGGTAACTTACATATAAGAACATAAACCCGTGCGCCAAATTTGGTTGCCCTTACTTTGTTAATTCCGGAGATATAAATTTTTTTCAAAAGAAAACACAAAATTTTTCGGGAAAACCCTGGCAGATTTTCCTGGCCAGCGAACTTATCCAAGCCATTTGCAAAGGGAATTTATTCACCAAATTTAAACAAAATCGGCCCATTATTTTTTAAGTTATCGGTGTGACACCTATATATATAAATATATATATATATATATATATATATATATATATATATATATATATATATATATATATATATATATATATATATATATATATATATAAACATATAAAAATTGAAACTGACCCCGGATATGTGTTCTGAGGGGCTTAATTAGCGCTCATTTGAAGAAATTTTTTAAAAATTCAAAAGTCGGGATCTCCTCATTAGTGAATTTTTTTAAAGAAAATTCACTAATAAAAGTTTCAAATAAATACCTGGAAGTAAGAATCAATTTTGTTATCTCAGCTACATTCAGATACAGGGGGTAAATTGCAGACTATTATCTAACTGAACTTGAAATTTAAAATAATTTAACTATATGTATTCGTCAATGAATGGATCACGATATCATTTAAAGTTACCAGATAAGACAAAGAATTTTTGTATTGTACATAAATTGAACAATTCAAGTAAATGAATGAACTGCTTGACAATGTACAAAGTTATAAAAATGATATAAGTCCCAGAGACAAAGCTTTGTAGACATATATAAAACAAGCCAGTGAATGGACAAGTTTCATAAACTGTCTTCGACAAAGTAAAAAAAAACTTTTTAATTTAAAAGCAATGTATTTAGTAATAAATTTCATGAACATTTGTAAATATGATTAAGATAAATTATGTAAGGACAGGCAAATGTGTCAAATTAGTGAATAAGTAATGAGTGTGTGTGTGTGTGTTTTGTTTCTTTAACGTCAGCCTATTTCCGCGACTATGGCCAATCACCGACGCCAGGGAGCAGTTTAACCTTACTATCCTAAAAAATTTGCAGAACACCTGCCTTTCTGTAAGGAGCGTAGGGATCTTTAACGTGCCCAACATCGCATGGACACGGGACCGACGGCTTTACGCCCCCTCCGAAGGGCGGAACGTGCAGACATTCAACTTGCTCAAGTACATTGCCCGAACCTCGGTTGATGTTAATTTTACAGTTTGTACTGAAAAAGTGAAGGGAGTACCCTGGGATCGAACCCACTACCCTTCGGTTCAGAGGCACACGTTCTTACCCCTGAACCACCGAGGTTCGAATAAGGAATGAGTTTGTTAATAATTACAATAATAAGGATGATTAAGGATTGATTTTGTTGTTGATGAAATTAATGGGTTAGATATTTTCAAAACAAACAATTTTGACTCACTGGCTCTAAAATGCAACAATTGAATTATCGAAAGGAAATGACTCTCTCTTGACTCATTTGGTGAAAGCTATAATGCTATTGGCCTTATCTGGAACAGAAACAGTAATTGGTTGATAAACGAATTTAAATGGTAATTAACAAATTTGATTCGTCATATGAAACAAAAACGAGACGAATCTTAATTTCCGTGAGGATGAAGCGGATATTGTTACGAAGAAGCCGATCAAGACAACAAGCTAGTAGCTTGCAGATGAAGAAAAATGTTCAAAAAGTGAAATAAATGTGTAAACCACAGTGAAAGTGATATAAAAAGGTTATACCTACCAGTAAACAACATTAGAACAACTTCTAGCAAGAATACCAGTAGGTATACCGTAAATAAAAGTGAAAATGGAAAGTCTCAGCCCACGCCATAGTTTGAAATCCAGGTAATTCCATCAAAGATTAATGAAAACTGCAGTAAAATTCCGAACAAGATCGTAAACATCCATTAATTCAATAATAATACGTCAAAAAGAAGTAAATATCATTTAAAGAAGCAATTTTGCCAAGTTTAAGAAGATAAATCAAATCCAATATAAGAAGTACTAGAAAGAACCAAAGGAGGGCGCTACGCGGGACATCACGTAAGAACTATCAAACCTTTTCAACCATTTTAAGATTCAATCTCCTAGGTTACCACAATAAGCAAAGTTGCTATGGTAACAAATATTGCAAACAAAAGTAATTATTCGTTATAGAAAGTAGACTAAAATTTTAAGCATCGTATTGAAAATAAAAATCACAATCAAAATTAATAATATCATTAACAAAAGCTGGCATATTTGTATTTAAAATTAAGAAATATAAGGGATCCCAATTAAGATTTTTAAACTTTAACAGATAAATAAAGTAAAAATTAATCAAAGATAAGTTCATAAGAAATTTTGATAACCAGAATGAATAAATTTGTTTTAAAAATTAAAATAGTGTATTGCTGATTGTTTCATTTTTCTACTGCTGTCAAAATACGTCTGTCCATTGACTAATCCAACCCTCAAGTGAGTAGATAGGTTCAGCAAATAAAATAAAGAGGCTGCAAGTGTAAGGATTTTCGGCTTTGGTGAATCCAAATATAAAACAGTCCCTGTTTAAAAAAGAGAAACTCAACTATAGTTAGCTGTGGTAAAGTAAATAGATCCATAAAAGGACCAGGTACATATTTATTTTAATAGAAAATCTTTTAACAATAGACATATAATCTAAAATTTATACTTTGACCTTCAAAAGCAATATAACTTTAGCTATAAAGGTATAAGTAACGAGTGTCCTAAAATAAACAGACATTCGTGTTTAAATTAATATTTATTTCAATATAAATTAAAAAAGGCGCCCAACATAAATACACAATGAAACAAACAAAATATCTACAAACACATTTATTCAATAATAATAAAAATACATTTATTCAATCTAAAATATTTACAAACATATTTGTTTGCTATAAAATACACACAAATATAAATTACAGTATTTGCTATATAACACCTATAAAATTACAACATATACACATAAATATTCGATAAATAAAGTGAACAAATACAACAATACTGTATACAATATATACAAAACAAAATAATACATTCACCATCACCCCCGTGAATAGAATTATATATATATATATATATATATATATATATATATATATATATATATATATATATATATATATATATATATATATAGATAGATAGATAGATAGATAACTTTATTAGCCTTTGATCAAGTACATACATACTACAGGCACGTCAAAGAATTAGAAAAACCTAAAATGTCAGTCTTAAATATATACAAAAACAGAAGTCAAAAAATAACAATTGCACTTTACATACAGAACCAACTACAAAAATATACAATCATTTTACATTAAACCTAAATTTACAGTTACAACGGTCATTCTCTCCGTTGCTCAGGGCCTGTACACCTTTCAGTAAATTCACTGATATGATAAAAAGAATTTTCAACCAAAAATAATTTTAATCTATGTTTAAAGCAGCTAAGTGTATCCGCAGCCTTAATCTCCTGAGGAAGCATATTAAAATATATATATATATATATATATATATATATATATATATATATATATATATATATATATATATATATATATATATATATATATATATATATATATATATATATATATTGTAATGGGCGAGAAAATTGGCTAATAAAACCATTGATAATCAAGCCGAATTAACCCTTTGATGGTTAAATTATTCGCTTGGATGTTTTCTTTTGTGTGTCTGAATTTAATTCTGGTCCACATTTTTATTAGCTCTGTTTTATGGTCGGGAGGTATATAAATGAATGAAAACGCCCCAACAGGTACGGTCTAAGTTTTATAATTATGTCAGCCGGCAGACGTGAGCTCTGAGAGTCAGAGATAAGTCGCCGAAATTTCCAGATGTCCATGGTAAATATACTAGGGTACCTCGAGTATTCAACAGGCCACAGTGGGGTATCTTAATAAACGAAAATATTTCCGATGTAATTAAATTGTCTCGCATTATAAGGGTGATTTTAGTTAAAAAACAAAGCAATGCGTAAAATGACCACCGTCTGGATATTCTCGAGCAGACAGGTCTGTTTAATGTCTCATAGTGTGAAACAAACAAAAATAACATTCTCACGCATTGTATGTAAAAGGTCATGAGCCAGACGGAGATCCACTTGTCTAGAGGCAGCTTAATTATCTTATCTTAACTGTCGAGTGCTTTTCTCTGGTGTTAAAGGGCACAAAAGGCACGTCTGTCTTATACAGACATCTGGCTAAATAATAAAGAATGGAATTTAATAGAGGGACACCTGCTGGCTGTATAACTATGTGAAATATGACATCTTAAAACTGCCAATATCTAGGGCAATACTAATGTAAATTATAGGTCATTGCAAATATGCTAATATTTACTGCAGAAAGGCAACAGACGAAATTCCGATAGAGAGAGAGAATGTCTTTTGCCGTCTGAAGTTCTTAAATGTCATTAGAAACGCATCCACGAGTATTATTAGCTATGTGATAATTATTTTTGCAGTATCATTTTCTCTTCCGAAACTTCCACGAATTTAGTTCTTGAGTGGGCAGGCATTTGAACGTCATTTATCAGTCGATATTTTCGTTGTAAATAAACGAGAAGCACAGAAGTATATTTCATTTACAAATCGTTTTCCCAGCATTCACATGACCACAGGGCTTGCACTAGTTAAATACAGACTATATCGGCGATGGGCTGTCCTGCAACACCTTAAGCATTTGGAAAATCTAATTTGAAAAAGGAATGTAATTTTAACTTGTATTACAGTCGTATGTCAAATAAGTTCACATATAAAAATAAAACAGGACACGAAACATTTTATGTACATTTTTATTAACGTAAGAGATTTTAATATTGCTTTGGTGTCATATGCACAATGAGGACATTATTCTGTGTTTTGCTTATTAAAAGTGTGTACGTAGCATACTATTACTATTTACATAGATTTAAGGTGTCATTGCATAAATATAAATGCCGGCTACGAGCGAATTAACAGCAAGTAAGGGTGCACAGGTAAACTTGCAGAATGGGTTTCACAAGTTGACTAATGATTGTTTACAATTGTAATTTAAAATAAAATGAGAATAATGATAATAATAATAAGCTCTGAAAACAGTGTGTACAGGAGGATTTCTATGTGGGACGTGTACACATGATAGAGGGGAGGCACGCTACAAATCATAAGCGGGACGCAATAAGGTCGATTATGGTACAAACGTTTGAAATGCTGTCGACTTTAACAACAGGGCCTGCATTATAATTCATTACACGGGAAGGGGAATGAAAACCGATATAAATACGCGGATGATTTTAGGCTAAGATCAGACATTCTTTGGTCTTCAAAGAGTGTCCTTCTCCGGGAACCTACCTTGCCTAGGAGAGCATATCTTGTGATAAGCATCACGTGCCTGAATCCTCGCACTGGTGTCAAAGCAAGAAAACTCGACTGGCCTTCCTTTTCGCGATATTCAACAACCTACCTTGCCTAGGAGAGCATATCTTGTGATAAGCATCACGTGCCTGAATCCTCGCACTGGTGTCAAAGCAAGAAAACTCGACTGGCCTTCCTTTTCGCGATATTCAGCAACCTACCTTGCCCAGGAGAGCATATCTTGTGATAAGCATCACGTGCCTGAATCCTCGCACTGGTGTCAAAGCAAGAAAACTCGACTAGCCTTCCTTTTCGCGATATTCAGCAACCTACCTTGCCTAGGAGCGCATATCTTGTGATAAGCACCACGTGCCTGAATCCTCGCACTGGTGTCAAAGCAAGAAAACTTGACTGGCCTTCCTTCTCGCGATATTAAAAACCTACCTTGACTCGAAGAGCAATCTTGTGACAAACGCTAACGTGGCAGAACTGGCGCACTAGCGTCGAAACGGAGAACTCGGCCAGCATTCCCCGCGAGACAACCGCCCACAATATTAGGGAACTTGCAAAGCACCAAATACTAGTGCCAGATTCCCGCACACGGAAAAAGGGATCTTCTTCCTCCGAAAAACCTCCACCTCGTCTCAGTGCAGGGAAATACCTGACGCAGTTATATTTCTCGGGTCTGTTCTTTCCTATCCGGAAACCCAGAATGTGGGAACCGTCCCCTCCGTTAGGCGAAACCCAGGATACGAGCAGCCGTCCCGGAGTGGAGACCATACAGCACCCTGACAGACCGGAAAAGGATGCATCAGACGGTGAGTTGAACATTGTTATGATTCATGCCGATGATCCTGTAAATTTCCCGGCCTTGAGCAAAATTTGCGTGCCTTGAAAATGCTATCTAGGAGCAAGGGGGGTGCTATGGGGCAGTAGTAATAGTACAGGGTTAGATACTTTTATTAAACTGGGTGCATCAAAAATTATTCTGAAAGGAAATCATTAATACATTTAAATATTGTCAAAATTTAACATGTGCAACCTGATCATGAATTTTGTAGGTTTGCCTGTCCGTACACTATTTAAAGGAATTATTATTCGCTGAGATATTGCCACACTTGTTTGATGTAAATTAATACTTTGAAGCTAAAATGTTATTTGCCTTAATTTTAAGTAGGAAAATAATATATGCGTTTAAAATGTTGCCAATCCTAGTGTATTTAAGTTGAGTTAAAATACTGAGAGTTTATGTAGTCATTTTAGGGTTGCCAGAGTTATTTTTGATTAAATTCAATATCTGGAATAATATGTGTTTGCATCCTGTGTAGACACTTATCATACGTTGCCATATCTAATTAGCTTAAAAATTGAAATCATGAATATTACTAGCTGGTGTTTATGTGTATCCTAAGAATGTAAGTTTTTCTCCTATAAAATAGCACGTAATATGTGTGTGTTAGTTTCGTATGCCTAATAACCATTATAATGTAAAATTTGCACCTATTGACGTCAAGGTGTAGTAGTTACTAAAAGGTTGAAATGTTTCGGCCCGATTACAATGTTTGTTAGTTTTTAAGTATTAATATTTGTGTGTCCATTGTTTTGAATATCCGAGCTAGACATCTTGGTCGCGGGGGTGAAACTCTACGAGTTACGAAACTTGAAATTACGAACCATAAGTGACTTATAAATACAAGTAAAGAACCTGAATACATATTTTATTCCACGCCAGCATTTTTGAATCTGAAACATAAAGCCAAATAAAAGGGGGGATATGTCCTGAAGTAGAATACAGAGTTTGAGATTTAAAAAACCAAAAAATAAGGGAAAAATATGTCTTGAAACAGAAATTGAATTTGTAATGAAACATGAAAGTGTAATATGTCTTGAAGTAAAATACTGAATCTGAAACTAGAATCCAAACATGAACAGTGAAACATATTAAAATTAGAATACTGAATCTGAGATTTAAATCGAAGTAATTTGCTAGGTATGATGTGGTATGCATTTTGTAGCTTAGTAAGGTCCGTAAAATTAGCCTTCATGGCATTGCTTCCCCTGATGCGTGACAAATTTGTACAATGTCCAATCCGCACTTCTGTCTTCAAGGGACATCCAGGCGAAGTTTCACTCCATGAAGTGCAAATTTCGATCGAGACCCATAGGGCACCCACGAGGTGAAAGTCGACGCGTTTTACAAACAAATTGGGCATGATTGGTGTGAAATAGCAGCCTGGAGGTCCATAAGTCACTTCAATTCGCGCATGTGGTTTCCGCATTGAGGGAAGTGAACGGAAGTCTAGGGTTATTCTTATCAGTAGAGTCGAGCTTATGAAAAATATAAAAACATAGCATAACCTCCCCATCACGTACACTGCAGCGTGCTATGTAATTTTTCTGGGTGAAGCAAATGCCGCCTAGGTGAATTTCCCGCTTCTTGAAGTGCTAAATTCCGATATAAAAAGACTCATAGAGCAGGCCCTGAAGAGCCACGCGAAACTAAATACATTAAGCATAATAGAAAATGGGAAAGGCAGCCTAGGCGTGTAATACTGCAAGTCAAAGAAAGAAATTGAAAATTCATGCATTTACGTGAGGGGAAGTGTGCAACATGCCGGACGGATGGGCATCGGGCTTCCACTGCATTGTGTGTCCTGTTTCGAGTAAAACAAAACAAACAAAAAAAAGATGAAATAAAAAAAAGGGAAAATCTGAAAACAAAACGGAAATATTATCTCTATCTTCTTTTCAATAATCGCACGCCACTGGAGCAGGATACACGGAGTTGTGGAATTTCTGAGATGCCCATCAGCTGTTCGCCTTCGATACTAAAGAACGTGTGCTGCATTTACACATCTGGGATTAGCAATAAGGGGAATCTAGTTCAGAATTATCTGTTTCAAAGAAGCGCCGAGGTGTCTAGCTGGGCAATTTAACCTTTGTATTAAATGGAACTTTGTCTTATGCAATATATCCAGTTAAAAGAACGATTGTGTTTCCTTTCTCTGTCTCTTTCTCACCATCCTCAATTCATGGCTAGAACTTTCGGTTACTAATACTGCATAGGGTCCGGTGGATGATC
The DNA here is from genome assembly GCA_964006375.1 of Tillus elongatus. NCBI lineage: Eukaryota > Metazoa > Arthropoda > Insecta > Coleoptera > Cleridae > Tillus > Tillus elongatus. The sequence continues at coordinate 112,503,568 of OZ023262.1, read as the reverse complement.
ATAGGCCAAAGTTACTTGTAATAGTGACCCAGATAACTGTGAAACGCGGGTGAAAGACGTGTGTAAGGTAGGTGATTCTCACTCACTCTATCACTGTGGAATCATAACCCAGTGGCGGAGATGATGGAGCGTTTATTCACATGCTGCACCAAATATTGTTATTAACAACAGTGTTTTTGCACGTTTTATTTAGGTGTCATTAAGTAAAGAGGGGGGGTTTGTGTTGTCTTATAAATGGTGGGTGATGAGGGGTAAGGGAGAAATATTACAATATATATATATATATATATATATATATATATATATATATATATATATATATATATATATATATATATATATATATATATATATATATATATATATATATAATGTGCCCCCAGGTCGACGAATGAATAGATGTAGACTGTAATTTTTTGAGTAAAAACTCCATGTTCTGTGAAGTTCGGATCCGGTTTAAAGGATAGTTACCACAACAATTACAATTAACTATTTTTTACAACAGTCAAAACGTTATGTTATTCGTTTTTTCTCATAGCATAGTACTTGTTTTTAGAATTACAAAATATCAAAGTAGGCTTAGCATTTTAAAGTTTTGTATTCGTACTCAGTTTTACTTTCCGATCATCTTTTTTTAAACAGATTTTCGTATCTCCTAGAGAAAAGGCAAATCTGTTTTTTTGTAAATGTCAAAGGCATACTTAATTTTGGTAAATTAAAATTTTGTCACAAATTATTTTCCATTCAAGCAGGGCTTATTCCCAAAAGATTAAGGTTTGACTCAAAAAATTTTAGTAGTAGTCTTCCTACTCCTCCTCCCAAGGCCAACGCTCTTCTCAAGGTTGCGTCCCCCCAAGGTCAGCACTCCTATCAAGGTTGCCTCCTCGCAAAGTCAACACTCCTCTCAAGATCAAAACTCCTCTCAGGTCCAACACTTTTCTCAAGGTCAACAATTCTCTCAAGGTCAACACTCCTCTCAAGGTGAACACTCCTCGCGAGGTCAACACTCCTCTCAAGGTCAACACTCCTCCCAAGGTCAACACTCCTCTCAAGGTCAACACTCCTCTCAAGGTCAACACTCTTCTCGAGGTCGCAAAATGTGTGGGATTCTAACCTAGCTCTCTTGAAAGGGCAATATTTTAAATTTGTTTTCATGACGCTCGAACAACCTGGATAACCATAAGAGTATATAATCTGCAAAGTTTATTTCAGATGCACATCTCTCTGAAAAGTATAGTAAAGTTGGTAAAGTGAGTTATAACGAAAATGAATTTAAAATTAGCTGAAGCAAGAACGCTTGCAGTAAAAAGAAAACTGAAATATTTATGAGTTGACGCTGATAGTCAAATATAAAAGAGTGTTATCGTGAACCATTGACTACATGAATGAGAAGTGTTATGATTGGGAGTTAATAGTGGATTTGATGGGTACAAGACGGGATTTCAAATTGTATCCGTTTATGAAATACTTTCCGGATCCATTGAGAACATATCTCAAGTCATCGCATGCACAGTGGGAACATCAAAGAAAAGTGCAGGAACAATCAAGGATGGTTGTTTTTGTTAACGACGAGGGAGAACGAAATGTTGTAAATCTGTAAACACCTACCTATTGAATTATAAGTGTAATGTAAATATAAGTTGATAGAGTTAATCATGAAAAAAGTTAAATTTAACGAAGCAAAAAACAAAATCTATTGCATGGCGTGTTGGAAATGTGCATACACTAGTGCAAGAAAGCGAACTTGGATGAAAGAGTATGCGGACAGATGGTTTTAATGAAAAATAGACCAAGTTAAAAGTGTTGTCAACAAAATTTTGGATGCAGAGCAGAAAAAGAAGATTGGACAAAACACCTCCTATAGCGATGTTACTAGCATCTGTAGTTAAATGAAAGGTTATTAAAATCTGGGTAGGCCAAGATTGGCGAATTTACAATAAGTTCTTTTCCTTTATAAAATGCGGCAACGTGATCAGAATTATTAGTATCACTTTTGGAATCTTTTTTGAGACATTTCGTTAAAGGAATCACAATTACATTTTTTTAAGGCACTGCACAAATGCCAGAATACGTCTTCTACATAATTAACTTATTAGTTATTTTTGGAATTTGTGCAGTTCCATTTTCTCTGTTTACGGAAATTTTTATGTGATTGACACATATTTGCTGAAATGGTTTAAAATTTAAAGGGTTAAGCTAAAAAAGGAATGGAATTTTTATTTTACCTAGTCCTATAGTTTGTGTTTCATAATTAACGTTCGCGTTAAGCTTTTGAAAATGAGCTGAACCAATTAGTGCATCAAAACCATCGTGCCATTGCATAACATGGAAATCAAACGGAAAATTGATACCATATTCTTGTAATAAGGGGTATTGAATGCTATCAATACCCTTTGTAATTTTACCAATAGGGTTCATGATAAAGGGTTTGTTATAAATGTAGTCAAAAAAATTCATAGGCCGGACTTGGATTAATATTGTTGTCTGAGGCCCCCGTGTCAATAAGAATTTTTAAACTTTTGGATGATATGGTAAAAAACGGTAACTTAGGTTGAAATACAATATCATTTAAGTCTATATTTATCCTGTTCCCGAGGCCGTGTTCTGAAAATCCTGTTGATCTTCATTATAGTGCTCAGAATTTTCACATATTTGTTCGTTTTCCGAATTCTCGTAATCGACTAAGTCATCCTCCACTTGGGAATGATGAGAATCTTGTTCTGATTATTATTTAGTTCATTCATCTTAATTGGGGGGCGATATTGCGGAACAAAATGAACACTTTAACTCAAATAAAACACGTAAAATTTTATACGTAAAAATAAAGAGAATATTTAAATATTACCATAGTAAATCACGCAGATGGTATTGGGAACCAAACAATAAGGTTTATCTGTACCAAACATTGATGTCGCCAGGCATAATATATATATATATATATATATATATATATATATATATATATATATATATATATATATATATATATATATATATATTGTGAGGGGTCAAATCGGGATAAGGTTATCTTTCCCTAATATGGGGATGTTCCCACGGGATAACCTTATCAATACGGCTTTATTACGGGATTTGCTCAGGCGCCAGCAGCGTGGTTTAAAGGAAGACGCTGCGCTCCCTCAGGACTATATCTCTGTCCTCGGTTGCTATTTACAGCTACACGGACCCGGGGTAAACTTCAGTCGAGACAGGGTTCACCTAAGTCCTTAGGCGAAGTCCCTCAGGACTCCTTAATTATGGCCTATGTATTAGAGATCAGGATGTTACGTATTACGTTGGGGTGGATTGGTTGGGAAGCTTTAAATGAAATACCGTATAAAACAAATAATCTATTTACAAAAGTATTGGTGGGGAAATATTTACAAAATATATACAAAGAAATATTTACACAAGGGATTCTACCGGTATACCCCACGTTTAAACTAACTTATTTGACAACTAATCAATTTATTAGAGACCAGAGGCAGAAACTGAAATATTCGCGAGTTATACGGACGGTATCACGAATAGGGGTGGTAAACTCGCGGGTTGTAAGCGGGCAGAAGCGTCCCAGGATCGCCAAAGCAAGGCACCGGACAGGTGGTCGGTTTAAGCGGGCATGCAATATTAATTACGGACCCTCAAGCATGCGTTGCAGTCATACAGACTCTCTACGACCGGAGGAAGTGTCTCCCTAGGGAGATGGAAAATTCCCCTCGACAAAATAAAGGAAGTCCTCAATATCAAGTTAAAAGAAAACACAGCCTCCAGACGGTGCCTTCAGGACGGTCGGGATACCGAGCTGCGCCACGGGAGACCGCTTTGGGATGATTTGATCGTGGCTAGACCGCCCCCGGGTTCAAATCAACGTGCAGTCGGCCGCTTCGCTAGTGCTCTCGCGTTCTCGGGAAGACTCCAGCCCAGGAACGCGACCCCTTTGCGCCTCCCGACGGAAACATATAAAGCTTTTCCCCCGAAGACTGAAAACGACAAGGTTTTCCCAATAATGTCAGTCGGACGGTCGGGACACCGGGTATCGCCAGACTGTTTCGATCGCCAGGAGTGGTGGAGACCTACTGCAGCCCGAAATATCCCTGCTGGAGTCCAGATCCAGGAGCACGAGAGCTGCGCCACGGGAGACCGCTTTGGGATGATTTGATCGTGGCTAGACCGCTCCCCGGGTTCAAATCAACGTGCAGTCGGCCGCTTTGCTAATGCTCTCGCGCAGACTTTAGCCCAGGAACGCGAGCCCCGGCTCCCCCAGGTCGCCCCGCGGATACAGACAGAAGCGAACGATGGACCTATTTATCCGTAGCTCCTTTGCGGCCGTCTCTCTGAAATAAAACCACTAACAAACACAACAACATTCAATATCTTTTCCACACCTGCACTTTTAACGTCACCTCTGGGGAAGGCCACCAAGCGCGCCTAGGTGTTCGTCTCCAGAGAGAGTCGTGGATCCGTGGAAAACCCCTTTCATACAGGCCCTCCACCGTACAGCTATAGAGACATCGACCTACCCAAACGAAGCGGAAATGAGCGGCCTGCTGAAGACGGCGCTCTCCACTTGCCACAGCTGCTAACTCTACTAAGCTGGTGCACCTAACGAAGCGCGGCGTACTCTTCCACGGCCGGCCTGAAATACACAATAAAACCCAACACCAAGAATCAAGACGCGGACGGTGGCTGCTTCCTCTCTGTGAGCTGGCTCCGCTGGATTCGCTACTGAAATACACAATACAACCAAACACCAAGAATCAAGACGCGGACGGTGGCTGGTTACTCTCCGTGACGGCCCCTGCGACTGCTGAAAAAGAACTAACTTGTTCAGCGTGTCACGGTGGATCTCCTGGCTCTCGAACTGTTCGCAATTTATGCGCTGCAAGGTGCGCGTAGGTATGCAGTGGACCAGCCCATCCGTCCCTGCTCTCCTCGCTTCGCATACCGCAGGACCCGCCTGGGCGACCTCAACCCGCTATACTCCTTACCCTTCCCCCGATCTTGCGACGTTTTCTTGAAACTATATTTTATTGAACGTTTTAATAACAAAATAAATTAAATTAAATACGGATGGTACGGATCTATTCCCCTGTTAACTAATTAGATTTCTACTGGCCATTACGTCACTTCGTGACTATATATATATATATATATATATATATATATATATATATATATATATATATATATATATATATATATATATATATATATACTTGAACTCAGTACCTGCCAGTCACGTTTCGTAAACAATCTTTTTGTTTTGTCATAAAAAGAAATTTAAAATACCTAAGGTGATATTTTATCATAATATGTACACAAAAATCAAATGTACAGACTGAATAGCTTGGTTCGCGAGTGACATCTCGAATTGGACTAGGAGGTTGCGCGTTCGAGTCATGTATTCGGACAGTCGGTCTTTTTCATTTGAATGTGGAAAGGCCGGCTTCTGCTGAGTATGGGTTGTGTCCTTTGGTTATATGTGTATATAAGCTCCCCCGCACAAGTCAAAATACTTATGGGTGCGGAGTTATTTCAAGTTTTACTTCATTTATATACCTTTTTTTATAAAAGGAAGTCACGAGGGAGCCATTAAACCATATATATATATATATATATATATATATATATATATATATATATATATATATATATATATATATATATATATATATATATATATATATATATATATATATATCACTTTCATAATACGTCGTGCTTTAATTCCCTACTATACCCGACAGTAATATAACATCTTCTACCAATGTCTCGTATCTGCATCGTCAACCGACATCTCGTAGAAAAAGTTGGAACCAGTAGCCCGCTTCAAGTTGACGTGGCATGCATTGAAAAATATGATTCCGTTATAGTAAATATTAATGTGATGTTGCAAAGTTAAAAGCTTCGTTTCTAGTGACGATTATCAACCGATCTTTGGATATAACTATTGTGGGATTGTTTGTCATAATACAGGTATGTGATATTATCAATATAACGATATGCAAGAACCGTATTTTGAGGTTACCTTTTAAAATGACATATTCCTTGAACCGTACACCTCGGCGCTCAAGAATTAGACGTCCAATTCATGGGCACCAGTGTGTGCGATTCAAGAAGAATGTAAAATTATTGTCCGTTATTAAGATATTTGTCATGTAAAATACGGTAAAAATTCTCTCTCCATTTAGGTAGGCAACCAATTTATTTATTTATTTATTGCTTATTAATGTTATAAAGAAAGCATTTTTCGTTAATTTATGGTAAGAAATATATATATATATATATATATATATATATATATATATATATATATATATATATATATATATATATATATATATATATATATATATATATATATATGGTTGTCAGATTAAAGCTTCTTCAGCTAGGACAATATTATGAAAAGATTGTAAAATTTCTTCTGAAACAGTAAGAAATGTGATATTTGTTGTATTATTCACTCAATAAAATAATATGGTTTTACTAATTTCATTTCACTAATAAAACAAAAGATGCAAAAAATCCGTAAACACTAAAACTACCCTTAAGTCGGGACGCTTTTGCAGAATCCTCCCGGACACACCTAGATGTAGTACAACCCGAACATGTCCGGATATATCCGGACATGCCATGTTTTTCTTGAAAGCTAATTTCTATTAATTTTTAACTTTTTGCTAGATTGTTTGTGATGGCCAAAAGAGTTACAAAGTCTGATGAAGAAATTCAAGATGCAGTGGAGGCTGTTATAAATCAGAACCTTTTCATAAGAAGTGTTGCCAAAGGTACAGGTATTTCGAAATCTTTATTGGCCGATCTGGTAAAAAAACACAAAAACTCCCCAGAAGGCAATTTGAGATATAAAAGGAATAGAAAAACGTTAACTAAAGACCAGGCGAAGCTATTAGTTTCTTACTTTCGTACAACTTTGGAAATATGCCCTGCTTTGACAACCGCGCAGACAAGAGAACTAGCACATTAATTTGCTGTAGCCAATAAAATAGGTACACCACCAGAATGGAATAAAAATAATAAAAACAGGCATCCACTGTCTACATGGTTTCATCAGTCGCCACAAAAAACTATCACTACGTCAACCCGAAAGCACATCCTTAAGTAGAACTTCTAGTTTTAATAAAACGAATACAGCAACTTTCTTTTCAAATTTAGAAAAATTATACAAGAAACACAATTTTGCCGATATGGAATCATGACGAAACAGTATGCCTGACAGTCACGAAACCATCAAAAGTAATAGCTGTTCGAGATACGAAACAAGTTGGGCAAATTGTAAAGCCAGAAAGAGGCACACTGACGACAGTCCTTTTTATCAGTGCTTCAGGGGGGACAATTCCCTCTATATTAATATTCCCATGAGTCTATTTTAAAGGCAATATGCTTAAGAGGGCTCCCGTTGGCTCTCAAGGAATGCCAGCTCCATCTGGTGGGTGACCGAAGAAATATTTGTTGAATCCCTGAAATGTTTTGTAAATCATGTTCAACCAACCGTCAATAAGAAAGATTTAATTATTATGGACAACCATGCAGCTCATGTGAATCTGCAGGTTGTTGATTTCGCAAGAAAATACCACATAATAATTTTGACGTTGCCTTTGCATTGCAGCAATCGAGCGCACATTTCGATGTGGCAGTGTATGATCCGTTCAGTCAAGGTATTATTATTATTATCATATCATTATCACTGTTTATATTATTCTTATTTCTAGGTACAAACAAGCAATGAACAATTGGCTAACAGGGAATCCAGGAAAACCTGTTATAATATACGAGGTTACTGAGTTTGTTAATTTACAATCAGCAATATCTGCAAGAGCTTTGAAAAAACTGGAATATATCCATTTAATTCTAACATCTTCACTGACGATTATTTTCTTCCTTCAAGTATAACTGACAGACCTGATCCGACATCTATAATCCAGGATAATAGCAGTTCCCCTATCGTCTCACAGAAAAGTGGATCTAACTGAAAACGACCATATCTTCGACCAGCCATCTACTTCTGCCGACCTTCTACAAGCAGTATTGTTAACAAAAATATTACGGAAGAAGAACTAGAAGAGTTAGGAATAGTTTCTTCGCAAATGTTAAGACCATATCCAAAGGCACCCTTACGAAAAAAGGTGAAACCTGTGGGCAAGAAAAAAGGAAAATGCTCGATTTCAACAGACACACTTGAAAATAATAAACTAACGAAAGTGGAGCAAGAAAGGAAAAGTTTTAAAAGCTGCGAAAAACAATGCTGTAGTGATTTAGATACTGACATTCAAATCTCTCTCCGCGATGAATCTTCACCTCCACGAGATCTTGCAGATTATTTAACCCAACTAGAGCAAGAAGAATATGGTTCTGCAAATGAAGAAGACAAAAAAAATGCAAGGAAGATGATAATTCTACTTACACAGTAGGTGGAAATAAATATCGTTTAAGTAAAGAATAATTTATTCAGTGTAGTTTGTGTAATAATTGGGCCTACGAGTCTATGGAATAACTGGAGCTTAATTATTATTTTTGCAGCAAATGTATTTGAAATGTTATTTTCACAACAGGACCTGTTTTCATTTATTATGTACCAGTGTCCACTTCATGGGCATAGCTGCCCACAACAAGGACATAGACCCATAAAATGGACATTTTATGAAATAAAGTTGAAATATTTTTTCATTACGGCAGCGGCAGGCTTTTTTGCCAGATTTTTATGGAAAATTAAATCCACAAATCCACAAACCCTCTGCTCGTAATATAACAAAGTAATTTTGATAGTTTTTATTCAAAAGAATATCTTAAAGCTAAAATAGTAACATTGTCCGATTCAAGGAAACTCTTCCCTATATATATATATATATATATATATATATATATATATATATATATATATATATATATACATATATATATATATATATATATATATATATATATATATATAAAATTTTCTTAATGTGCCTATATCATTTTTATGAAAATTCGCTACCATAACGCACTTGCGCCATCCAGACTTTTGGTATTAGCTAGCGTTGGTTAATATAATTCTGTTACATGATTGGTTTGTAATCTTGAATAGGAACTAAACTAATTGTGTAAGAAGTCTACCTGTTACAGTAAGTCAACTGCGTTTCCTAATTTTTTATTCCTGCAGTTCTGAATGTACTTGAAAATGTTGGCTTTGACAAATTACCATTTTCAAATATCCAGAAACTTCAGAAAGTTAAGCGTCTCTGCCATGAAGTTGCGAAAAGAATGTGTGAGAACCAAAGTAGTAGGTATACGTTCTCAAGTTTTATGAACTGTTAATGCAGTCAGTCAGAAGTTTGTCGAAATTGTTACTCTATGGAGAGGCAAGAAAAAGTAGGGAAAACAAAAGTGTTTACTTTTTTTCTTTTATTTCTTTTTACATTACAACTTTTATAAATTGTAAGTTTGACAGATGGTGCTAGACCATTGAATGATTGTAATATGTATCTACAAATATTAATACACATTAGTTTTAGGGGTCAAACGCGAGCAAACTTTTCATATGACCACAATCTACGTCTGTAGCTGAACTATTATTATTATTAACTACCATTTTCAAGGGGATATGTTCTTGCTTAAAAAATGAGTAGCTATTAACAATAATAATTTTTGCAAATTACCATGAGCCCATAACGTTCCAAACGCGCTGTCTCGTTGTCATTGTCGTCATTTCGTTAAAGTACCCGCACTTCATCAATCTGCTAAGGTTTTTCAGAACCTTTTATTTAGTATGCCTTTTCCTGTTTTTAATTATATATCTTTAAAGGTTATTATTTTAAAAAGGATATTATATTTTGGAATGGGTCTAACAAAATTGGCCCTCCTCATTTCAGTTCCTTTGAGCAAGCATTTCTTATCTTGTGTCTTATACCACAAATTTCCTTATTTTTTAATTGGTGTGTATTATCTTTGTCATTCCTTATATACATTTGATACAGGCAAATGAAATATATTCAGCAGTTACGGTTTGATCACATTGTATACAGTGTGCCCGAAATTGGTGATGCATGTATTGCGATCTCCGAAACTGTTAGAGATGGGAAAGCGGTTAAATAGGGAAAGTTTTGGATAATCCTGTTTGTAATTCAATTCCGTTTAGTTTACGATTTTATCTCTTTTGGTTTTTACGATATTTGAAAAACAAAAATGGCGCATTTTCGAAAATATCCTGTATTTTCTTTATTTATAAAAGTTTCCGAAATCTGTAAAAGCTTTCTCATGGCAACTTTTTACGTAGGAAACGACTGTGTAGTCAGATTTTATTTCCAACGTTTCGATAGTTTGGAACCATCATCAACTTTTTTTTTCATATAGGCGCCATATTGGATTTTTACTGTTTTGAAAAGCCCTTGTTTTTGCCTTTACAAATATGTATCACACTTAGTAAAAAAAAGTTAGGTTATGGGTTGAAAAACAAAAAAAAAGTGATTTTGTTACGATTTTGGCAACGTCGCACGATGAAACACTCACACTTAGCCTGATTCTACTGCATTTAATCTCTTAACTACAATTAATAACAACATATCCTTATAAGTAATAGTTTCTCCTATGTGAAAATCTTTTGAAAACATAGAAATTACCCTTTTTGAAATTTTAACACAAAAAAGAAAGGAAAAAAACAATAATGTGTCAAATGACATAATAATTACCAAAATAAAATGTCTAATTTAACGTTCAAAATGTGACCCATTTGCTTCTATACATTTCGCACATTTTTTTGTCACCGATCTGGCAACTCGATCAATTGTGTTACAGTTAACATTGTTGATGATATAATACACTCGTACCGTGCAACAGAAAATAACGTCAAAAAAGCCATAACTTTTGAGAAATACATTAACGAATTGAATTATTATTTCTCAGAACACCAATATGACCCAACAATCATAAAATATTCGGAATAATCAAAAGTTCAGTAAATAATTTGATGAAATATATTTATCCGTGATGCATTAATGCTCTAGTAGACTTTGGATTTTAGACTAATGAAAATTTTTAAATCTGTCACGACTTCTGTCAGAACTGTAAACGCTTGTGTTTATTTAAACACGTTTTATGTCTTGACTCGGGCCTAGTGTTCAGAATGGCAGAAAATTTTTCGAATGAAGAAAAGTTGGATATGTTAGTATCATATATTAGAAATGAAAGGAATGCGGATAAGGCTGTCAACAATTATTTGGAAAATTACCCGGATAGACGACAACCCAACAAAAGGTATTTCTCTAAACTTGTAAAGAATTTACTTGAATTCGGAGCTTTTGGGAAACCTCGGTCTAAGAATTATAAGAAGGATGGTGAAAATCGTGACAGAAGTATTCAAGAATATTTTCATGAGAATCCTATGTCCTCTACAAAGATTGCTAGCAGGGAGCTACATACTTCTAAGTCAACAGTTCACGACGTTTTGAAAAAAACAACGTTATCGTCCGTATAAGCCCACCATAGTACAAGGACTTCGAGAAGGTGATTTTAACAGAAGAGTAACTTTTTGCAATTGGTACCAGGGAAGAAAATGTCAAGATAATTTGAACTTTGAAAATAATATTGTATGGACGGACGAAACTTATGTTACAAATTGCGGAATATTCAACAAGCATAATCGTCATTATTGGGCTACCGAAAACCCTCAGCTGCGCGAACAGCGTAGATTGCAAGTTCGATTTGGCTTTAATGTTTGGTGTGGAATGTATGGTGAGATTTTTTTCCATTTATTCTAAAAAATAATTATTCTTCTATCATTTGAATTATTTTAATATTCCTATCGTAAGAAGAAATTAACAATTTTATTTTAATATGAAATCAACTAATTGGGCCCTTTATTTATGATCAAACATTGACAGGACAAAGATACCTTGCAATGTTGCAAAATGAAATAGTACCAGCAATTATGGAAGTTCTCCCAGATAATGAGTTTCGTAATGTATGGTTTCAACATGACGGCTTCCCCGCCCATAATTCTAGGGAAGTACATTTTTTTTATCTGAGACATTTGGTGAAAGAATAATATCTAACAGTGGCCCGGTGCGGTGGCCAGCGAGGTCTCCCGACTTCTCTCCATTAGACTTTTATTTGTGGGGACATGTTAAAAACGAAATCTATGAATTTGATCCCCCAGAAAGTAGAGAAGTCCTCGAACAGCGAACGCGGTATGTTCTGTCCAATGTTAACCGTAACACAATTCATCGTGTTACCAAATCGGTGATAAAAAAATGTGAGAAATGTATAGAAGCAAATATGTCGCATTTTGAACGTTAAATTGGACATTTTATTTGGGTAATTAATTTGTCATTTGACACATTATTGTTTTTTCCTTTTTTTTGTGTTAAAATTTCAAAAAGGGTAATTTATATGTTTTCAAAAGATTTTCACATAGGAGAAACTATTACTTATAAGGATATGTTGTTATTAATTGTAGTTAAGAGATTAAATGCAGTAGAATCAGCTTATGCGTGAGTGTTTCATCGTACGACGTTGCCAAATTCGTAGTAAAATCATATTTTTTCGTTTTTCAACCCATAACCTAACCTTTTTCACTAAGTGTGATACATATTTGTAAAGACAAAAACAGGTGCTTTTCAAAACCGTGAAAATCCAATATGGCGCCCACATGAAAAAACAAAGTTGATGATGGTTCCAAACTATCGAAACGTGGGAAATAAAATCTGACTACAAAGGCGTTTTCTACGTAGAAAGTTGCTCTGATAAAGTTTTTACAGATTTCGGAAATTTTTATAAATAAAGAAAAGATAGGTTATTTCCGAAAATGCGTAATTTTGGTTTTTTCAAATATCGTAAAAACCAAAAGAGATAAAATCGTAAACTAAACGGCATTCAATTACAAACAGAATTGTCTAAAACTTTCCCTATTTCACCGCTATCCTATCTCTAACAGTTTCGGAGATCGCAATACATGCATCACCAATTTCGGGCACACTATATACATATCTAAAACTAGCCATACAAAATTATCGAATTTAACATCATCAAACTCCCTCTGAAGCACTGGACACATAAACAACAAAACCTTACACTAAATTACTTGCACTGAAGGGCCTCGGTGGTTCAGTGGTAAAAACGTGTGCCTCTGAACCAGAGGGTACCGGATTCGATCGCAGCGTTCTCCTTCCACTTTTTCAGTACATATTGTAACATCAATATCAACCGAGGTTCTAGCATTTTATTTGAGCAAGTTGAATGTCTGAACGTTCCGGCCTTTGGAGGGGGCGTAAATCCGTCGGTCCCGTGTTCATGCGATGTTGGGGACGTTAAAGATTCCCACCCTCATTGCAGAAAGGCAGGAGTTTTCAGGATAGTGAGGTGAAACTGCTCCCTGGCGTCGGTGATTGGCCATAGTCTCGGAAATATACCAGCGTTAAAGAAACGAAAAAAAAAACACTTACACTTATAAAAGAAACATCGTTTGTTAACTGAGTCGCAGGGTAGTATTTTCAATAGTCGCTAACTGGGACTCTAAAACCAATCTCTGAGGTCCATTTAAATCTAAATAATTAGTTTTAATAATATATCTTACTAATAGTGTACAATTCTTATGAAAATTCACTACTATAACGCACTTGCCGCGTTCCGAATCTATTATATGTTTATATATATATATATATATATATATATATATATATATATATATATATATATATATATATACATATATATATATATATATATATATATATATATATATATATATATATATATATATATATATATATATATATATATATATATATATTTCATACACCTAGGTACACAAGCAAAAAGACACAATTCATCAAATACGATTGAGTCAATTTTTTTTGAGTTGCCAGGTTAATTAAACGTTTAAGAGAAAATGTCGGTAATGAGGCATAAAAGAAGGTCAAAAGGAAATTAGTTTATCAATTTAGAAATGAAAAGTGATACGTATTGTAAATAAAATCAGTGTATCTTGATATATATACTGCATATTCTATATTTTGAAATCAATGATGACAACAAAACAAAGCCATACTCAGGTCAGGGGTCGAAAAAATTCATTTTATTAGAACCTGGAAAAGAAAAGTAAAAGTAAAACCAAAAGTCTACATCACATAAAGATATCTAAATATACCTACAGCAAAATTTAAAAGGAATTTCGTCACCTATATATAAAGTCAACGAAATGGACATCAAGCATAAAATAGTTTATATGTAGACAATGATTGTCATTAGTGTAAACTGTGATTGCAAATAAGCGTTTAAAACGATCAATATCGACTTAAACTAACAATAATTTCGAATACAGACTGTAAAGTGTGATTACAAAACGATTGCAAGGACGAAGTGTAGCTTAGGTAATTCAAAAGAACGTTTATAAACAAAAAACCAAGTTCTTCAATAGTATAGGTACAGAAAACTATGTTTGATCTTGTTTAATTTAAGCAGTAAATTGTACCTAGTTTTAGGACCTCGGTGGTTCAGAGGTAAGAACGTGTGCCTTTGAACCGAAGGGTACTGGGTTCGATCCCAGCGTACTCCTTTCACTTTTTCAGTACAAACTGTAAAATTAACATCAACCGAGGTTCTGGCATTGTATTTGAGCAAGTTGAATGTCTGCACGTTCCGCTCTTCGGAGGGGGCGTAAAGCCGTCGGTCCCGTGTCCATGCGATGTTGGGCACGTTAAAGATCCCTACCCTCCTTACAGAAAGACAGGGGTTCGACAAAATTTTCAGGATAGTGAGGTGAAACTGCTCCCTGGCGTCGGTGATTGGCCATAGTCGCGGAAATAGGCCGACGTTAAAGAAAAAAAAAAGTACCTAGTTTAAATGAAACTCTGTTGAATTTGGATAATAGGTTGCACCTAGTTTAGTAAAAAGAAAATGTACAGAATGAGAAAAAGATTTACTAAATTAAAGTGAAAGTAACAGTTTAAGGTCAAATGGCAATAAAGTTTTTGAAATCAATTATACATTAAAGGGTTAGGAAATTACAAATGACAAAAATTTAAGCTCATGTACAGCAGCTGAAAAAAATAAGCAAACAACAATTGCAGGAGACACAGAAAATTGGAAAAAAAGGAAAATCGAAAATTTCGTTTCCTTATATTTATTTCGAAAACCCTAAAAGATATCTCAGCTTGCTTTTTTCAAAAATTATCAGTACCCGATTACGTAACTTTTCCCTAATTTAACAGACTTTGTATCTCTTCAGATAAGCCAGTTCCCTCTATATATATATATATATATATATATATATATATATATATATATATATATATATATATATATATATATATATATATATATATATAATACATATCTATATATATATATATATATATATATATATATATATATATATATATATATATATAATATATCTATATATATATATATATATATATATATATATATATATATATATATATATATATATATATATATATATATATATATAGAGTAGCGCATTGAAAACGAAACAGACCGATTTGCGTCCAGAGAATTTTTTTTAAGAAACGCTGAAACACGTCAATTTTAATCTTGAGGGGGACATCTTTTGACATAAAACTCAACTTTGTCACATCAACCGCTTAAGGGACTATCAGAACATTTCTTATCGAAATGAGAGAAATGCGGTTTATTATTTCAATTTATCGGTCAGTTTGATACTTGATAGTACTACCGAAAATTGATTTCACAATGGTGTATTCTGTAGAAGAAAGGGTTGAAATAATTAATCTTTATTTCAAAAACGATGACAGTGCCAACCGTACCGCAAATTTGTTTAATGAACGACATCCGAACAGACATGTTAACAGAAAATACATTTTGGAGTAGTTGCAAAGTTTCGACGAAGTGGTTCAGTAGCCAACAAAAATCGGGATCCTGAACGTGAATTTCCGGTTAGAAATTGGACTACTGAGATTGAAGCTTTAGGACAAATTGCTGCAGACCCAACTTTGAGCACGAGAAAATTGGCCACTGTTTCAACCATCAAAAGAAGAACTATTCAGCGAATATTAAAGCATCATAAATTTTACCCGTATAAAATTGATCTTGTACAACAACTAAATGAAGATCACTTTGATTGGCGGCTGGAGTTTTGTGGAGTTACGACTGCACGAATAGCTGATAACGGAAACTTTCTGTTCAATATCTGTTTTTTAGACAAGTGAACGTTTTTATTAAACTCTACAGTCAATCGTCATAATTGTCGTTATTGGGCAGATAATAATCCAAGAAATTTTCACGAAGTCCACACTCAAACTCCACAGAAATTGAATGTCTTGACTGGAATTTTTGGAGACCGCTTAATCGGACCAATTTTTCTTGATGGCAATTTGAGTGGCAAAACGTATTTGGAGTTACTAGAAGATATCGCTTACCCTCTACTAATTGACATTGTTGAAAATGATGATCGCTGTCAAGAAAATCAATTAGTGTTTCAACAAGATGGAGCTACTCCGCATTTTTCACAACGTGTTAGAGAGTTTTTAAACAGAGAGTTTCCAGGGCAATGGACTGAGCGTAGAGGTGCTCTTGAGTGGCCCCATAGATCACCGGATATAACTCCTTTAGACTTCTTTCTATGGGACCATTTAAAGAGTAGAATTTTAGCAACAGAACCGGAGTCTCTGGAACAATTACGACGACGCATTGTTGTAGAATGCCGTCTAATAACTCTACAAATGCTCCAGAATGTCTCGTTTTGAACAAAATTTGTACTTTTGTATGGAAGTTGGTGGTCAACAATTTGAATACTTACCCAACTGAATAAACATTTTTGAACGTTTGGTTTTGTTTTTTAGGTTTTTTGGCGAAAAATTTACTAATTAATGCATTTCCTATCACAATGAATGAAATACGTTCTTGCAACCCCAACTGTGAATAATTTTTAACGAGTTGATAAAACTAAAAAAAAATAGTGTGGTGGATTCAGAAAAGAAAGAGCTTTCAATTGATGTAACACTCAAACCATGTTCCCTATTTAAAATATAAGGGTTGTTATCACCACCCTTAAGGGGTTTATGTGACAAAGTTGAGTTTTATGTCAAAACATGTCCCCATCAATATTGAAATTTCTCTGGACGCAAATCGGCCTGTTTCGTTTTTAATGCGCTACCCTGTATATATATATATATATATATATATATATATATATATATATATATATATATATATATATATATATATATATATATAAATTTAAAGGGACTTTGGATATGGGTTCAAGGGGACCTAATTCGCGCTCAATCAAATGACCTCCAAGGTAATTAAAAATTTAACATGAACACGGCTGGACAAACGAATTATAGCTGGTTGCTCACGGAACTTATGAACAGAGACAGTTACCAGTTACTGACTCTCACTGTCTTCCTTGTCGTGTAGTAATACAGAGTTATGATATAAGAACCAACAACATAGAGTAAAGTTTTGAACAAATTCTTAAAGTACTTTTCGCCACTTACCAGTTTACCGCAAGTAAAGGCGAGGTAGCTCAATTTTCAAAGGCTTCATCAAATTTTGTTAGAGTTTATATAACTTCCTTTAACTCGGGGAGAACAGTAATAGTAAATATTTTGCTGCCATTAGCCTCTTGACCTGAATTAATGACAGTGTTGTTAAACACTCAGAGTGTTCGTTGTAATAAGCTAAACGACATTGTTGCAAGTCCAAAGTTTAACCAACACGCCGCGCCGTGCTGTTCTGTACCGCATGAGTTTTAGGAATTAATTGTCCCAAGTCGGGATGAATCTGCATATTCCCGTGTATGCGGCATAGCAGCGCTCTCCAGTTAAATATAATCGTGAATTCCATATGCAGGATAGTCGATTATAATATTCAGGAACAACAAAGCTTGGTATAGCTGAATTGTAGTTTACAGTTCAGCAGTTCCATCAAAAATATTGGCTTTTCAATATTTACATACAAAGAAAGGCTACAACGATATCCTACTATGAAAAAGTCTGGTCGCACCAAGTGCGTTTTGGTAGTTAAATTTCATAGAAATGATCTACGCAATTTTTTTAGTGTTTTATTGTAAAAAATTCACAAATGAGGAGATCTCGACTATTGAATTTGGAAAAAATTCTTCAAATGAGCCCGAACTAGGCCCGCGAGAACACATATCCGGGCTCATTTTCAATTGATTATATATATATATATATATATATATATATATATATATATATACATATCTCCGATATTTTTAGAGATAGGGAGACGGTTAAATTAGCAATGTTTTGCAGCATTTCATGCTCGTTCCAAATATGACTTGTATTTTGCCCTGCCTTTTTTAGTTTTTGAGTTATTCAAAAAAAATTGTCGATTTCTTTTTTCTTCAATACCTGGCCTTGATCTGGTATGTCTAAGACTTGCACATTATCAGGTCACTTTTTACAGTGTAATCTTTTTGTGCTATTGTCAGCTTAGGATTATCATTTGTTTTTGACCTACAGGTATCAACGTTTGTTTTTATTATGGCAACCATATTGGATTTTTTACTCATGTTATATCCTGTGAAAAGAGCTTTCCAATGATGTACAACATGCTTGAGAAATCTTATAATTGCACTGAAAATTTTTGAGAATGCCCGTTTTGAGGATAGTAGGCTATAAAATCCAATACCAGAAAACATTTGAAAAAAAAAGGTGTTCAAAAAGCAGTAGGCCATGGAGTCCAACAATAGACTTCTACTTTTAACATAATTTTACAAATGACACGATTATTAACATTTTGGTTAAAAAATTATTTGACGATCCTAGCATTTTGAGCTGATCAACCGTCTTGTTGGTACCAAATCTCGTCTAAATTATCACGAACTCTTCTAGTTGTTAGTCAGATATCATTTTTCAGTAGATTAAGATACCTTTCCCCAGTTAAATTATTTTCAATAAAGAACGCACCAACAATGAAGTTACCTGACTTTTTTTTAAATTAACTGTCTACTCTACAAATAAAAATGACAGTTTTTTACCTAATAAGCCGCATCAGATATTAATAACAAATCTGTCTTGCAATCGTCTTTCTTCCTTTACATGGGGATTTTCATTTGCCCAATAATGCCTATTATGGCGATTATATACACCACAATTTGTAAATCTGGATTCATCAGTCCATATTATTTTCAAATGAAAATTTTCATCTTGCTGACATTGTCCTTGATACCATCTGCAGAATTGAAGTCGCTTAGGGTAATCGTCAACATTTAAGCCTTGTACGATTGCAGGTTTGTATGGGTGGTAATGACTTAGTTTAATACACGGTGTACCGTACTTTTTGGAACGTTAATTTGTTCACCATAAAACCGAACAGATTGCGGAGGGTTTTCGTTTGAAACCTGTAAGACGGCATTATTTCTTTCTTCATTTCTAGGCATTTGTAGTTTCTTTGCATGGAAGCTACCTTCGTTCAATAGATTGGTCACTATCCTGCAAAATATTTTGGTGTTTGGTTGTCGTCTTTCTGGGTAGTTGTTTTAATATGGATTTTCAGCTGCCTCAGTATTTCGGTTAGAACAAATATAACATTCCAACATGTCAAAATATTATTCATTGCTGAACGTATTATTAAATAATATTTAAAATAAACAGGAGACAAACTATTTAGTACAAAATTATCAGCAACGTGTTAAATATACCTTAGATTATTTAGATAATTAAGAATGGCAGTATTCCTAATTGTCACGATAGTGTTATATCCATAGCAACCTTTCTTCTGTTGTTTTTCAGTTGACTTACGTTTAAAAATCAAACAATTTTCAAAGGCGTCTTTGCAACTCATTATTCTGCTGTTTACTGAATTATGTTAGTAAATTTAGTCATTTACTAGATTTACCTATTTAATTAAAACATAACAATTTTTTTTTAGATAATTTGATGTAAAATATCATTTGTAATAATGGGCCGAATCATTGGTGCTTAAAGTTCCTATTTTTTATCTTGAATCATTACGAAAAATTATGTTAAAAGAAGAAGTCTATTGCTAGACTCTATGGCCTACTGATTTTTGAGCACTTTTTTTGTCATTGATTTTCTGGTATTGGATTTCATAACCTACTGCCCTCAAAATGGTTTTTCTCAAAATTGTCAGTGCAATTACAAAATTTTGCAAGCATGTTGTACACCTAAGCCAAAAAATCCAATATGGCTGCCATAATAAAAACAAACGTTGATACCTGTAGCTCAAAAAACAAATGAAAATTCAAAGTTGAGAATAGCACAAAAAGATTACACTGTAAAAAGTGTCCTGATAATGTGCAAGTCTTAGACATGTCAGATCAACGCCTACTTAGATATAGAAGAGAAAAGAAATTGACAAATTTTGTTTTTTTCTTCTAAATAACTCGAGAACGAAAAGAGGCAGGGCAAAATACAAGTCATATTTGGAACTAGCATGAAATTATACAAAATATTGCTGATTTAACCATCTCCCTATCTCTAATAATAACAGAGATTCCCATCCAGTTTGGAACACACTGTATATATATATATATATATATATATATATATATATATATATATATATATATATATATATATATGTATGAGTGTGTGTATGTGTGTGTGTCACGCCCATAACTCAAAAAATAATGGGCTGATTTTAATAAAATTTCCTTTTGCAAGTGGCTTGTAGAACTTGCTTGAATATCACTGTGAGACACTCAACGTGGATAAGCCGCTTAGGATACTAAACATAAACTCTCAAGGTATCCGTAAAAAGATCAACCTTCTAGATCTCTATTTGTGTTAGTTGAAGTATCTTGAGGTGGTGTGTATGACGGAAACCTGGTTGACCAAGGAAGAAGTTAGCGTTAGAAAATTGACAATTATAGTGTTGCTATCTATTTTTGTAGACGCAATATGGTTGGAAGCGGTCTTATTATTTTAGTTAGAAGTGACCTAGAATTTGTAGAGTTAAATGTAAGGAATGTTTCTTTGAGTGAACAATTGTTTAAGGCAGTCTTCGTAACCGTGTTATATAAATAAGTTTCGCTAAATGTAGGTTGTGTTTATCGCACTAAAACCTACTTTTTGGCAGGTTAGAAGAAGTTCTTATCCAATTAAATGACAAGGGAACTCCTGCATTTGTATGTGGTGATTATAATTTAAAAAATTTAGATGAATACAGTGCGAATGTTGTGAAGTTACAAGATTTCATGGCTTTTTACGGTTTCTTTGCATGTTTTAGTCAGATTTCGCGAAGACAGGGTGCCTTGGTTTCTTGTATTAATAACATATTTTGCAATGCACACTCAGCTGATATTAAGACTGAAACATTAACAAATACAATAGGAGATTACAACACGCAGTTATTATCGTATAGATTATAGATCAGACTCCTGTTGAATATGTGTAGAAGAGGTCATTCAGTTAGGAGAATATATCCCACTTTGTGTATCTTTTGAATAGTGCATCCTGAGAACTGGTCTATCGGGAGCCAGTGGCGCCAAAAAATTATTTTTTTTTCTCCGAGTTTGATGCTTCGTTTCAGATTGCGTTTCCGGTTGTCAGAAAAAGATCCATGCCCGGAAAAATTGCTCCCAAACCATGGATATCAGCGGAACTTGTAAGAGAGGGTTGTTTGCTTCGTGATTTTCCACTTCTACTGGATACGGTTACGGATCCGTAATGCAATAAGTTGTATAATAGTCTAAAGAAACAGCATGGTGCTAGGTTACAAGACCCAAACAAAAAGATACTATGAAAATAAAATCCCTATGGCTTCAAACCGAAATAAAACTATGTGGGAAGTAATTAAAGAAAATGTCATCGTGGGGAAGATGAACAGCAAGGCGACAAATCTGAGTATTCTATCTGGTGACGGGGTCGTTTTGAAAGATCCTAATATGATTGCTGACAGTCCCAATGCGCACTTTGTCGACCCTGTTAAGTATCTGATAAAAAACTGTGACATAAATTGTGCATTGAAAAATAGCTCTAATCCCTATTCTATGTTTTTATATCAGTCTTAGAGGACCATGTATTAGAGATCATAAAATTAGTTGCAGTTAAAAATTCATTAGGAGTAGATGAAACACCATGTAGTCTTCTTGGCGGGGTTGCTCATCTTGTGGTGTCTCCACTAACTTACCTTATAAATGTGTCGTTTGAGATCGGTTGTTTTCTAAGCGTCTGAAGACGGACATTGTCGTCTCTCTCTTTAAGAAGAGAGATTCGCGTCTTTTGGACAATTACAGAGCGATTGCGCTGCTTTCGTCTTTTTTCCAAGATCTTTGAGAAGGCATTTCTGCTAAGACTCGGGTCCTTTTTGGAGAGATAAAATTTGCTGTCTCTGTGCTAATTTGGCTTTTATGGGCGGCTGTATACTTAGGATGCCGTGCCTAGCACCTACCTGACGGTTTTGGATTTTATAAATAGTCGGTCCAAATCCGCTGGGTTGTTCTTCGATATTTCTAGAGCGTTTGATGCGGTCAACCATTCCCTTTTATTGCAAAAATTGGAGCATTATGGCATAAGAGAAAATGCATGTTTATGGCTAAAAAACTACTTGTCTGCGAGAAGTCAGGCTGTCAGGATACGACAGGCAGGTAAGAACAATATGTCTGGATTTTCATCCATGTCGAGCGGCGCGCCGCAGGGCAGCATATTGGGCCCTGTTTTGTTTACAATTTTTATTCACGATATTGTTTATGATCTTCAACAATATCACTTAACTTTGTACGCAGATGACACCACTGCTGCAATCTCAGGGGAAAGTTTTGGAGAGCTTGGTGCTGCAGCTAATGTGTGTGTGTGTGTGTCTCAGGTGTCAGCCTGGTGTTCGCGAAATGGTCTTGTTCTTAAGAGGCGGAAGACTGAAATGCTTCTTTTTTTTTTCTCTGGTGGGTGTGCATCCGAATCTGAGCCTATATGTAAGGTCTGATAACGGTTCAATAAGACAGGGCACGTTTGTAAAGTTTTTAGAACTCCATCTGGATTCTAACTTATCATGGGATGTCCATGTTGACCATGTTGTGGCCTCTCTTGATTCTAGGAATTACGCGTTGCTGCGTTTCTGGCGTTCGTGATTTGCGTTCTTTGAACCGTGATCGTCTAAGGGACTCCCTGTGTCTCTCAGTGCTATAACTCTCTTGTATTGTAAGTCAGGTCACCTCTGCTCAAATGGTGTCTTTTGACTCTGGCCACGGAGGCTCCAACTATTATGCTGTTGATAACCAACAGGTTTTACAATATGGAATTTGTTCCTTGTGTTCCTCTTTTTGGCACTCATCCTAATATTCCTAATATCGAGGCACCTCCTTTGTGTAAACCCCTTTCCAGTGGGACCAGGTGCCATTCGCATATCAATCTAGCATTGAGTTTGACCTCCAAAGCCATTGAAAGATCAGGGATCTTTTTTTTATCGTAACCACTTACTGAGCTATTAGGTGGATCTTCAATAGTATTCATCTGCACACCAAACGCCATGGCCATCGCATTCGATCTCTTGTTCGAACTCAGTTTTTACGTTGCCTGCTTGATGGTCTTTTTTGTTTCCACCTCGCAATGGACACTGCAAAAGTCTAGACACCTGCCTTCTTGGGATTTGGTTATCTTCGTCTAAATGGTATTTGTAGTCCAGTGCGTTATAATTGACGCCTTTCAATGGCAGACTTTTCGAACGGTCTTCTTCGATTTGTGCTTCTCTCTTTCATTATCCTTTCTCTTCTCCTATTTCCTACTTTGCTTAGGATTTACGTTCAACTTCTCCAGTTCACTCAGTTTAATTACAGGTATCTCCTCCATTTTCCAGTGAAAATGTATTACGCTCCATGACCTGCTTCTCAATGGCGTCCTGTACCTAAAATTTTCCCTGACTTTTATAAGCATACCGCTGCTAGTAGTAAGACGACCGCGTCTGTTGTTAAATCCTCGACTATCCCATTCCCTTTTGCCTCTACTATCAAATCTATCATCCTTGGAATTACTTTCTTTCCAGTCTTATTCACATCTTTGCTGGGTCCACCACTGAAAAGTAACTTGCACATATGCCAGTTTTTCTGGATTGATCTGTCTCACTTTTGACCTTTATTGTGTTTCGTCTTATGTTTCTTTGATCTCAGGAGTTGTCAGAGTTTTTATTTTCTTCCCTCTTCTTGGTTTTCACTTGTCTGAATAGCTCTCCGCACTTGAATATCTTGGCGTTGCGCAGTGGCCTGCTATTTCCATTAACCCACAGGGCTTTGATATGTCTTATGTATCTTTCAATTTTCGTCATTATTAATTTTAAATAAAATTTTCAACTAAATAAAACATATACACATTTTAAATAATATCTACTTCACCCATTTCAGTTATTTTTATTACTGTGATGCATTTATTTCTCTGTAATTAAAGCAAGGGTTATTATTTTAGAACTCTTGACAATACACTTTACTTTTTTCATAAAACGTATGTATTTGTTTAGAGCAGATTTTTATCAAAGCCGTACTAGTTGATCCTCACTATCCTGGAAATTTTGCGGAACCCCCTGGCTTTCTGTAGAGAGGAGAGGGATTTGTAATGTACCCAACATCGCATGGACATGGGCCCGACGGTTTTAAGCCCCCTACGAAGGGTGGAATGTGCAGACATTCAACTTGCTCAAATACAATGCCACAACCTCGGTTGAGGTTAACTGTACAGTATGTACTAAAAAAATGAAAGAGGAACCGTGGAAATGGAACCCAGTACTCCTTGGTTCAGAGGGACATGTCCTTACAACTGAACCACATAGGCTTTAACATAGTTCTTATTGTGCTTAAAATTTCGTTATTTCGTTGAAAAGAGAGTGAGGTGGGGGCTACAGGAGCTTACAAAGAATTCTGTTATCTGACAAACGAAGACGAAATATATGATGCCACAGAATATGTGTGTTTCTATGGGCACGAATGTATGGAGTCATATTATACATTTTATTCACTAGGAAAATAATCTAATAATATATCAATAAATGTTATAATGGAAAAATATAAAACGTGTAACAATATATATATATATATATATATATATATATATATATATATATATATATATATATATATATATATATATATATATATATATATATATATGTTATATACAACAAAAAGCAACACATGCGCGTTATGGTAGCGTATTTCCAAAAATATATTTCCTAATTATAATTACTCAATTTTCTAATAGCCCTAGAGGACAGTATGTGTACCAAATATAATCAAACCACTATCATAATTTTCGAAGACAATTTTTTATGGTAGTGATTTTTAAAGATTTTTTGAAAAATTTGCTACAATAACGCACTTGCTGCATCTAGACTTTCTAAGTAGTTACTGAGAATGTAAGAATACAATTTGGATAATACTTCCAACTAAAAGTTTACACTATTTTCTAAAATCTAATTTGATTAAACCATTAATGCCTCTAATCAAAATGGTAGTTTTTTGAATACGTAACTCAATTTAAAAAATCCAGATACTGTTGTATTGGAGGGTGAACTGATTTATCGCCTAAAGCTGGACGTTCTAGAGAAGTATCATTGTAATCTATCGACTACTATCGTGTTTCGATTTTCAATTTTTCAAGCGTAACCCTAATAAAGCAGGTGGTATTTAGAGATGTCAGAATCGTTTTCATTTATCAAGTTTAGGCTACTGGGAACAGCCCAAATTATAGCGAAGCAGGAGGTAAATCGGTACCGGCAAAAGCTGTGGTTCAACAACCCCTTGCCGTTAACCGATGCTGTGACATTTGTCATGAAATAGTTACGCATGAGCTTATATACGCTTCAGCTACTGTAAAGCCCGTCCCGAACCTACAAAGCATAATCAACAATTAATTTCTTTAATATTATGTTAAGTATTTGTACATTTGCTTATGTAATTATTAAAAGAGTATGAAACGTTTGAGTCGCTCCTGCTTAAAGTAGTAGAACATATATGTGTAAAGTTCGATGCTTTTGTTTTTCTAATGGCATCCATATAGAAATTTTACCTTTTAGCGAATTTTTTTTTTAATTCGCTAATGAGAAGTTCTGTGTTTATATATATATATATATATATATATATATATATATATATATATATATATATATATATATATATATATATATATATATATATCCGACCGATAACTCAAAAAATAATGGACCGTTTTTTGATAAAATTTGATGAGTACCTGCCTTTTGCAAGTGGCTTGGACAAGTTTGTTATCCAGGAAAATCGGACCAGGTTTTCCTGAAAAATTTTGTGTTTTCTTTCTAAAAAAATTTATATCTCCGGAAATAAGAGTCAACCCTGTACTTTTTAATTTTCTAGCTTTAAAGACAAATAAGTTATGGGCAGTTAAAGAAACAAATTTTAGAGTTTTCCTTAAAACATCAAACTCGCAATTAAAAAAGTCAGAATTGGCAATGTTTAGGCAAACAACGTGAAAAAAATACGGATTGTGAAAAGAAAATGTTGCAAGAAGAGTCATTGCCCTTCATTTTACTAAAATGTTACAGAAAATTCATTTCAAATAGACCCTTCCTCTGATGCTTTGGCTGTCAATTTAGTTAAGTTGATGCTTTCGCTGTAGGTTTAGTGAAGTTTATGGTTTAACGGTCTATAATTTTTCGCTAATTTTCGTAGAACAAATTCGTTAATGCATTTTTGCATTTTTACGAAAATATGATGCGTTTGTAAGAAAAAAATCTGGACGCAGTAAGTGCGTTTTGGTAACGAATTTTCATTAAATCCTTCATTAACTCAATTTGCTGCTAACGTAAGCTTTGTTGGTTAGGAAACCAACTTAAGTTTATTTTCGGAAAATTTTTGTATATTTTCAAACCATAAGTAATTTTGATAAAATATAGTACATTGATTCCACTACATAGTCTATTAAAAACATTTTTATGGAAATTCACTTCCATAACACACTTGCTGCATCCAGACTTTTTAAAAATGTTTATATATTTTCAAACAATAAAGTTATTTCGATTAAATATGGTACATTGTTTCTACTATATAGGCAACCAAGTTTGATGCCTGCTTTCATCAAAGAGAGACATCGGCTATTACAAATATTTTAAAGAATATTCGCTACCATAACGCACTTGCTGCGTCCAGACTTTTTGGATTACGCTAAAAAGGAGATCTTTAATGGTGTTCACATATCGTTGAAATATGCATTTTGAGGTGGTTTTTGACAAAATGATAGTTTATTGATTGCAATAAAATACATAAAAGTTGATTACGCCATGGAAGTTGACTCTTTGAACAAATAAACTTAATGGAATGTATAGATAATTCATGTGACAATTTTACATTGAAGTTAGATATCTAGATAGTAATCTTGTTAAAGAGGTTTGTGGAATTGCTCTAGAAAAGAGAAGATTCATTGCGTTAGCAACTGAAGACAACTAGGCCAAGAAAAATCCACATTTTTTTTCCAAGTTATTATGGAAAAACCAGTATCTGTAGATTTAATTTTCTGGTTGCACCACGCACATAAATAATAGCTAAAGAGTAAGTCACTAAATATTTACGTACGTAAATGGTGCGTTGGTGAAAATTAGTTGGCTGTGGCTGTTAAACAATCAAACTACCTTATTTGACGACCTGGGTTGTCAACAATCAAACTGTCAGTCATTCGTCAAATTTATCCAGCAGTGAGATTATCGTCTTATACTGTTACAAGTTTCTATTATTTCTACGAAATGACTCATAAATATTTAAACTAAGAGAAGTTTGACATGTTAAAAAACATAAAGCACACAGAAAGGTGCCGGTAGCCGTCTCAGACTCTTATTTGAATACAATTACAGAAATACTGTAACCTCACAGAAAAATCCTTTACATATTTGGGAGCAATTTATTATATTACGGAAGTTTCAAACAGATGATGTTTGTAATACGGTTGTAATACCGATGACATACGGATGTAATGATTGTTATACGGTTGTAATACGGATGACATACAGGTGACACCGAACGTGCAAATAGTACCCTTCAATGTACAGAAAATGATACAAGACATCTCCAGCAGCGTGGCGTCACACAGGTATTCCCAAAACGGACATACATACAATCCTGAAGCAAATAACGCACTGCCCATACAAGCCAAAAATTGTTCTAGCATTAAACACCGATGAGCTTCGTGCAGAGCTTGACTTTTGTGGCGCTCAAAGATGTGAAGATCAGTGGGATATCTCATCAAAAGTCATCTAGGCTGATGAAATACGATATACCAATTGTTACATTGTTACTTTTCGAAAGCACTTTATATATATATATATATATATATATATATATATATATATATATATATATATATATATATATATATATATATATATATATATATTTAAAAAATTCTTTACTTACATTGGTTCCAAATTTCTTTTTTTTTTCAATTATAATTCCACATTAGGTGCCATAATTTTGATTTCACGTAAATTTTCAGCAAATTTTCGTATAAAAAGTTATTGTAAAAAAATCTTTGCGAATTCACGTTGAAAACATTTTTCGAATTTTACTGAAAACTGTTTGTATAGCATTGAAAATTGGCATATTGGAACCCTACTTTAGCCATTTAAGTTTAGTAAATGTAACGAACCTAAAATCAGCGCTGCTCGAATGCAACCGAATAGACATTAAAATAACACAAGCAAATCTTATAAATAGTTTAAGAAACAGATCAAATATACCTACACAAAAACAACCAATGACATTTTTAGGCGTTTTTAGGCATTTTTTGCCTTACCACAAAGACCTGTTCCCAACAAATTTATTAAAAAATTTCAACCACTACCTGTCTTACAATAAATACCAAACTTTCCTCCTAGGCCCATATCTCATATAAGACCCTTACTACAATTACTTATTTTCCGACAAATAGTAAAGTTTTCGGTGGTCAACCACCTCAAATTATCGCATGTCTAGCAGGACAAAAAATGCATTTTCGAGGCCCCCGCAAATACAAAATCGACCATCCATACAACCTACTCCGATAGAAATATGCACACCAGGATATCCAAATGACGAAGTCCCAAATTACCTACCAAACGAATCACAACACGAAAATTATTATCAAAATCGAAACCGAACATTTTCACTAATATTCTGAAAATGACACAGAAAACCCGGATTTTCAAGAAGAAGCCTCAGAAAATCGCTTGTCACCATAGATATCAATAATGACTCTTACCAAATTACCCTTCTTTGTCTTACCCTGTTTGAATCTAAAAAGTCTAATAGATACGGGTGCTTCAGACAGCATAAAAGATGCAGGCCCGGCATGTGAATTTTTCTCGAAATACCTTTTCAAAAAACCTTTCTCTGTAAAATCTGCAGGATAAATTACTAAAGGCATTGATAAGATCAAATATCCCCTGTTAAAGGAATATGGTATAAATCATTCCTCTTCTTGTAGAATTATAAAATGGCATGAGATATTTGATGCTCTTATGGGTTCCGAAAACTGAAAACTAAAGTAGATTATGAAAAACGAACTATAAAGTTTGGAGAAATTGAAATACCATTTTTCTTCAAATAAATGCACTAGATTATCAAACTTGCACTATTCACATTCAAATGCCAGTAAATATAAAAAACGGAACAGTTTTAAATCCAGACATGGAAAACCATCTAGCTCATATACCAGAATCAATAGCTGAAGCTAAATCTAGATACCGTTCTATACCAGATGCAATCAAAAATAATTTAAAGGTTGCTGAAATTCATTTTTCTGAACAAATCGAAATCGAGCCTTTTCAAGATTTTAAAGAAACGTCTAAATTTCCAAATTCAATTGACTTTGACGTATGACAACAACTTAGAACAGACCACCTAAATTCTGAAGAAAAACAAAAATTATTAAACTTATGTCACCGTCATAGAAACATAATTTATCATAAAAGTTCAAACCTTACATTTACAAATGCCATTAAACACGATATACGAACTCGTGATAACGACCCTATACATGTGAATTCTTAACTACACCCCTACTACTTAGAAACCGAAATACAAAAATAAACCCAAAATTTATTAAATAACAAAATTGTAAAGCCATCTATATCCCTTTATTCCTCTCCTGTAGGGATTATATAAAAATATGAACTCGCCAGGCAAGAAAAAATAGCGACTGGTTATTAATTATAGGAAACTTAAGGAGAAAACAATACCCATTACCAAAGGTCGATGAGATCCTAGACAACATAGGAAAATGTCCTTATTTTACTACCCTTGAATTATCAGCAGTCGTTCACCAGATTGAATTAATTCCTAAAAGTAAAGGATAACCAGCCTTCCGCGGAAATAACGGTTATTATGAGTATTCTGAAATACCCATGGTCTCCGTAATTCGGCTAAAAGTTTGAAAAGGGTAATGGATAACCTTTTTAGAGAGTTGTTGTACAAAAGCTGCTTTGTTCACATGGACGATATCGTCATAACACATCAATCATATCAAACAAATATTTCAAAAATTAGAGGACGTTAATCTAAAAGTACAATTAGATAAATCAGAGTTCCTTAGAAGAAAAGTCAAGTTTTTAGGCCATGTGATCTCAATAGATGGGCTCAGACCGAATCCCAATAAAATAAAATGTATAAAAGGCTTCCCTATACCAAAAACACAAAAACAAATAAAAGCCTTTCTAGGACTTATCGGATGCTACAGACGGTTTATAAAAAAAAATTCCAAAATTGTCTATCCCCTCACAAAACGTCCAAATAAAGACTCTACCCTTGGTTATAACGATCCAGAATACATTAAAATATACAAACTTATAATAAATTTACTTCTCCTAGCATATCCAAGTTTCGACAAACAATTTCACTTGACAACAGACGCAAGTAACATAGGGTTAGGAGGCGTATTATCTCAAGATGAAAGACCTATCGCATTTTACTCTAGAACCCTTAATTCAGAGGAAATAAATTATAGGAGGTACTATTGAAAAAGAGCTGCTATCGATAGTATAAAAACACTAAGCGTTTCAGACCTTATCTTTTCAGAAGAAAATTCTCTATAGAAAGAGATCATAAACCTCTTGTTTGGCTTTTTATGTAAAAGAACCAAACTCAATTTTAGTTAAATGGAGTTTCAAATTAAAGTAGTTTGATTATAAAATATAAAAAAGGAAAGGATAATGTCGTAGCATACGCCGTTTCCAGAACAGCAATTAAGCTGTAGAAGACGAAATAGGTTTAGAATCCCTTTTAGGAAACGTAGACCCTTCAGACCTAAGAATAATTCTTGAAGACGAAGACCTAATACAACTAGGACTTAATCGTTTAAACGGTATGAATCAACCTACCCAAAATAAGGAACTTAGCGACTCTCAAACACAACACACTGCTGCCGAAAATCTTGTGTTCTGCCTACCTATATCGGAAGGGCCAATCACTCATTTGAAAAATCTAATTTTAATTTGTCACCTATCGGAAAATCGTTAAAAACTACAAACCCTTTTCGAAATAAACAAATTAAATCATATTTACAAAAAGGACAATACTTCACTTAATACTTTTCTTAAAGAAAAAATTAACCCATCTAATGTGTATGGTGTTTTGTTTGAAAACCAAGAAATTGAAAGATTATTTATGCTAATAGCCTCAAATGTTTTTAACAGCTCAGTAAAAATAATAAAATGCTCCAAACAAGTCCAAAATATCACGTCAATTAACGCACAAAAACAAATTATTCAAAATTACCATCAGAATAACCACAACGGCATTAGTGGGACAAATGAACATCTAAAATTAAATTTGTATTGGCCAAATATGCAAAAATCCATAAATAGTTTTACAAATAAATGAAACATTTGCTTTCAAGCAAAATATGAGCGGCGACCCTATAAGTTGCCCTTCTCGGTATCCTCATTAGTCAAAAAACTTTTGAAGTAATACATGCAGATGTGTTTTGTTTTGACAATCATAAACTTCTTACCACTGCAGATGTATTTAGTAAATATGCACAAGCTTATTGTATTAAAGACGCAACAACTCTGACGCTCCTAAGTAAAACCAGGTACTTTTTCTCTCATCATAATTATGCTTCAACCCTTATATGTGGCCCAGAATTTGATAACCTAACCCTTAAGGAATATTGTGACTTATTTATTATAACATTACGCATAACTACCTCTCAAAATGCTGACTCAAATTCCCCAGTTGAAAGATTTCATTCAACTATATTGGAAAAATTAGGAACAATGTAATTAGAGAACCCCTTAGAAAAACATATTGATCTTATGATTATCTTAATATACGATCAATTAATTCACTCATTAACAAGTCATACTCCATTTTCTCTTCTTTACGGTCCATATCACAAACTAGAACCTATAGACCCGCATAAGACATATAAAGAACATAATCATAGAAACCTTAAAGAAATATTGGTCTTTTTCGATCAAATATACAGAAAATCAAAAGAAAAGTCAGAAACTATTCGCCAAAGAAAAAATTAAAACCGCAATAACAAACATCAAATACAGGAAGAACACTTAGCTATTAGAGTACCTCATATAAAGAAAACTAACCCTTTATACAAAATATATCAAAACCCAGTTCAAGTAAATGAAAACAAATTCCTTCTACCTGACTCACAAAAGAAAACTGCTCATTTGCTAAATGTAAAAAGAGTGAGAAAGAAATTTCCTTTGCAGAGACCTCATCCAGGTCCGCCAACTCGAAGACAAAAATCACTAAGATTAGATAGCCAAAATAGTTAATCATAATTTTATTTTTACTTTAATGTATCTAGGTATTTTTTAAAATAATTTCAAATTTTCATTACGACGATCCTAATAAATTAAACAAAAAACTCAAATAGACTTTCGAAATTTTTTCGCACATATTATAATAATTAAAAAAAATTGTACAAAAACAATAGTTCACTAACAAACATCTTCAGATGATAGTTGACAGATTTGATAAACTAGTTAATGAAAAGAAAAGTCTGGACGCAGCAAATGCCTAATGGTAGTGAATTTTTATATATGTTTTTTTAAAGAAAGCAGGCATCAAATTTGGTTACCAGTATAACCTATATAGTAGAAACAATGTGCCATGTTTCATCAAAATAACTTTATTGTTTGAAAATGTACAAAAGTTTCCGAAAGTAAACTACCATAACGTAGTTGCTGCGTCCCGAATTTCTTTTCTTACAAACATGCATTATATTTCGACGGAAAATGCAAAAATGCAATAAGATAAGGCAGTTTCGATTAAAAAAAGAAAATTTGTATCACCAACGACTTATGGCCCACCCTGTGATTGCAGAATTATTTCTAAAATATAACTCAAGACACACTATAATTAATCTATACAATTTTTTTTGTATCTTGTATAATAACGGATATCTTGAACTTTATTGATTTTTTAAGAAAATTCGACAAAAATTATATACCAATTAAACGAAAAACTCTATAGCTAAGACTACTGCCAAAGCATCAGAGAAAGGGTCTATTTGAAATGAATTTTCTGAAATATTTTAGTAAAATGAAGGACAATGACGGTTGAAGCGAAGACTTCAGGTTTTTTAAAGCATTCTTCTTGAGATATCTTCTTTCCATAGCTCATATTAGTTTCAGGTTCTTTGCCTAAATGTTGCCAATTTTGACGTTTCAATTCGCGGCTTTGAGGTTTTGAGAAAAACCCCAATTTATTTTTCTTTAAATGCCTATAACTTTTTTGTCTTTTAACCTACAGAGCAGGTGACTTACCTAAAATGACATAAACCCGTTAACCAAATTTAGTTTCCCTTACTTTGTTATTTCCGGAGATATTATTTCTTTCGAAAGAAAATACAAAATTTTCTCGAACTTGTCCAAGCCACTTGCAAAAGGAAGGTATTCACCAAATTTAATCAAAATCGGCACATTATTTTTTTTTGAGTTATCGGTGTGATACTTATATAAATAAATAAATATATATATATATATATATATATATATATATATATATATATATATATATATATATATATATATATATTAATATAAATCGAAACTGACCCCGAATATGTGTCCTAGGGGGCCTAATTAGCGCTCAGCTGAAGAAAATTTGTCAAAGTTAAAAAGTCGGGATCTCCTCACTAGTGCACCTCACTTTTTTTAAAGAAAAGTCACTAAAATAATAAATGTATTTAGTTTGAAGCTTCATTGGTTAAAATTGTTAAATGTAAAATTATTATCTCTTTTAATTTCAATGAACTTACAAACATTGAAATATTTCATTGAACATAATTAACACAAATAAGACAACATATCGGATTACTTTATACTAAAAATGAATTATTTAAATCTCACAAAAAAATCACATAATTTAAATTATTCATTTTCCTAAATTTATAATGTAGCGAGAGATATTAAATTAGAGAGAATTAAATTTTTTTACCAGAAGTCTCAATTTTACGCCTCATACCCGGTTAATATTTTCAAATAACCCTTTACCTAAAAACAGAGGACCCTTATACCCAAAGTTCATAATATTGGAACAATCTCAACGTAACATGAACACTAGACATGAAGTTACCACTTACAAAAGAGAAATATGAAACCATCTCAGTTCAGCCCAACTGAAGAAGCTGAAAACTGAACAACAACCCTTGGAAGCCTCGCAGCATCCACTGTTACATACTAGCCACATATGTGCAACTACATTATAACAGTAACCATCCTCATGACTGTAATGATTTGCTCCAAGAGGAGATGGACACCCCTATTAAAGAGAAAACCATCCCAAGTTGAACACGAGGACCTGCTCAAAACTATCGGTGGAGGAAATACGTCACCAACAATACAGCTAACATAATTGATATTAGAATATTCCACAGTTACCCGAATAACCAGGCAGAAGGCATCGGCCGGAATCTGTTGAATTTTAACATAAAATTTGATGGTTTATTGAGTGTATATTATAAACTGTTTATTAATCATTTCCTTTGTGAACATAGACTAACTTCGATAATCATAGGCAGAAGCTAGCACTCGGCAAATGTAACGCTTCGAATTCAAACTTATCTCGGTGTTCAAATTTATTATAATTTATATTTATAATACTATTATAAGTAACACATTGTAGTACCTAATTAAATAAAGTTTTAAACATATATATATATATATATATATATATATATATATATATATATATATATATATATATATATATATATATATATATATAATTATTACTAAATTTTTTTGAAAAACACAGTCTAATCCACGACAGGCAGTATGGATTCCGTCAGAGTAGATCAACTGCCGACCTCCTTTCCTTTGTCACCCATTATTGGAGCAGGTCTATGGAACTACACGGGGAATCCCAGATTGTCGCTCTAGACATATCCAAAGCATTATACCAGGTCTGGCACGCAGCGCTGCTTAATAAACTTCCGGCCTATGGCCTACCACCAAAACTCTGTACCTGGACAGCAAATTTCCTCTCCACCCGGAGCATTTCTGTTGTGGTGGATGGCCATTCCACTAAACTGTATCCAATTAATGCAGGAGTCCCCCAAGGTTCAGCTTTTGCCACTACTTTGTTTCTTCTCCACACCAATGACCTCCTCTCTAGCACATCGAACCCAGTTCACAGTTACGCGGACAACAGCACCCTCCACTCAAATATACAATATTCTAAGCCTATCTCTTTAGCCCAAATAGATGAGGATCGCAGACTCGCAGAGGTTTCTGTCTCTGTGGATCTCCAAAAAATATTAGACTGGGAAAGTAGAAATCTTGTAAAATTCAACTCCACCAAATCTCAGTCTTGCTTTCTATCTCATAAGAGATACACCAGCCATAGACCCATCACAATGAACAACCAAGTTATTCAAAGTAATGAGTCCTTCTTATTTGTTGGCATTTGTGTGGATCGAAATCTCAATTGGCACCAACATGTTACATCAATTGCAAAAGCGGCTGCTAAGAAATCAGGTTTCCTCTTCCGGGATCGCAAATACTTTTCACCAGCTAATCTCTATACCTTATATACTTTATAAATAGGGCCAAACCTTAAATACTGCTCCTACATCTGGGGTGTCGCTGTCGCTTCTACACAAGCTACTATGGACTCTATTCAGAAGAGAGCTATACGTCTCATTGGTGACCCTACCCTCACACAAAGGCTGTCAT
Source organism: Tillus elongatus (assembly GCA_964006375.1). Classification (NCBI taxonomy): domain Eukaryota; kingdom Metazoa; phylum Arthropoda; class Insecta; order Coleoptera; family Cleridae; genus Tillus; species Tillus elongatus. The sequence continues at coordinate 112,467,475 of OZ023262.1, read as the reverse complement.
CCCTTGCTCACCGACGTGCCGTTGGTGACCTCTCTCTCTTTTATAGATATCGGCACAGGCACTGCTCAGATGAGCTTTCTTCCATAGTTCCTCTACCTGCTGCCCCCAACAGATCTACCAGAGAAACATAGCGAATTCACCCTTTTGCTTCGTTTGTCCCGATGACTCCGAACCTCCAAACCTTCAAATCCAGAATTAACATGTTGCTTTTTTCCTCCTTGTCGACACCCACGGCACGATAGTATTTAGGCTGTGAGCCCTCGTGGTGTGTTGTTAAAATTATATATATATATATATATATATATATATATATATATATATATATATATATATATATATATATATATATATATATGTTCAGAAAGATTTCCGCGGTCTTTAATGTGAGACATGCTTGGTTCTCGGGTTAAACCGCGTCCAGAATTTAAGGAAACTCGACGTTTCGACTCCTGTTTTGAAGCCAATTTCAAGAGGTAAAGGAAATATGTAAGGACACTCTAAGGCCTCAATCTGCCTACTCCTTAGAGTGATGGACAAAGGTGGGTAAAGGGAATATGTAAGGACACTGTAAGGCCTCAATCTGCCTACTCCTTAGAGCGGTGGATAAAGGTATGTTGGGTTGTTGTAGCTCGATTACGGGGCCTCAGTCTGCCTACTCCCCAAATCTCGCCGGAGATCGTCTGTGAGCTCTCAGTGTGTTCAACCCTAGGCCTCAGAGAGATCTGGCAGTTCGTTGCAAGTCTTGTCTTATATATGTCGTTCCGTCTACCTGTTGCGTCATCAGTGAGAGTAGTGGGGTCACCGTCAATTAAGTGGGGGGCTTTGGTCACGGTATCTAGAGGAGGATTAAGAGGGTCACCGGCATTTGTTGAGTCAGATAATGATGCAATAAAATTTTCTGTGGAATTTATTTCCTTTTTGTGTGTTTGTAAAGAAGATATAATAGGTTTCCAAGTAGTCGGAAGGCGAAGACCATCATCTCTCTTATTTAAACAATCGGGACGTTTTTCAATCTCGATTGCTTCGGGGATAATTCTCGTTTTGAAATTGTAAACCGGTGCTATTGTTTTGGCATTATCGAAGTCTATTTTGTGCCCTGTATGAATATGATGCATGGTCAGTGCCGATGAGGTTATATCAAAACCGTATTCACAACAGACCAAAAACTGTCAAATCTTATAAAAACTCCCAAGGATACGATTCCAACCGAATCCCACGGAGTTTACGAAATTCCTTGTTCCGACTGTTTCCGAACTTATGTAGGACAAACAAACAGACGCATCTACAATAGAATATACGAACACACCCTCGCAGTTAGAAAATCCGACCCCTCATCGGCACTGGCCATGCATCATATTCATACAGGGCACAAAATAGACTTCGATAATGCCAAAACAATAGCACCGGTTTACAATTTCAAAACGAGAATTATCCGCGAAGCAATCGAGATTGAAAAACGTCCCGATTGTTTAAATAAGAGAGATGATGGTCTTCGCCTTCCGACTACTTGGAAACCTATTATATCTTCTTTACAAACACACAAAAAGGAAATAAATTCCACAGACAATTTTATTGCATCATTATCTGACTCAACAAATGCCGGTGACTCTCTTAATCCTCCTCTAGATACCGTGACCAAAGCCCCCCACTTAATTGACGGTGACCCCACTACTCTCACTGATGACGCAACAGGTATACAGAACGACATATATAAGACAAGAGTTGCAACGAACTGCCAGATCTCTCTGAGGCCTATGGTTGAACACACTGAGACCTCACAGACGATCTCTGGCGAGATATGGGGAGTAGGCAGATTGAGGCCCCGTAATCGAGCTACAACAACCCAACCTACCTTTATCCACCGCTCTAAGGAGTAGGCAGATTGAGGCCTTAGAGTGTCCTTACATATTTCCTTTACCTACCTTTGTCCACCACTCTAAGGAGTAGGCAGATTGAGGCCTTAGAGTGTCCTTACATATTTTCTTTACCCACCTTTGTCCATCATTCTAAGGAGTAGGCAGATTGAGGCCTTAGAGTGTCCTTACATATTCCCTTTACCCACCTTTGTCCATCACTCTAAGGAGTAGGCAGATTGAGGCCTTAGAGTGTCCTTACATATTTCCTTTACCTACCTTTGTCCATCACTCTAAGGAGTAGGCAGATTGAGGGTTTAGAGTGTCCTTACATATTTCCTTTACCCACCTTTGTCCACCACTCTAAGGAGTAGGCAGATTGAGGCCTTAGAGTGTCCTTTCATATTCCCTTTACCCACCTTTGTCCATCACTCTAAGAAGTAGGCAGATTGAGGCCTTAGAGTGTCCTTACATATTTCCTTTACCTCTTGAAAATGGCTCCAAAACAGGAGCCGAAACGTCGAGTTTCCATAAATTCTGGACGCGGTTTAACCCGAGAACCAAGCACGTCTCATATATATATATATATATATATATATATATATATATATATATATATATATATATATATATATATATATATATATATATATATATATATAAATTTGCGTGTGTGCGTATCACACCAATAATTAAAAAATAACAGGCCTATTTTATGAAATTTTGCATGTTCGTTAGCCGGGAAAATTGGACCAGATTTTCCGCAAAAATTTTGAAAAATTAATATCTCAAAAAATTAAAAAACCATGTCACCAAATTTAGTAGGTAGGTTTACAATATAAATACACCAAAATTTAAATTTCTGTGTTACAAGAAAAAAAGTTATGAATAATATTTGGTGCCAGATCATTTCCATGAAAATTCATTACCATAACGCACTTGCTGCGTTTAAGATTTTTTCCATGAAAATTCCCAATAAAAAATTGCTAAAAACTTACGTCTTGCATCTTTCATTCCTAACACGGGTATGTCAACACATAACCTCGTAGTAACAATTGTACGGCTTCAAACAATCTCTGCGAAATTTATATTTGATCTTGCCCTACGTTATTGCATTATTCTTTTCTTAGGTTAAGCCTATATGCTACTTGAATTGTCCGATATGTTTTTATATTAAAGCGAACTGGACCATTACCATTAATGTCATAATAAATAAAATAAACTTGGCAGTGTTTAGGAGTGTCAGAGCCGCTCCATTAATCAGGTCTGGGCTGGCCGAAGCTGTGTAAATTAGAGGGGGTGTAATTTGGCGGATGGGAGGTTGTGGTGCAACAGCCGATCACTGCGGTCGCCGGTTGCTGGTTACCGTTACTCTGTCACCGTGTCGGCCCCCGGGTCAAGCCAACTAGTGGCTTGCGGCTCGTGATGGATAGCCGCTCGTTTTATCTCTACAGCGCTTTTAAATTCGCACAAAGTCACGTTCGGAAGTAGGACTTTGTCACACCTACAAATTTTGTTAATTTATACGGATGTGATGTCGTGGCCGGCGGCCTAATAAGATATACGCCACCATTAGGGTGACAAAATTGCGTTATATCATTAGGCCCGTATCACGCACCTAACCGTATTTAATAAGCCCAAAAGAGAATTTTATTATTAATCAGCACTCTCATAATGCCGCGGCCAATGCTGCCGACATTGGGGTGATGAAAATTGAATCTTTGCTCACAAGGTTAGAGTAAATATGTACATATATGTGTGCGTACATTAATGAAATATGGGTAATGCTGCTACACTAATGGGATGGAAAACAATCCCCTGACAATTTACTACCCACTTCTAAACGTAAAAGTTTCGATGGTTAAGCAGATTATGGTGTATATAAAGTAGCGCAAAAACTCAATAAAACTGATAATAATATAATAATCTTTATTGGTCCTTTTGCTACAAAATCCAGTAGATAAGACATGTCAGGATTAGATAAAAATACAAGAATATAAGAAAACAAACACAGATATCACAGACAACAGACATCTTCGTCTATAAAAATAAAAACCATAATCTTACAATGTTCTATAGTGACCAGTACTAAGAAAAATTCAAAAAAAAATATTCGTGGCGCAGCAAGTGCGTTATAGTAGCGAATTTTCATAAGATTTGTATACTGGTATTATACGGCATATTAGCAAACTTAATACTTTAAACATACACGGACTTTGAAGATCGATTTTATAGGTCCCAGCACGCGCACATTTGAAGATTTTTTTCTAAAGTGTTACTATTGATGTCTCTCTATTAACAAAAAAATCTTGTACTCTAACTCCTTTTGAGAAAAATGCCCAAAACTCAATTTTATATGAAGGCAAAGAACTAAATTTTGCTATATCTGTAGATAGTGTAAGCCTCTTTGAAAGAAACCGGTTTTTTCAATATCAACAATAACAAAATTATGATTTCAGACTCAAAGGTGACAAACTTATTCAGGCGTTTAAACAAAAATGAGATTTTCTTCAAAATATATGAAATCTGTGCACTATTGTTTTTCCATACGCCAAAATAAAACATAAAAAAACTCTGCACGCAGCAAGTGCGTTATGGCAGTGAATTTTTATTAAAATGCTTTGAATATCAAATATGTCTTTTTAATGCAAGCAGTCATCAATTTGGTTACCGGTATAACCTATATAGTAGAAACAATATGCCATATTTTATCAAAATAACTAATTTCTTGAAAATGTACAAAAAATTTCCGACAATAAACTTTAAACGTTGGTTTCCCAGCCAACAAACCTTAGGTTAATAGCAAATTGAGTTATTGAAATTTGAAGCATTTTAAGAAAATTTGTTACCAAAACGCACTTACTGCGTCTTGATTTTTTTTCTTACAAACATATTTCGATAAGAAAATGCAATAAAATAAGGCTCTTCGAAAAAAAATATTGTAGGGATCACCTACACCATGGGCCAGCCGATGATTGTCAAAATAATTCTATAAGACGCAGCTCAAGATACCCTATAATTAACTTATACAATTTTTTCTCGTCTCTTGTATAATAATATTTATATTGAGCTTTACCGTAGAACTTTGTCACCCTGTATATATGTAAGCAGATCAAAACTGAACATAAACCCGGATATGGATTCCAGGGGGGCTAGTTTGCGCTCATTTGAAGAAATCTTTTTAAAATTCTAAAGTCGCAGTCTCCTCATTGACGAATTTTTTGTACGAAAATTAGCTAAAAAATTATGGACCGTTAAACCATAAACTTAACTAAAACTATCGCCAAAGCATTAGCAAGAAAATAACTAACCTGTTTCATATCAGTCCCTTTTGTAAAACGTCCATCATTTATATGTGTTAATAAAACGTAACAAACCCTGTTTAGTCCACTCACCAACATTAATAAAGGAATAATTTGTATATAAAAAATATACCAAATAACACAAATAATTTGCAGCTGAAACTGATAACAATAAACATAACATATAAACGATCTCATACCATAGGATAAACGTCAGTTACAGCGTCTAACAGACCTGCGCAATAATATCAAATGTTCTGTTACCAGGCAACGACATACTAGATCTCATATAACCGAGGTTTGCCATTGTCAATGAAACGCGGTAATATTAAAAATAAATGTTTCAAATTGCTGAATTTTAACACATAGTTAGGTCTTTCCCAAAGCAATATGTACAGTAAATTTTATCTAAATGCCTTTGTAATTTTCAGAGAAAAATTTTTTTTTGAAAGAAAACTAAAAATTTTTCCTGAAAACCTTATCCGATTTTCCTGGCTAACGAACTCGTCCAAGCTATTGATAAAAGAAAGGCACTTGCCGAGTTTCATCAAAATAGGTTAATGAGTTTTTGAGTTATCGGTTGGATATATACATATATATATATATATATATATATATATATATATATATATATATATATATATATATATATATATATATATATATATATATATATATATATATTATAAACATATAAAAATCGACTCTGACCCCGGATATGGGTTCTAGTGGCCCAAATTCGCGCTCATTAGAAAATTTTGTTGCAAAGTCTCACCATCGATACCTCTATTATTGAATTTTTTTAATAAAAATTTACTAAAACATACATTTAGCGAATTGGATTCGATCGCGTAATCTTCAGCTTATGAGGCAAAGCGGGACGTGTCTGAGTTATCTGGGTATACGTCAAAAAACATTTTGTTTAGGTGATACATTAGATCGGCTTCATGCCCGGGATATTATGTTCAAAGTATACGTAACAATTAGTAGAGTTACCATTGAAATATCCCACGACTGTTTCGGTCTTATATGACGTCTTATGTTTAAGTTTAAAGATAAAAAAAAAGATTTTAGAATCATTTCCATTCATACTTGGCCAGATTTTGTTTACATTCGAACTATATTATGCGACAGCATAATATATCTATGCTGCGCTAAGACTGTATTTGAAGCGATTCGTAAAGCTATAATTACAATGTCTTTTAATAATTGTTTGAATCCCCCCAGTTAAATAACAATTACTTGGCAAATTTTTAATTTCATGTAGTCTGTCATTTTCCATAACTGAGGTCGAGATTTCACGATTGTTGGTTCGGGTAGTATGTGTTATGCCTGGTATATATTTAGTCTGTTTACCGTTGATGTGTGGTTTATACCTGTTGTATGAATCAATCTACGCTGGGAAATTAACTAGCCTGTCTGTCAGGCATTGGACTTTAACCACTAAGTCGTCTCAACGCATGTCTTTGGAATTTTATTTTTGATTTGAAAGAAACTCTATATTGGGTACCAAATTACTTAAAATTTTCAACCTAGATTTAGTTGCACTATTTCTAGACACATGTAAAGTCTTATTCCCGTCACTCTGATATTTGCAAAGATACAGTGTTTTCAAAAAGTTCTCCCCGACTTTTGACCGGAAAAACTTAAGCATAAAGGCTGATTAACGAACTCGACCTCGAATTTCGCTCAGACAAGACTCTTGCCAAGTTTGATTGACATCAGTTGAGTATTTTTTGAGTTATCGCTCCGATACACACACACACGCACACACACACACACACAGCCACACACACACACACACACACATATATATATATATATATATATATATATATATATATATATATATATATATATATATATATATATATATATATATATATATATATATATATATATATATACAGTGTGTAAAAGCCAAATGGAATAAATTCATTATTTCGGTTACTGTACATTCTTATAAAAAATCCCGAAACACGTCAAATTTAAATTATAAATTGACATTTTTCAACGTGAAAATGCGATCCCTACCTTCACCCTCCTTCGAATGACAGGTACAACTTGTGATATGTCGTTTGAAAGGTCTCTTCATTCTCTATTCAAAAAGGTTATTGTTTTCAAGTTTATTGCAACAATTAAGATAGAATATAATAAAATCATGTGGTTACTGAAATTTGCTACAAAATACTCAAAACCTATTACAATATTGTAATTAGTATACCCAAAACTTATTTCCTGTTTAGATCTTGAAGATAAGAAAGTAAGCAAAAACCATAGTAATGTGCTTTTTACATTGTATCCATTAAAAATACATTAAAGAGTTTCCAAGACAATGTTGGTTTGTTTAAAACGCCTAAGCAAATTGTTTTGTAATTATAGGTTGTCATTTAAATTGTGAATATTATAATTTTAGTTTGAATTTCGTTAACTTCAATTCTGAAAAATGGTTAGATTATCGGAAATACATAAAAAGTCTGGACGCAGCAAGTGCGTTATGGTAGTGAATTTTCATAGAAATGATCTGGTACAAAATATTTTATTATAACTTTTTTTTCTTGTAACATAGAAATCTAAATTTTGGTGCATAGTTTACTTTTTATATTGTAAACCTACCTACCAAATTTGGTTATCATAGATTTTATATTTTTTAAGATAAAAAAATTTTTCAAATGAAAACTCAAAATTTTCCCGGAAAACCTCGTCCAATTTTTCTAAATAACGAACTTGTCAAAGCCATTTACAAAAGGAAGGTACATGCCAAATTTTATTAAAATCGGCTTATTACTTTTTGAGATATGAATTTTTTTCAAATGAAAACTCAAAATGTTCCCGGAAAACCTCGTCCGATTTTCTTGACTAACAAACATGTCAAAGCTATTTACAAAAGTAAGGTATGCGCCAAATTTTATTAAAATCGGCTTATTACTTTTTGAGATATGAATTTTTTTTTAATGAAAACTCAACATTTTCCCGGAAAACCTCGCCCGTTTTTCCTGACTAACAAACATGTCAAAGCCATTGACAAAAGGAAGGTACGTGCCCAATTTTATTAAAATCGGTTTATTACTTTTTGAGATATGAATTTTTTTCGAATGAAAACTCAAAATTTTCCCGGAAAACCTCGTCCGATTTTCCTGACTAACGAATTTATCCAAGCTATTAACAAAAGAAAGGTACATGCCAAATTTTATCAAAATCGGCTTATTATTTTTTGAGTTATCGGTGTGATACATATATATATATATATATATATATATATATATATATATATATATATATATATATATATAAATATATATATAAATATATATATATATATATATATATATATATATATATATATATATATATATATATATATATATATATATATATATATATAAATATATATATAAATATATATATATATATATATATATATATATATATATATATATAAACATATAAAAATTGAAACTGACCCCGGATATGGGTTCTAGGGGTCCTAGTTTGCGCTCATTTGTAAAAAATTTTTCAAAATTCAAAAGTCGGGATCTCCCCATTAGTGAATTTTTTCTACGAAAATTCACTAAAATAACAGCTATAATGATTGGTTACGGAGATAAAACCCAAAGACAACATGAAGTAACTCGCCTATTTCATGAGAACTTTCCTGATTTACCGCCTATATCCCAAGGAACAATAATTAGTAAAATAGAGAAGCAGTTTCGCGAGTTGGCACATGTAAGGCAGATAAAAAAAGCAGCCATCGCACTGAGTGATGAAATCAGATTAGATGTGATGCTTGAATTTGTGAAAAACCCACATACAACGGCTAGACAGGCATCCACTACATTTAATGTTAACCATGTATCGATAGTTAACATATTAAAAGAAAATAAAATGCATCCCTATAAAATAATACCTACTCAGGAGCTCATGGAAGACGATTTTGATATAACTTATTTTTGTGAGCGAATGATGGACATGTTGGATAACAATATTATCCAATTAAAAGACGTTATGTTTTCTGATGAGTGTACTTTTTCACTTAGCGATCATGCTAATCGGCAAAATTGTCGCTACTGGGCAACAAGGACAAATCCTGACTGGATGAGAGAAGAACACACTCAATACCCTCAGAAGGTTAATGTTTGGGCAGGGATTGTTGGAAACCATATTATTGGTCCCTTTTTCATTGAGGGTAATTTAAATGGCGATAATTATTTGGCACTACAATGATGTCGTTCCAACTTTGGCAAATTTAGATCCTGATACAGGAAACCCTCAAGTTCCAGTAAATACGATATGGTTTCAGCAGGATGGAGCACCACCACATTACCAATTCGTTGTCCGACAGTACCTTTATGCAATATTTCTCAACCTGTGGATAGGGAGGCGAGAATCGATAGAATGGCCAGCGCGATCACCTGATCCCAAGCAACAAATTAAGGCATGTTAACCAGCACTCGAGTCCAAATAACCTAACCAAGTTGTAATTTAGTAATAATTAACCACAATATTGCCTTAATTGTCAGAATGACTACAAATTTGGAAATGCGGCTCCGAACTAGCTTATTTTTGACTATTAACATTACTCAAAAGTCAGTAACTTACAAGTAGCTAAATTGGGAAAAAATTGGTTTAATTTTACCCATAAAATATACTTGAATATACTTTTGTGTTTCAATTCCAGAGTTGGTAATTTTTAGGTCGAAGTGTGCCCTAAATTGGACTGAAAATCGACTACTAAGCCCAGATACCTGAAATACCTAATTTAAGGTAATTTATTACCTAATATTAACCTGCAATATGTCTCTGTGGTATAGTAAATTGGAGGTCTTCTTATGAAGTCCAGCTTACATATATATTACCAATTTCATTGCAATACAGCACAGGAAATATTTTAGGCACTGAGCTAACCTAAAATGGCTTTCTATCGGCTATAAAGTCATAATTACTGCAGAAATGGTCTTCCAAGTCAAATTGCCTACCTTCAAGTTGAAAATACCCATAAAATCTGACTTGAAATAAAAATTGTCCTCAAAGTTCAAAGTGTACAGCAGTGAAATACATTTGTGAATCTTAAAGGTGTGTCTGTTGATAAACTTCATCAATAAAAGTTTATTCTTCTTGTTAATGTGCGTGCACCAGTAACGAATATAGTGTTACAATGCCTCTTTGAAACCAATAAAATTTTACAGACATACTACAAACTATTATAGAGTAGTAAAGAATGCTCACAGAAAAATAGTGATAGATGCTGATCATTCAAAGTGGCTTACATCAAATTAGCACGTTTCCCTCTTCAATATAATACATTCATTTTCATGCCAAATGGAGTGAAGCAGTGGCAACACGGTCAGCTGTCATGTTTATGTTTATTTACTTACTTTTTTTTGTTTCTATTTTCTATTCATGTCTATATATTATGGAATCAAAGAACAAAAGCGCTGTATAATCATCCCTATATGTCTCTCTGTTGTGCACGGATATAAGTAATATATATATATTTATATACACGAAAATGTTTCATTTCTAATAAATTCAAACAAAATTCGTTTACCATATAGTCGAAATTCCCATAATTGGACAAAATGCCTTCAAAGTTTGGTTAGTTTGCCCTGTCATTAAGAATTGTGACTTATAGGTAAAAAAATAGGGCAAAATTAACTTTCAGGTCAATAATGTTAGAAGGGCAGCCATATTAAATTAATTTTGCGGTATCCATCTTGATTGTATTGGAAAATGAAAAATAATTTTTTGTTAAATATAGTGTATTCAAATTTTAGTTCGATAAAAACATTAAATAATGATTGTATACCATGACGACAAGATATTTTTGTGTTGTTTACATCACCAATCCTTCAAAATCAGAATTTCAAGAATTTTGAATAATTTTTTATTTTCACTAATTTTATCTTTTATACCGGCGCTCGAATTTTATCGAAGTATCATTATCATGTTAACAGAAAAAAATACAACCGCAGTGGGTTTTGTCTTTATACAGTGCGAATCACCTTTATCATTGTTGCAAATATTTGAAGTAAGTTCTTTGATCATTCAAGATGTCATTTTTTGACAAAGATGGACAATATCTCTACTACTCTACTGTTTGTTTATACATACATAACCACAGATCCTGCAGAACCGAATAATGTGACATGCGTATGCGTAGTTGGTTGTTAAGAACGTCACGGCACTCGGCGCCTAGATGTCAGATTCAAGTAAAGCGTAGCACATATTTACCAATATATTACGTCCAATGGCCTAATGTTGAATGAAAATGCCCTAAATATAACTAAAACGCCTTGGTCGAAACGCCTTGCTGGACCTATTATCGACTTCCATATTACTTTGACTTTATTCCCCACCTTGGTAATATACACTTAAATTTTACTTGAAAATGACCTGTGGTGATTTGGTGGCTGACCTATTGGTAGGGCGATTTTACGTCAATTTGACTTTAAATGTTGCTTGGGATCTTACCTTATTAGACTTCTTTTTATGGGCATATGTGAAGAGCATTGTGTACAAAACTAAACCTTTTGATTTAAATGACTTAAAAGAACGAATAACGCTTGCGAGGTTAGAAGACAGTTTATATTTAAGATTAGGGTGTTGATAAGAAGTTTGCGGTGAACATTTACTTCATTGACATTCATAGTTCTTTTTAGTGTTTTACATTTCATTACATTTTGCATTACATTTTAGTTTCTTATTGTATTGTAGCGAATTTCAGTAACCACATGATTTTATTTTGTTCTATCTTAATTGTTGCAATACACTTGAAAACGAAAGCATTTTTGAATAGAGAATGAACAGACCTTTCAAACGACATATCACAAGCCTATACTTCCCCTTTAAAAAATTGGGGGTTGTACCTGTCATTCGAAGGGGCTTGAAGGTAGGGATCGCATTTTCACGTTGAAAAGTGTCAATTTATATTTTAAATTTGGCGTGTTTCGGGATTTTTTATAAGAATGTACAGTAACCGAAATAATGAATTTATTCCATTTGGCTTTTACACACTGTATATATAAACATATAAAAATTTTAACGGACCTTGGTTTGGAGTTCTGATGAGTGATGCTTATCTGAAGAATTTTTTAAAAGCTTTTCATCGTGACCTCCCTAATAGCGAATCTTTCTTAATAAAAATTCGCTAACAGGTCGATTTTTAATGTGCTCTATTTTTTACTATATCTGCTTTTATTTAAGGGAAATTTTATTAATCTATTTACTAAGAAATTTAAACCGGCTGTTTTTTGTGAAAATCATAAGATCGAGTTTTATTGTCAAAAACTAAGTTTTTTATACAAAAATCTCACCCCTATCGCCATATCTCTTCAAAGAGTAGCTAACCTTTCGAAACTTTTAAATTCGATGGTGGTGTGATACATATTCTTAAAGTGAATCTAATTCTCCATACAGCAACACCATTTTTTTGCAGGAATATAATAAAGTGAGTAACAACATTTCTATTATCAGTAACACCTAACACAAGTGAAGCCTGTAAAGAATTACATATCCCAGTCTTACCAGTCTTATCATACCTAGGATATGATACTTCAATATCTCAAAGTCTGTAAAAAATGTTCAAAATATTGGGCTTCTTGTAGCAAAACAACTCTAGAGATTTTGTTGTATACTAGGTCGTCTCTAGGAGTGAAGATTGGAATCTGTGATGAGCACTGATAAGTAGAATTTGGAGAACCGAATTCATCACATTACAGTTTTTAGACCTAACTGGTCTAAAAACTGTATTATGGTAAATTGGGTTCTCCTTAGGTTTAAAAACTGTATGGCGATGAATTGGGTTCTCCAAATTGTATTTATAGGTCGTATCTGCAACATTCGACTGATGATAACCATTATATGCTCTGTGACATGTGACATCAAAACTAATCGAGCATCAGTTTGATTTTTTTTTCTGATAATAGTAGTAAATTTACGTTTAAGTTGTCGTGCAAAGTGAATATGTATAATTTCCGGCTTTTGCTTTTTTTAAATAATTATTAAATTGTACGTAAAATGCGTTTATCAATAGCTCAAAGAATTGAAGTCCTAATGATGATTGGTTGAATGTTGAACACGCCGAAAATATTATCACACTACAAAATCATACTGTAGGAAAATACTCACCTCCACTTTCTAGGTCCTTTTCAAATCTGCTCATGAAAGTATCCGCAATAAACGGATACAGGGGGTTGCTCAATGCCGTGCCTTGGGTTTATTCAAAAAACTCTTTATTGACTTTTTTTGTTTAAGACGGAGTTGTTAAAGTCGAATGTTCTTCTCAGATCTCTTCATTTGTGTTATTCATTTTAAACAACTATTCTAAATACGTTAACGTTTGTTTTGCGGGAACGCTAGGGAAAAAAAGAGTTTACATCAAATTAAATCAAAACCGCGCCTGCAACCAATTTAACATCTTCAATTGCATTAAAAAAATCAAGCGAGTTTGTTACTATATAACTTTTTTGTTTAACGGGCAAGATTTACACTCAGATGCCAACCACTTCGCTAAATTGTATTTTGGGGAATCCAGAACCGAAACAATAGGTTTCATCGATTTCCCAGTTTATATATTTTTGGAACACAATGCTTTTTGGGGGCTTTTGGCTTTGCAACTTTTCTAAGCCTCTTTCCGAGCCTTTTGTTACAAAGTTTTGAGAACTTTTTAGCTACTTTTAACATTAGAAATGGTATGAGTTTTATATCTAGTTTCATATATGGCCCAGTCTTGTTATTTCGTTTTTGTCCAAATTCACAACCTTGTCTTTATCTGCTCAATCATAAAAACAATCTTTCTTTCTCAACCCTCCAGCTATTTTCAGTTGATTAAAATGTTGGTTATTAGTGGATTTTATGTACTCAATTTTTTTGAATTTTTATATTTGCATGCTTCTCGAATAAAGTTTGTTTAAGGTTCACGATTTTTTTTAATTTTCGTTTCAATACCAGCAATTACCTCTACCATATCGTCCTTTTGTGAATGTAAACCAAATTTCAGCCTGTTGTTTAAGAGGTCGATTTCATTTTTATTAAGCGACTGTGACGAAAAATTTTCTAGGAGCACAAAAACGATTATAAAGATAGAATTCATAACGCAATAAAGACAGGGCCGTATAAAAACCCAAATGAAAACTCCGTATCAAAAATAACTTGTGGTATTGAACTGTTTAAAAAGTTGTCACAACCCTATAACAAGAGACTTACGAAGAGGGTTATAAATTGCAAGTCCAAAAGATTTCAAACAGTATTGTCTTTCAAAAATCAATATAACTGTAAAATCGATGAGACATATTGTTCCGGATATATATTCCCCTACATACAATTTAGCAAACTGATAACACATTCACTTGAATATGTTAATAAAATTAAAGATAATAAGTTGGTTGAAGCCCAGGTTGTTATTTCATTTGATGTACCCTCTTTGTTTCCTAGCGTTCCCACAAAACAAACGTTAACATATCTAGAACAGTTGTTAAAAATTTGTGTGTGTGTGTGTTTTCGTTTCTTCAACGTCGGTCTATTTCCGCGACTGTGGCCAATCACCGACGCCAGGGAGCTGTTTTACCTCACTATCCTGGAAACAATAAGTTTTTTTTTAATAAACCGATCGCAATTTATTGAGGATCTTTTCATGAGTATGGTTTCGTTGTGTGGATGAAATTTTCGCAGTGTTAAACACAAACATTTTAGAAATAGACGATAATATTGCCAAATGGAAGAGCAAATTTGACTATAAAATTTACCGACGAATTTTGAACTTAATAAATTAACTACTACTTCTAAATGTACAATCTGATAAAAATAAAGACACTAGGACACTAGGATTCTATCTTCATAGGAAGGCAACCACCACCTACCTATCCTGAAACGAGAGAAGAGTCGCTGACACTGGGGTGGTGCCCATTGGAGGATCATGTTGCGAAGGGGCCTCCCTCTTCCCTTTTCCCTTTTTTGTACGTATATTGTCCAGCAGTTATCGTTACTAAATATCCGGAAATTGGGAACCAATTTAGAGTGCATATTTTTCTCATAACTCATGTCTGCTACTGCAATGTCAATTCCATTCCATGTTCTAAGTTACGACGCGTGGAAATTAAAATTCATCCTGCATATTCGAGATTTATCACAGCTTTTCGCAATTAGAGCATATATTGTCATCTCTCGCAATACATGTCAATATTTTGATAATAAATCATGTTGCTGGTTGATATTCGACAAATGTATTACATGTACAAAGCAACCAGGTCACTTCTACATTTATTATTGAGGTATAAATATTCTTTGTTCATCTCGCTGCCAATAATGGAATTTTTAATCTTTTCATCGATTGCCTGACTAGTTGAGGGATCGTGTTTTACGGGAAATATCATTTTACTTTTCACTATCTATGTTATGTATCACTGCTAAACTGGCAAAGCTTTCTGATCTAATTAATTGTTCAATCATAAATTCTATCCCTATAAATTATACGATGCAAAATATACAAGGTGTTTGGCGATTTGAGTTTATGACTTTCTAGTCCGAATTTAAAAGAAAAGATTTGTTTTTTTGCCAAAAGGAATAATGTGAAATTTGCTTGATATACATGGTGCGTTCGGTTAAAATGGAAGTATGATGAATTAGCTTTGTTATTTTAACATCCTATAGGATTTTCCTTTTAGCAAATTTTCGTTAATAAAAAATCGCTAATACAAAGATCACGATGAAAAGCTTTTGAAAAAATTTCTTCAGATGAGCGCCAATTTGGGTCTCTAGAACCCAAAAGGAATGTCCGTTGAAATTTGTATATGTATATATATATATATATATATATATATATATATATATATATATATTATATATATATATATATATATATATATATATATATATATATATATATATATATATATATATATATATATATAGAGAGAGAGAGAGAGAGTGAGAGGTCGATTTGAAAGCAGGACACCCTAATAACTTTTATATTTATAGCGCGATTTTGACTAAACTTTTTGTGAAATGTGGAAGGGGGAAAAGTATACTTTGGAGCCAAGTATCCCGTTTTCTTAACATCAACCAAGACCAACTAGATCACTTTTAGAGGCTCAAAATTACAAAAAATTATATTAGCGATTTTTTTTTTACAAACAAACTGCGCACGCCACTGAATTCGGTGTCGGCTAATACGGGTCTTTACCGAAATTCATGAAAAACTATTGGATATTAATAGTTCTACGCCTAAATGGAGAATAGGGGTATACATTATGAATTTAAGGTTCTTATCCAGTAATCCATGTCATAGCAAATAAATGTTTTTAATTGAAATGTAATTTTTAATTTGGTCCAATAAAAGACACGCATTGTATTTATTAAATACAAAATCAACAGCCCAATTCGCCATTTACTCATAGAATCATTAATATCCAATATTTTTCCATGAAATTTGGTAAAGACCCATTTTAGCGGACGGCGAATTCAGCGGCGAAGATTTTTACTAAAAATATCGCTAATATGGTTTTTGAAATTTTCAGCTTTTAAAAGTGATCTAGTAGACCTTGGATGTTAAAAAAACGGGATGCAACTTGGGTCTAAAGTATACTTGTCCCCCTTCCATATTTAAAAAAAGTTTGGTGAAAATCTCTTTATAAATAAAAAAGGTATGAGAGTGACCCACTTTCAAATGGGTCACACTATATGTATATATATATATATATATATATATATATATATATATATATATATATATATATATATATATATATATATCTATATATATATATATATATATATATATATATATATATATATATATATATATATATATATATATATATATATATATATATATGAATGAATCCGAGCGATAACTCCAAGAATACTAAATTGATTTCAATCAAACATGGCAAAAATCTTGCTTGGGCGAAAACCGAAGTCTAGTTCGTTAATGAGCCCTTATGCTCCAAAATCGGGGAAAACTTTTCTAAAACGCTATATGTTTGTAAGTATCAGAGTAACTGGAAAGCAACTTTACATATGGCTTGAAATAGTGCCAGTAAACCTACGTTGTGAATTTCAAGTAATTTGGTACACAATATTTAGAGTGTCATTCAAATTAGAAATCAAATCCCAAAGACATGCTTTGAGACGACTTAGTGGTTAAAGTACAATCCCTGACAGGCAGTGTAGTTAACTGCCACGCGTAGATTGATTCATACAACAGTTATAAATCATTCATCAACGGTAACCAAGCTAAATATATACCAGGCAGAAAACATACTACCCGAACCAACAATCGTGTAATATCGTCTACAAATATGGAACATGACAGATGACATGAACAATTTCCAAGTCATTGTTATTTAACTGGGGAATTCAATTTATTTTTAAAATACACTATATTTGTAGCTTGATGAACGGCCCCAGATACAGTTTTAGCACAGTATAGATATATTATGTTGTGGTTTCGGACTGAAAATCGTGAAATCACAGCCGAAATTATGGAAAATGACAAACTACATGAAATTAAAAATTTGCCAAGTGATTATTATTTAACTGGGGATTCCATCCATTATTGAAATACACTATATTTGTAGCTTTATGAACGACTTCAGATACAGTTTTAGCGCAGCATAGATATATTATGCTGTCGCATAATATAGTAGAAATGTAAACAAAATCAAGCCAAGTCTCTATAAAAATGATTCTAAAATAGTTTCTTTTATCTTCAAACTTCTTATACAGCCGTGAAATGTGCTTCAATGGTAATTCTAATAATTCTGTAATTAATTGTTACGTATACTTTGAATATAATATCGCGGGCATCAACCGATCCATTGCATCATGTGAACTAAACGTCAGTTGACGTATGCCTAGATAGCTGAGAAGCGTCGCGCTTACCTCATAAGCAGAAGGGTACGCGATCGAATCCAGCTCGTATGTTTTATTTTGACATTTGGAGAAACAATTGTGCACGGATTTCATACGTTTCGAACATAATCTCATTTTTGTTTACAATATCTAAATAAGTTTGTCACCTTTGAATCTGAAATTACAATTTTGATATTGTCCATATTGAAAAAACCGGTGTGACTAGGTTGACTAAAACGAAATCATACTGGCGATTAATAAGGAAAAATAACTGCTACGTTTATAATTTGGCACATACTTTACTTTTCTAAATATAAATTGAGTTTCCCTCTGGAAATCCTCTGTATAACTTTAATTGAATTTGCAATACAAGTTTCTTTTAAAGAGACTTACAAATTGGCCACTGTTTCAAACATCAAAAGAACAACTATTCAGCTAATATTGAAGCATCATAAATTTCACCCGTGTAAAATTCATCTTGTACAACTGAATGAAGATGATTTTGATCGGCGGCTGGAGTTTTGTGAAGTTATGACTGCACGAATAACTGATAACGGAAACTTTCTGTTCAATATTTGTTTTTCAGACGAGTGTTTTTACTAAACTCTGCAGTCAATCGTCATAATTGTCGTTATTGGGCAAATAATAATCCAAGAAATTTTCACGAAGTCCACACTCAAACTCCACAGAAATTGAATGTCTGGACTGGCATTTTTGGAGACCGTTCAATTGGACCAATTTTTCTTGATGGCAATTTGAGTGGTGAAACGTATTTGGAGTTACTAGAAGATATCGTCTACCCTCTACTAATTGACATTGTTGAAAATGATGATCGATATCAAGAAAATAAATTAGTGTTTCAACAAGATGGAGCTCCTCCGCATTTTTCACATCGTGTTAGGGAGTTTTTGAACAGATAATTTCCAGAGCAATGGATTGGTCGTAGAGGTGCTATTGAGTGGTCCCCTAGATCACCGGATTTAACTCCTTTAGACTTTTTTCTATGAGGCCATTTAAAGAGTAGAATTTTTGCAACAGAACCGGAGTCTCTGGAAGAATTACGACGACGCATTGTTGACTAATGCCGTCTAGTAACTCCACAAATGCACCAGAATGTCAGAGCTCGTTTTGAACAAAATTTGTACTTTTGTATGGAAGCTGGTGGTCAACAATTTGAACACTTCCTTAAGTGAATAAATATTTTTGACCGTTTGGTTCTGTTTTTTAGTTCTTTTTAACGAAAAATTGACTAATTAGTGCATTTCTTATCACAAGGAATGAAATACGTTCTTGCAACTCCAACTGTTAATAATTTTTAAACGAGGTTATAAAACTTCTAAAACAATTAGTGTGCTGGATTCAGAAAAGAAATAACTTTTAAATGTTGTAACACTTGACCCATGTTCCCTATTTGAAATTTAAGGGTTGTTATCACAACCCTTAAGGGGTTAATGTTACAAAGTTGAGTTTTATGTCAAAACATGTCCCCCTCAATATTAAAATTGACGTCTTTCAGCGTTTCTTGAAAAAAATATATCTGGACGCAAATCGGTCTGTTTCGTTTTCAATGCGCCAGCCTGTATACAAAACAGTATGAGTTTACACATTAAATAATATGCCTATTCAATTTGCTACTTATTACTACTATATATTTTACTACTATACTATTTACAATATGGTAATCTAAGGAAATGAACAAAGGACACAAGTCTTCATGTCAAGGGGCCTGTCATGGCAACTTTTAAGACAAACAGGGTGGGCCACTAATATAATTTTGTCTGATAATTTCTTTATATTGAAGTATTCTACAGATTTTATATGTATATATGGACAAAATATAAATAACAATACTATCATTATTATTATTTATATTAGCATAAGAGTAGCGTGTATTGCTGTAAACTAGCAATTCAGTGGTCTCTATGAGAAAAACGATTATCTCACACACAAAAAAAACAGTTAAATAGAATACAGAACAGCGTAATATATTAAAGTCTAATTAAAAAACCAATTAGTTTGTAAATGACTAGAGAAAATAAAATTAAAATGCCTCTACTAAATGAATATGCATCACAGATGCATTCTGGCCTCCCGTTTTGATATAACTATGGAATGTGTAATAACAAAGGAATTTGAGTGACTTCTGTGAACACTGCGATGTCCAGTTAATCAAAATGCCTCTAAACTCCATAAACTAGAGCACACCTCACATACCTTAATTACACCTCATAGCCTTAGCAAAGATCGGTGGGCCGTTCACTGTTCACACTGGAATGCTTCTCTATCACTAAGGGTCTTTAATCAATCCTCATACTCGTGTTAGCAACGACATTTCTTACTTCCGAAATGAGGGTCTATCAAAAGTTAATCGAGCTACTACATCAATTAATCTCTCTTCAGTGGTTGCAATTTGTAATAGGGCTGTCCACCATATCAAATTATCGGGTAAACTATATTGTCAACACGCTTATTGGAATCTGATAATTGGCAGAGATGTTGACGGTGATGTCAGTGGCATGTGAAATTAACTTCAAAATGTAAAGCCACCTACAAGGTGGCTCAACAACAACACTAAAACGGTCGCACAGAGATTACTTACAATACGACTGGAAAGTAAATTCAAGTAAAGGATACTATAAAGCAAATAAGTGAAAATTTCGAGACGCAGAAAATACGTTGTAGTGGTGAATTTTCATAAGAATTGTACACTCTTCGTCGCATGAGTTCCAAAGGGTTCTAAGTCCACTTTTGGGCAAAATTGAGATTTTTTGTTGTAACTATGTAAAATGAATTCTGCATGTTTTGGTGTTAAAAATATTGCTATTTGAGTAAAGATGGCGCTAAATTCGTTATTTCCATGTGGTTCTAAGTACGTCCGTCTTAGAATATTTTTCAAGCTACAAGGTTCTAAGTGCATCTCGGCTTTTAACGAATTTTGGCAGTGTTTTAATTACTTTTTAAAGAAAATTATGTTTAATTATACAGGGTCAGTACATAATATTTATTTCTTCAAATCGAAAATGATGCTACCTAGTTACAGTTTTTATTATTAATACACATATATTTAATTCATGTTTTTTTAGGCCATCCACGTCAAAACAAACTGATAATATTATAATACCAGGAGAAAGCTTTGAAGAGTATGTTCAAATTTGTATTCCGAATTATTTAGAATAAATTAATTAGCTTATTTGTTTTTAGATATCACCTAGTTGACTATTCTACATCCGAGAGTGACAGCGAAAAAAGTCCAATTAAAGAAGTGCCAAAAAACCAGAAAAATAAAACGAAATCCTAGTTCTTGGAAGAAAAACGTAAGAAAATAAAAATATCAGTCTGGCAAAGAACATATAAATTCAAGAGGAAACCTAATAAAAAAAAAGAGTAAACCCTACCACAGTTTGTGGACTTCAATGTCGTTTTAAATGTAAAGAAAATTTTACTGAAGACAACAGACAGGAATATAGAGACTTCTTTTATGCTCTAGATGAGACCGGAAAAACATACTTTCTTTTGAATCACACTGAGCAAGTACCAATAAAACGTAAAAAGAGGACCGAGTTCACGTACCGTTCATTTTCTTTCAAGTTTTTTCTTGCAAAAAATGATGAAAAAATAAGAATATGCAAAGATTTTTTCTTAACTACGCTTGCAACAAGTCAACAACGGATACATACTGTGCATGAAGACAAAAGCCAACAAGGAACACCTAAACAAACAAACAAAAATTAACACAGAGAAAATAAGTAAGGCTGATAAAGATATGGTTCAAAGTAATATTAAATCTTTTCCTTCCATAGAATCAAATTATTGTCGATCTACTACTTCAAGAAAATATTTGAACTCACGTCTTAATATCCAAAAAATGTATGATTTATACCAGGAATATTGTCAGAATGAGAAAGTAAGTCCGGTTAAAATTTACCTATACCGACATATTTTATTTTGAACATAATATCGACTTTCTGAAACCAAAAAAAGATTTGTGTGATGTCTGTGAGGAGTATAGGAAGCTAAAAAGAGAAGACAAAATTAGCGAAAAAAGTCAAAGTGAATATGATAAAAATATAGAATTGAAAGATAATATGCGAAAGGATCAAACAATAGATAGAGAAATACAAGACCCAAAAACTGTCGTTGTGTGCTTTGATCTACAAAATGTTATCAATTTGCCAAACTGTGAAATAGGTAAACTTTTTTATAAGAAAAAACTAAAAGTATATAATATAACTGCTCATAAATAATTGGGGAAAAATAAGATATGTGTAATATGGCCTGAAACATTGTATGGCAGAACCGGTAATATTGCCAACGCCTTTATAGAAATCCAAAAAAAAGTATGTGCCCTACACCCTAACGTGAAAAATATAATTACATAGAGCGATAGTTGCGAAATTCTATTATATCTTTTGCTGTTAGTAGGTTTTTACAGCACAATCTTAATGTTGATAGTATTACCATGAAGTACTCTGTACCTGGACATTCGTATATACAAAAAGTCGATAATATTCACTCCAGAAGTGAAAAGCAACTAAGGCTTTCAGACGTATGGTTTCCTTAAAGTCTAGTGCGCCTTTTACTTAAGATAGACCGCAGAAAACCTTTTCAACCTATACAGCTGAAAGAATATACTTTTCTTGACTATCATGCCGCGTCCAAAAATTTTAATTATAAAAAAGTTGCATACACAAAGGTAAGAGAATTACGTTTTGAAAAGAATAAACCCTTTTCTGTAATTTACAAGAATGACTACAGCGATGATTTTACTTGCGTAAACATTTTATTTGAAGCATCACCAGCAGATCCACTGTCAATTTTTAATGAAATTAACCTAACTAATAATAAACAACCTGTAGTTCCAGAAGATAAGATAAAGCATATCGAATTTTCTTATAAATGGATGACCGCCGAAGATAAAGCATACATGAAAGCGCTTTTAAATGAATACCGTGAAGCGCAGAGAAATTAGGCTGTTATTTAAGCATATATGTTTTTTTTTAATTCTGATAACTTGATAATATTTTTCAAACGTTGTTAGTAACGTACATTTCATTACATAAAATCTATGAAAAATGCAATTTTAGTTTTATTTAAAAAGCCTTATAGGGTTACATGGTTCTAAGTACATATATAAGACTTTAAAAAACCCACATTATTTTTTAATTGTTAAATATTTTGAAGTTTTCCCTAGCAAATGGCTCAGAATAATAACACATTACACCGTTCCAGTTGAAAATCGTCATTATATAAATCAAACCAGTACTTACATTCAACTGAATACTTAAAATTGATTTCCTGTAAAATTATCCAAATGTACATAGAACCCCGTGGAACTCATGCGACGTCATATTACTGCATATTACTAAAACTAAGACCAAAATGTAAACAGACCTGAAAGATAGGGCCTAGAGGTCCTAATACACGCTCATTTGAAGAATTTTTTGGAAGGTGTTACCATTTATAATTCTCTATTATAATCAAAATATTTAAATCTTGTGTCCTGTCTCCTTTTGGGAAAAACTTTAAATGCCCATAACGTAATTTTCTATGAAGATGGAAAATTAAAATTTTGTATACCTAGGTACTGTAAGTCTCTTTAAAATATACTTGTATTACAAATTTCATTAAAGTTACAAGAGCTTTACACAAGAAAACTTAATTCAGACAAATTTGCAGCTTAGTCTACGAACAGTTTTAGATAAATCGACTGCTTATAGACAAAGTTTGGCTTCTTTCACGCACGCTGACACTATTTTTACCTTGTCGTTCCTTGTCTTTGTCGAGTTACTTACAATTAAACTTCTTCGCTGGCCTGGTGCGGTAAGTTAAAATAAAAATTTCTCTTGGAATTTCTCTATTTGTTCGGTTGCTGTGTAACATGCTCATTTCCCTGTACACCCCTTTCTCTGCAGTTACCTATCATTGTCTATTTATAAGATTACATTCATCCTTGTTTTTGACCAAAGGTGGTGGGGCAGGGGGTGAGTGCCGCTACTTCGTCATGGAGGTTTTTATTCCCCTTATGCATGCCTACAACCATACTCAATGCATAAACCATGAGTATAATTTCTTGGGAGTAACCCCGAAGAAAGTCACGGTGCCCGGGGAAATAGTGGTGTGGTGCGGGATATGCAAGATTTAAAGGAGGTATGGCTGCAAAATGTGAAAAGAGCAGCTTTTAGAGGTCCGATTAGGGTGTTCCCTTGCGTTTTCCGCTCATATTTTTTTTATTCTTCCCCGCCCAGCACCCCTATTCTCTCCTGGCCCCGTAACATTCTTGGAGGTTGTTTGCAAGAAATTGCTCTTAGGATTTGTGCGTCCAGGAGGATGTTCTAAGCATGTTCCTGAAATTGTTTTCCTAAAAACCCTCTCTTCGGCGGTTGAAATTTGTAATAGGGCTGTCCACCATATCAGATTATCGGGTAAACTATATTCTTAACACGCTTATTGGAATTTGATAATTGGCAGAGATGTTGATGTCAGTGGCATGTCAAATTAACTTCAAAATCTAAAGCCACCTACAAGGTGGCTCAACAACAACACTGATACTCCTGCACAGAGATTTCTTACAATACGATTGAAAAGTACATTCAAGTAAAGGATCCTATAAAGCAAATGAGTAAAAATTTCGAGACGCAGCAAGTGCGTTGTAGTAGTGAATTTTTATAAGAATTTTACACTCTTGTTACAGCATATTACTAAAACTAATACCAAAATGTAAACAGACCTAGAAGATAGGGCTTAGAAGTCCTAATACACGCTCATTTGAAGAATGTTTTGGAAGGTGTTACCATTTATAATTCTCTATTATAATAAAAATATTTAAATCTTGTGTTCTGTCTCCTTTTGGGAAAAACTTTAAATGCCCAAAACGCAATTTTCTATGAAGGTGGAAAATTAAAATTTGGTATACCTAGGTACTGTAAGTCTCTTTAAAATATACTTGTATTACAAATTTCATTAAAGTTACAAGAGCTTTCCACAAGAGAACTTAATTCAGGCAAATTTGCAGTTTAGTCCACGAACAGTTTCAGATAAATCGACTGCTTATAGATAAAGTTTGGACTCTTTCACGCACGTTGGCACTATTTTTACCTTGTGCCTTTTTGTCTTTGTCGAGTTATTTACAATTAAACTTCTTCACTGGCCTGGTGCGGTAAGTTAAAATTATATTTTTCTCTCGGAATTTCTTTATTTGTTCGGCTGCTATGTAACATGTTCTTTTACCGGCACACCCCTTTCCCTGCAGTTACCTATCACTAAATATTTCTCAGATTACATTCATGATTGTTTTTGACCAAAGGGGGCGGGGCGGGAGGTGAGTGCCGCTACTTCGTCATGTAGGTTTTTCTTCCCCTTTTGCATGCCTACAACCACACTCAATGCATAAATCGCGAGTATAATTTCTTGGGAATAACCCCGAAGAAAGTTACGGTACGCCGGGAAAAAGTGGTGTTGTGCAGCGTATGCAAGTTTTAAAGGAGGTATGGCTTCAAAATGTGAAAATAGCAGCTTTTCGAAGTCGGATGAGGGTATTCCCTTGTGTTTTCCGCTCATTTTTTATTCTTCCCCGCCCAGCACCCCTATTTTCTCCTGGTCCCGTAACATTCTTGGAGGTTGTTTGCAATAAATTTCTCTTAGGGTTTGTGCGTCCAGGAGGATGTTCTAAGCATGTTTCTGAAAACATTTTTCTAAAAACCATCTCTTTAGTGGTTGCAAATTGTAATAGGGCTGTCCACCATATCAAATTATCGGGTAAACTATATTGTCAACACGCTTATTGGAATCTGATAATTGGCAGAGATGTTGATGGTGATGTCAGTGGTATGTGAAATTAACTTCAAAATGTAAAGCCACCTACAAGGTGGCTGAACAACAACACTGATATGCCCGCACAGAGATTACTAACATACAATTGGAAAGTAAATTCAAGTAACGGATCCTGTAAAGCAAATGAGTGAAAATTTCGAGACGCAGCAAATACGTTGTAGTAGTGATTTTTCAGAAGAATTTTACACTCTTAGTAAGGCATATTACTAAAACTAATACCAAAATGTAAACATACCTGGAAGATAGGGCTTAGAGGTCCTAATACACGCTCATTTGAAGAATTGTTTGGAAGGTGTTAATGTATAATAAAAATATTTAAATCTTGTGTTCTGTCTCCTTTTGGGAAAAACTTTAAATGCCCAAAACGTAATTTTCTATGAAGATGGAAAATTAAAATTTTGTATACCTAGGTACTGTAAGTCTCTTTAAAATATACTTGTATTACAAATTTCATTAAAGTTACAAGAGCCTTACACAAGAAAACTTAATTCAGACAAATTTGCAGTTTAGTCCACGAACAGTTTTAGATAAATCGACTGCTCATAGATAAAATTTGGCTTCTTTCACGCACGCTAACACTATTTTTACTTCCTTGTCTTTGTCGAGTTACTTACAATTAAACTTCTTCGCTGGCCTGGTGCGGTAAGTTAAAATAAAAATTTCTCTTGGAATTTCTCTATTTGTTCGGTTGCTGTGTAACATGCTCCTTTCCCTTTACATCCCTTTCTCTGCAGTTACCTATCACTGTCTATTTATAAGATTACATTCATCCTTCTTTTTGACCAAAGGTGGTGGGGCAGGGGGTGAGTGCCGCTACTTCGTCATGGAGGTTTTTATTCCCCCTATGCATGCCTATAACCATACTCAATGCATAAACCACGAGTATAGTTTCTTGCGAGTAACCCCTAAGAAAGTCACGGTGCCCGGGGAAATAGTGGTGTGGTGCGGGATATGCAAGGTTTAAAGGAGGTATGGCTGCAAAATGTGAAAAGAGCAGCTTTTAGAGGTCCGATTAAGGTGTTCCCTTGCGTTTTCCGCTCATATTTTTTTATTCTTCCCCGCCCAGCACCCCTATTCTCTCCTGGCCCTGTAACATTCTTGGAGGTTGTTTGCAAGAAATTTCTCTTAGGATTTGTGCGTCCAGGAGGATGTTCTAAGCATGTTTATGAAAACATTTTCCTAAAAACCCTCTCTTCGGTGGTTGAAATTTGTAATAGGTCTGTCCACCATATCAAATTATCTTCCCATTCTGCATGCCTATAACCACACTTAATGCATAAACCACGAGTATAATTTCTTGGGAGTAACCCCGAAGAAAGTTACGGTACCCGGGGAAATAGTGGTGTTGTGCAGCGTATGCAAGTTTTAAAGGAGGTATGGCTTCAAAATGTGAAAATATCAGCTTTTAGAGGTCCGATTAGGGTGTTTCCTTGCGTTTTCCGCTCATTTTCTTTAATTCTTCCCCGCCCAGCACCCCTATTCTCCCCTGGTCCCGTAACATTCTTGGAAGTTGTTTGCAAGAAATTGCTCTTAGAGTTTGTGCGTCCAGGAGGATGTTCTAAGCATGTTTCTGAAAACATTTTCCTAAAAACCTCCGTGGTTGAAATTTGTAATAGGGCTGTCCACCATATCAAATTATCGGGTAAACTATATTGTCGACACGCTTATTGGAATTGGATAATTGGCAGGGATGTTGATGGTGATGTCAGTGGCATGTGAAATTAACTTCAAAATGTAAAGCCACCTACAAGGTCGCTCAACAACAACACTAAAACGGTCGCACAGAGATTACTTACAATACGACTGGAGAGTAAATTCAAGTAAAGGATCCTATAAAGCAAATGAGTGAAAATATCAAGACGCAGCAAGTGCGTTGTAGTAGTGAATTTTCATAAGAGTTTTACACTCCAATTACGGCATATTACTAAAACTAATACCAAAATGTAAACAGACCTGGAAGATAGGGCTTAGACGTCCTAATACACGCTCATTTGAAGAACTTTTTGAAAGGTGTTACCATTTATAATTGTCTATTATAATAAAAAATATTTAAATCTTGTGTTCTGTTTCCTTTTGGGAAAAACTTTAAATGCCCAAAACGCAATTTTCTATGAAGGTGGAAAATTAAAATTTGGTATACCTAGCTACTGTAAGTCTCTCTAAAAGAAACTTGTATTCCAAATTTCATTAAAGTCACAATATCTTTCTACAAGAAAACTTAATTCAGGCAAATTTGCAGTTTACTCCACGGACCATTTCAGATAAATCGACTAGTTATAAATAAGGTTTGGCCACTTTCACGCACGTTGACACTATTTTTACCTTGTGCTTTTTTGTCTTTGTCGAGTTATTTACAATTAAACTTCTTCGCTGGCCTGATGCGGTAAGTTAAAATTAAAATTTTCTCTCGGAATTTCTCTATTTGTTTGGTTGCTATCTAACATCCTCTTTTCCCGGTACACCCCTTTCCCTGCAGTTACCTATCAGTATATATTTCTCAGATTACATTTATCCTTGTTTTTTACCAAAGGGAGTGGGGCGGGGGGTGAGTGCCGCTACTTCGTCATGGAGGTTTTTCTTCCTCTTCTGCATGCCTATAACCACACTTAATGCATAAACCACGAGTATAATTTCTTGGGAGTAACCCCGAAGAAAGTTACGGTACCCGGGGAAATAGTGGTGTTGTGCAGCGTATGCAAGTTTTAAAGGAGGTATGGCTTCAAAATGTGAAAATATCAGCTTTTAGAGGTCCGATTAGGGCGTTCCCTTGCGTTTTCCTCTCATATTTTTTTTATTCTTCCCCGCCCAGCACCCCTATTCTCTCCTGGTCCCGTTACATTCTTAGAGGTTGTTTGCAACAAATTGCCCTTAGGGTTTGTGCGTCCAGGAGGATTTTCTAAGCATGTTCCTGAAGTTTTTTTCCTAAAAACCCTCTCTTCGGTGGTTGAAATTTATAATAGGGCTGTCCACCATATCAAATTATCGGGTAAACTATATTGTCGACACGCTTATTGGAATAGGATAATTGGCAGAGATGTTGATGGTGATGTCAGTGGCATGTGAAATTAACTTCAAAATGTAAAGTCACCTACAAGGTGGTTCAACAACAAGACTAATACGTTCGCACAGTGATTACTTACAATACGACTGGAAAGTAAATTCAAGTAAAGGATCCTATAAAGCAAATAAATAAAAATTTCAAGACCCAGCAAGTGCGTTATAGTAGTGAATTTTAATAAGAATTTCACACTATTAGTAGAAGAAAACTTAATTCAGGCGAATTTGCAGTTTAGTCCACGGGCAGTTTCAGATAAATGTTCATAGATAAAGTTTGGTCTCTTTCACTTACGCTGACACTATTTTTACCTTGTGCTTCTTTGTATTTGCCGATTTATCTACGTTTAAACTTCTTTGCTGGCCTGATGCGGTAAAAATTATATTTTTTTCTCAGAATTTCTCTATTTGCTCGGTTGCTATGTAACATGCTCTTTTCCCGGCACACCCTTTTCCTTGCAGTTACCTCTCACTATATATTTCTCAGATTACATTAATCATTGTTTTTAACTTAGGGTGTGGGGCGGGGGGTGAGTGCCGCTACTTCGTCATGGAGGTTTTCCTTCCCCTTCTGCATGCCTACAACCACACTCAATGCATAAACGACCAGTATAATTTTTTGGGAATAACCCCGAAGAAAGTTACGTGTCCCGGGGAAATAGGGGTGTTGTGTGGGATAGACATGCATTAAAGGAGGTATTGCTGCAAAATGTGAAAAGAGCAGCTTTTCGGGGTCCGACTAAGGTGTTCCCTTGTATTTTCGGATCATATTTTTTTTATTATTCCCTGCCCAGCACCCCCCTCCTCTCCTGGTCCAGTAACAGTCTTGCAGGTTGTTTGCAAAAAAATGCTCTTAGAGTTTGTGCATCCAGGAGGATGTTCTAAGCATGTTTCTAAAACATTTTTCCAAAAACCCCCATTGAACTAAACTGAAAATTTAGCTTAATTCATATTTAGAAAAGCAATGTATCTGCCAAATTATAAACGTGGCAGGTTTTTTTCTTTGATTGATTTTGCTTGAGCCAACCTAATCAAACCAGTATTCCAACAAACAAAGTTTTTTAAAAACAAATTATATTAGTGAACTTTCTTAATAAAGATTTGCTTATATCAACAATAAAAAACGTTTGTGTGTGTGTGTGTGTGTGTGTGTGTGTGTGTGTATGCTTGTATTCTATATATATATATATATATATATATATATATATATATATATATATATATATATATATATATATATATATAATTAATTGTTATTTTGAATGCAAACATCTCAATCCGGGAGATATCAGCGCTAACTTACATGTGCAGCGGTATAAATTGAGTATTAATGTACTACTGTGCACGAGTTGTTTTAGAATCTGATGTTACAAGAGGACTGTGGCTATATGAACTGGGTTACCAGTCCGAAGCCAAACAAACAAAACTTCTGGGCGCAGCAAGTGCGTTATGATAGTGAATTTTCATAAAAATGTTTTTAATAGTTAACATGTTTTTTTTAAGAAAGCAGGCATCAATCTATATAATAGAAACAATATGCCATGTTTTATCAAAATAACTTTATTGTTTGAAAATGTACAAAAATTTCCGAAAGTAAACTTAAATTGTTCCCGAAAAAACTGGTTTCCTTGTCAACCCGATAGGTTAATAGCAAATTGAGCTATTCAAATTTGAAGCATTTAATGAAAATTCGCTACCATAACGCACTTGCTGCGTCCCGAATTTTTTTTCTTACAAAGATGTATTATATTTCGATGGAAAATGCAAAAATGCAATAACATAGGGCGTGTTTGATTAAAAAATTCGCTACCATAACGCACTTGCTGCGTCCCGAATTTCTTTTCTTACAGATATGTATTATATTTCGATGGAAAATGTAAAAATGCAGTAACATAGGGCGTGTTCGATTAAAAAAAAAAAATAGAATCACCAACGACTTATGGGCGACCTGTAATTGTGGAAATATTTTTTAAGATGTAGCTTAAGACACCCTATAATTAATGTATACCATTTTTTCGAAACTTGCATAATAACGGATGTATTGAGCTTTATTGGTTTTTTACGAAAATTTGACAAAAATGATATACCATTAAACGATAAACTCTATAGCCAACACTACTGCCAAAGTATCAGAGAAAGGGTGTATTTTAAATTAATATTCTGGTAATATTTTAGTAAAATGAAGGACAATGACGATTGAAACTAAGAGTTCAGGCTTTGTAAAGCATTCGTCTTGAGACATTTTCTTTCCATAGCTGATATTAATTCCAGGTTCATTGCCCAAATATTACCAATTTTGACGTTTGAAATCGCGACTTTGAAGTTTTGAGGAAAACCCAAATTTATTTTTCTTTAAATGCCTGTAACCTTTTTGTCCTTTAACCTACAGAGCTAAATTTTGGTAAGTAGCTTACCTATGACGATATGAACCCGCGTACCCTGGTTGCCCTTACTTTGTTAATTCTGGACATATAATCTTTTTTCGAATGAAAACTCGAAATATATATATATATATATATATATATATATATATATATATGTATGTATCACACCGATAACTTAAAAAATAATAGGCTAATTTTGATAAAATTTGGCACACACCTTCCTTTTATAAATGGCTAGGATAAGTTCGTTAGTCAGGAAAATCGGACGAGGTTTTCCGGGAAAATTTTGAGTTTTCATTCGAAAAATTTTTATATATATATATATATATATATATATATATATATATATATATATATATATAAACATATAAAAATTGAAACTGACCCCGAATATGGGTTCTAGGGGACCTAGTTCGCGCTCATTTGCAAAATTTTTTTCAAAATTCAAAAGTCGGGATCTCCCCAATTGTGAATTTTTTCTACGAAAATTCACTAAAAACAAAAAGTGTTTGCTGAAGTGATTAATAAACTTACTTTATATTAGTTTCTGTGAGCCTAATTAGTTATAAAAATTAATTATGGCGAAATAAACCCTGACTTGTTCTGCGATGCATTTCAATAGCTTTTTAACACAGCAAATGAAAACAAACAAAAGGTTCTTACTCATTCATAAGAGTCAAAATGCTAGGTACTTATTTCTATTCATTATCCACAAAATTTACTCACTTGAAAAATTAATCAACGAATATCAACCTTAATATTCTTTAGTTTTAAGTTTTAGAAGCATTCCAGAAGCATAAAAACCTATACAATAATACATTTATTTACTTAGCCTCAAGACAGAACTCTCAGGCCATAAGAAATAAACAAAATACGTTAATATTCTTTGTTTTTCCAATTTTAGAAGCATATGCAATCATTTACTCAACGTACAAATAAAACTGTCAATCTATAATATATAAACAAAATACACCATCATATCTGGTTTCTATCTTAGCTGATATAAAACTCATTATTTTCCCTCTCCTTTTCACATTGATATTTGAACATTTTACACATTCGAGCACCCAAATATAAGGCGGTCATTCGGGTGGGATAGCACAGTTTGGGTGTGTACGTTCGTTGACCATTAGAATTGTTGTGGCGACCCGGTCTTACCTGTGCTATGTGAATCGTCTGGTTAACGTTGCATTATGATACATGCCTGCTATGTACCAGTCTAGGCACGGCAGCTGACTAAGCTGTCTTTGTCGCGCATCAGACTTTAACTGGTAAGTTGTTTCAATTCATGTCTACTAAGTGATGATTGGAACCTGTGATTAGCAAGAAAAAAAAACATCCTCTGATGACGCTAACTTTGCTAGTGAAGCGATCGTCAGGTCTTTAAAAAGATGTGTTGTGGTGATTGGGGTTCTCCAAGTGTACTTATCAATTCATGTTTTTCAGGTTTCATATTTAATTTAGAAAAAACTCCAAATGTTGTAAACCAAATTTTTTAAAATTCACAGCAGAGCTTTATTTCCACAATTTCTTCCACACTTAAAGTCTCATTTAAGTTACTATAATACTTTGAAAATATAACGCATTAAAAAATATTTTTGTTAATTTTTGGGGAAAGAATATGTCGGTTATAGCTAATTTACCCACTCGTACGCGATTGTAACAAAATGAAAACATGTGCCAAGTTTCGTTCAGATCAGTTAAGTATTTTTTGAGTTATCGCTCGGATACACACACACACACGCATATATATATTTATATATATATATATATATATATATATATATATATATATATATATATATATATATATATATATATATATATATATTGTTATTAGTATAAGGTGAGATAGTACAATAAATAGAAAATAATAAAAATGGTTGCATTTTGAAACCAAATTTAGGTAGAAAGCTCTGGAGAAATAAATAAAAAATCTGGACGCAGCAAGTGCGTTATGAAAGCGAATTTTTATTAAAATGTTTTTAATAGCAAATATGTCTATTTAATGCAAGCAGGCATCAATTTGGTCACCGGTATAACCTATATAGTAGAAACAATGTACCATATTTTTTCAAAATAACTTATTGTTTGAAAATGTACAAAAAATTTCCGAAAATATACTTGAAATGTTTCTAAGAAAACTCGAAAAAATTGTAGGTATCACCGACGACTTAATGGCCACCGGTGAATGCCAAAAAAAAATTTATAAGATGCAGCTCAAGACACCCAATGTTCCATCTGGGCTCTGTCCCTTTGGAACTGAGATATCTGGGATGAATGAAGGTTCCCCTTTGAGGGAGTGTGAAAGCCCTTCAGGCTAAAGTGGATAATAATAATATATACAATTTTTTCTTGCATAATAACAATTATATTGGGCTTTACCGTAGAAATGCGTCACCCTGTATACCTATATGTAAACAGAAAGTAAACCTGGAGATGTATTCCACGTGGCCTAGTTTGCGCTCATTTGAAGAAATCTTTTTGGAATTCAAAGTCGCGGTCTCCTCATTAACGAATTTTTTCTACAAAAAATAGCTAAAAATTATAGACCATTAAGCCATAAACTTAATTAAAAGTGGTGCCAAGCATCAGAGAAAGGGTCTATTTAAAATGAATTTTTTGCGAATATTTTAGTAAAGTGAAGGGCAATGATGGTTGAAGCTGAAACTTAAGCGTTTGCAAAACACTGTTTACATAATCCGTATTTATTTTAGGTTCTTTGCTTAAATGTTGCAAATTTTGACGTTTCAAATCGCGTCTTTGACATTTTGAGGAAAACCCCAGTTTTTTTCCTTTGAATGCCAATAATTCTTTTGTCTAAATTTTGATACGTATATATATATATATATATATATATATATATATATATATATATATATATATATATACATTGTGGAACAGCCAAATGGAATAAATTCGATAACGGATAAATGAGGGCGTATTGGGAAAAACGCTTGGACACGTCGATTTGTATTTTTAACTGCGCATCTTTTTCAAGAAAAAAAAATTATATAGGGTGCGTCATGTGACAGTGGCCAATACCAACTTTCTTATTTTAAATACAAGCCCCTGTATATTATTAATTTTTTGGATTCTTCAGAAAATTCTAGACATAATTCATGTACAATGTTCTATACCTATCTTCAACTGTTTCGGAAATATTAAGTATTTTCAGATTTATTACAAAAATTAACATTAAAAATAGAAAATTATTTTATTTCACAAATTCGCTACATTGCATTCAATACTTATTTCCCATTCAGCTCTTGATAATGAGAAAGTAAACAAAAACCATTCCTGCGTTTCTTTTTACTGATATGAAATGAAACAAAAACAAAAACAGTTTTCTTTCTGTTCGTATAAAACTCGTAGCCTTAGCAACTTGTTGTCTGCCTGCATGACAGTAGTGATTAGTGTCAGTGCTATTGTCGTTTGAATTTCGTTAACTGTACGTAATAATATCAGAAAAATGGTTCATTTAACAGAAATGCACAAAATAACCATTCTACAAATGATTGGTTATGGAGATAACACACGGACACAGATGGAAGTGTCTCGCTTATTTCACGAAAAATTTCCAAATTTGCCGCCTGTATCCCAAGGAACAATTAGCAAAATAGAAAAGCAGTTTCGCGAGCTTGGTCATGTGAGACAGATAAAAAAAGTAGCTGCCAATGCAGTAAGTGATGATACGAAATTGGATATTACGCTTGAGTTTCAAGAAAACCCACATACTTCTGGTCGACAAGCAGCCCAACTATTCAACGTTAGCCACACAGCAATTTTTCGAACATTAAAGGAAAGTAAAATGCATCCCTATAAAATGATACCAACTCAGGAGCTCATGGAGGACGATTTCGATAGGAGAACGTATTTTTGTGAACAAATGATGGCAATGTTAGATAACAATGTGATCCAATTAGAAGATGTTTTGTTTTCTGATGAGAGCACATTTACACTTCACGGTCATGTTAATCGTCAAAATTGCCGCTATTGGTCTAATGAGAATCCTCATTGGATGAGAGAGGAACATACGCAATATCCTGAAAAAGTTAATGTTTGGGCAGGAATTGTTGGAAATCATATCGTAGGTCCCTTTTTCATTGATGGCAACTTGAATGGGGATAAATATTTAGAACTGCTCCAAAATAATGTCGTGTCAACTTTGACAAACTTATATCCAGATCCAGCAAACCCACAAGTTCCTGCCAATAAAATATGGTTTCAGCAAGATGGAGCACCGCCCCATTACCAAATCAATGTCCGGCAGTACCTGAACCAAATTTTTCCAAATCGGTGGATAGGGAGGCGCGGATCGATAGAATGGCCAGCACGATCTCCTGATCTGTCGCTATTAGACTACTTTTTGTGGGGATATGTCAAAAGTATTGTATACAAAACTAAGCCCCTCAACTTAGATGACTTAAAAAGACGAATCACGCTTGCGATTAGATCAGTCACGCCTGAGATGTTGAGTAATGTTAGAAGACATTTCTATACCAGATTAGCATGTTGCCAAGATGTTCGTGGCGAGCATTTTGAACATTTACTACATTGACATTAATTTTTTTTTGTTTTTTTAAATTATTAAGAAATAATCAGTATTTCTTATTAGAATTTGTGAAATAAAATAATTTTCTATTTTTAATGTTAATTTTTGTAATAAATCTGAAAATACTTAATATTTCCGAAACAGTTGAAGATAGGTATAGGACATTGTACATGAATTATGTCTAGAATTTTCTGAAGAACCCAAAAAATTAATAATATACAGGGGCTTGTATTTAAAATAAGAAAGTTGGTATTGGCCACTGTCACATGACGCACCCTATATAATTTTTTTTTCTTGAAAAAGATGCGCAGTTAAAAATACAAATCGACGTGTCCAAGCGTTTTTCCCAACACGTCCTCATTTATCCGTTATCGAATTTATTCCATTTGGCTGTTCCACACTGTATATATATATATATATATATATATATATATATATATATATATATATATATATATATATATATATATATATATATATAAAATTGAATCTGACCCTGGATATGAGTACTAGGAAGCCTAGTTCGCGCTCATTTAAATAGATTTTTTTCTAAATTTAGAAGTCTGGATCTCCTCATTAGTGATTTTTTTCCAGAAAATTCACTAAAATGAACACGTGTGAAGCCACGGGAAAAGTCTACGACTGTATTAGATACGGAACGATTTCAGTAAGTTAGGGCAAGAACAAACAACCAGATATGCTATTCCAATTGAATTAGGTCTTTAAAGTTTTCATCTCCTCTTTAATAAATTACTTTTTATACAAAAACTGGCTGAAAAATTCATCGGAATAACAACAATCTTGTCAGATAACGGTAAAGTGAAATGAGACTGAATTTTTTTTAAAATAAAAAGTGAAGTCACTAACTAGGACTAGAACTCGTCATGTAGGAGTCGATTATCCGATGTACAGAGCTTATCCCACTAGGCCACGCTCGATATGTGTGTACTACCAGGTATCTCCGGTAGTATGTCAATGGTCTAACGTCTACTGTTTACACCAGATAATTTTCATTTACAATGGCTTTTTTGTTTATAATTTAACAAAATAACGACTTAGACATAGATCTTGGAGCTTGTTGGCCATTTCGTGTCGTATTTTTTACTCAGATTCGCACTTCTACCATAATTATCAATTTTGACGTTTTAACTTTTTTTAGATTTAATTAATTAAAAATTAATTTACCTCTAACTTTTTTTGTCTTGTAACATAGAGATCTGAATTCTAGTACATAGGATACGACAATAGGCGTGGATGCAAAATGATAATGTTTTGTATCCTCCTACTATGTCGAAAAGCATAACTATTGGACAATTGATAGTCCCTTTATTAATCTTATTTTTAAAGGGGTAGACATTGATCCAATCCAATCCATAGCAGGTGGTAGTGGAATTTTCCTTTACGTAATAATAAACGATTTTTTCACGCCCGAGGAGGTACCACCCCATACATCAAGGGGCCGGTGAAGTCCCAACGGAAGTTTCCAGTTCTGGTGTATGAGTCGATTTCCCTTATAAGCAAAAATGATGATGGCTCCTCCTTGTACAAAATATTCCGGAGGCAAAATACCCCTCTATTCGGATCTCCGGGAGAGGGGTGTACAGGGGGCGCCAACATCAAGATTTAACATATCCTTTTCGAATATATGTGGCCTAAATTCTAACTTGAACTCCGTCCACCATTTCCTCCAGGCCAACAGGCCCCAACTCCTCTTCTTTACCAAAACCCAAATCAGTGCCAAAACAGCCACTAATCATCTTAATTTCCCGGGGTATGAGCTCCTTACTTCCTTTAGATTGCATGGAGGCGTGTGCGCATACGTCCGTAGCAATCTACCCTGCACCAGACTCCCCAATTTAGAAGCTGGAAGAAAATAAATAAAACTCCCTCTCAGGGCTGCAACTAAATTCATCTGTTCCATTTACCGGTCACCTTCTGACAACAACTTTGTCCAGCTCTTTGACTACCTTTCTGAAAAAAACCGACAATCTGATTTCTGAATATCCTTCCTCCGAGGTCACTATTCTTGGTGACTTCAATGTCCATAATAAGAAATGGCGTTCACATTGAAGCAAAGGAATCATTTCTAGGTTTCTTCCCAATAGCTGGAAATAAATTACTGCAGTCGAACTTTCTGAAAATATCCTTACGTAGCTGGAGAGTGATAACTTGGACATACATCTATGTCGGGATCAAGGATACGATTACGCTGCAACCATGGCAGAAGCTCATGGTGGTGTACAAGCAAAAATCAAAGAACACAATCCTAAAGCGTTGTTTATGCCTTGTGCTAATCATTCGCTAAATCTTTGTGGAGTGCACTCTTTCAAGAGTGTTAGTTCAAGTGTACATTTTTTCGGAATAGTAAAAAGAGTTTACACGTTCTTTTCGTCATCCACACATTGATGGTAAATTATAATGAAAAGTGTAGGCGTATCGGTCAAAAGACTAGTAGGGACAAGATAGAGTGCTCATAACAACGCTGTTAAACCACTGAAGAATAATTTTGGGAAACTTGTATCAACACTCAAAGGCATGTGTGATCCCAGCAGCAGCAGAGAAAACGCCGATACAAAAGAAGCAGCATTCACACTCTTACCAGCGTTGTGTGACTTCAGTGTTTATGCTACCTTTCTTTTTGATGTGAAGTCCTAGAAGAAGTTAACCAGTCACAAAAGTATATGCAAACATCTGGGAAAAGTGTGTCATAAAAATCAAATCCCCAATAATTTTTCTTCGGAACCAACGTATCCAAATAGTGGAAAGAGCAATTTCCTACGCAACTGAACAATGTTAGGACTTGGATATTTCGATTGAAGGAGGAGGAAGGAAGATATTTCGAAAACTTATGTCAGAGAAATGGCCCAAGGCGCTGAACTAACATTGCCAGAAGAGCTGCAGAGAGCTATGTTAGAATGTCTTGATAGATTTTACGGAGAACTAGACCATCCTTACAAGGCAATGGATGACATTTGCATAACATTTGGTATTGTTGAGTCTAAAACTATGCTTACGTTAACACAAGAACAACTTCGTGGTATAGTTCCAAATATGACAAAAATCTACGACGAATTTTCTGCAGATGGCATTATTTGGGAGATTTTACGACTGAGGCGCCACTTGGAAGCCGCTAGCATTTCTTTCCAAGAAGCGATCCAATATACTACCTTGGAGCTTCTGAAATTCATTGTATAATGGGACTATTCAGAGTCTGTTCCGAGTCTAGCGCTATGTCTAAGATTTTTTAACCATTTGTGTTTCGGTGGCTTCTTGTGAAATAAGTTTCTCAAAATTAAAATTGATAAATCTTACTTAAGATCTACAATGAGCCAAGCGCGTCTTACAAATCTTTCCATATTGTCTATTGAAAAGGACAGGAAAGTACGTTTTGATAATGTGATCGAATATTTTAGCAAAATAAATTCACGTAAGCGCGTTTAGTATGTGATTTGTGGTTTTATTTTGGGGGTGCTCAATACAAAACCGCCCCGGGTGCCAACCTAGGCTACGCCGCCACTGCTTCGAGGGGTGACTTTAAGGCCCCCGGGAAATAGGTAAAACAGTCCACAAAAAGATACAACTATTAGAAAATAGAGTCATGCACAAAAAGCCTATTAGGGTCACAGGGCTCACAGAAGCCTAAGGCCTATAATTGGACCAATAGAACAAGCGACAAGCTATTAAAAATATACACTATATAAAAGACTCTGCAAAAATTAAAATTTTGCGCAAGTTTATGCGAATTCTCAAAATTTCTGTTTGTAAATATTTTCCTAAAATTGTGCGTACAGTTTTTAATGTACTTCTGAATCGCCTACTACAAATATGATCAGGCCAAAATAATCCACCCGCCTAGGAATTAATACGCCTGGTTGAGCACTTATTAGAAAAGTCTGGACGCAGCAAATGCGCTATGGTAGTGAATTGTCATTAAAATGTTTTTAATAGCAAATATGTGTTTTTTTAAGAAAGCAGGCATCAAATTTGGTTGCTAGTATTACCTACAGATTAAAAACAATGTGCCACTTTTCATCAAAATAACTTTATTGTTTGAAAATGTACAAAAATTTCCGAAAGTAACCTTAAAGTGTACCCAAAAAAACTGGTTTCTTGCTCAACCTTATAGGTTAATAGCAAATTGAGTTATTCAAATTTGAAGCATTTTATGAATCCCGAAATTCTTTTCTTACAAACATGCATTATATTTCGATGGAAAATGCAAAAATGCAAAAATGCAAAAATGCAATAACATAACGCGTGTCCGATAAAACAAAAAGGAAATTTATATCACCAACGATTTATGGGCCAGCCTGTGATTGTAGGAATATTTTT
This sequence comes from Tillus elongatus, assembly GCA_964006375.1. Taxonomy (NCBI): domain Eukaryota; kingdom Metazoa; phylum Arthropoda; class Insecta; order Coleoptera; family Cleridae; genus Tillus; species Tillus elongatus. The sequence goes on along the minus strand of OZ023262.1, from coordinate 112,427,316 downwards.
TAAGATGTAGCTCAAGACACCCTATAATTAATGTGTACAAAATTTTTTCGTATCTTGTATAATCACGGATATATTGAGCTTTATTGATTTTTTACGAAAATTCGACAAAAATGATATACCATTAAACGATAAACTCTATAGCTAATACTACTGCCAAAGCATCAGAGAATGGGTCTATTTGAAATGGATTTTCTAGAAATATTTTAGTAAAATGAAGGACAATGACGTTTGAAGCTAACACTTCAACGTTTGTAAAACATTCTTCTTGAGACATTTTCTTTCCATAACTCGTATTAGTTTCCGGTTCTTTGCCTAAATGTTGCCAATTTTGACGTTTTAAATCTCGACTTTGACGTTTTGAGGAAAACCCCAATTGATTTCTCTTTAATTGCCTATAACTATTTTGTCTTTCAACCTACAGAGCTAAATTTTGATAGGTAATTTACTTATAACGATGTAAACCTGGTTTGGTTGCCCTTACTTTCTTATTTCCGGAGATATCAAATTTTTTCGACGGAAAACACAAAATGTTCCGTGAAAACCTGTGCCGATTTTTCTGGCTAACAAACCTAACCAAGCCACTTGCAAAAGGAAGGTATTCACCAAACTTAATAAAAATCGGCCCATTATTTTTTTAATTATCGGTATGATATATACATAAATATTTTCAAAAAATTTCTTCAAATGACCGCTAATTGGGCCCCCTAGAACACTTATGTTTTCAATTTATATATATATATATATATATATATATATATATATATATATATATATATATATATATATATATATATATATATATATATATATATATATATATATACGAACATATAAAAATTGAAACTGACCCCGTATATGTGTTTTAGGGGGCCCAATTAGCGGTCATTTGAATTTTTTCAAAATCCAAAAGTTGGGATCTTCTCATTAGGGAATTTTTTAAAAGAAAATTCACTAACAACCACAGAATTAAATAAAGTACATAGTTAAAGGTGGCCTAGAGCAGGTTTGTAAAAGCATGGGTAAGGTAATGTTTTGTGGTCTTGTATCCAAAGCGAAAACATTGAAAATTCAATACAATATATGTCTAAAGATATAAAACCAATTAAACGTGATTTATTAGAGGACCCAGTTAGTATTGCTGCGTCACTGTCGCCCAGTTTAACAATTTGCATTGTTAGCATGATGTTAATGATTGGAAATATTGCTCTTATGACGGTGTGTTAAACTAATTAAAAACAGCGTATTAAGTTGATTTATAAGGCGGATAATGTTTTGTGTGTACAATAAACCACATGGGGCACAAATAAACCTAACTAGATGAACCCAAAACGCAGACGTCATCAAATAACATTTTTATGTACCTATACACACCATTTCCATTACGATGTGTAAATATGAATTTATTTGCATTTTTACGCATTTAAAATAAATTTCGGTTATATACACGGTATTTTGGCGATTCTTAAAATCCTATTTATTCGCTGCGAGAATCATTCAGATTTGTATAAAAAAAGTTTTAAACGCAGCAAGGGCGATATGGTGGCGAATTTGTATTAAAAAAAAGTCAAATATGTATTTTAATTCCACATCATGTCAACGTCGTAAATACTGTCAAAGCATATATAAAAGATGATTTCGGAAGGAATTTTTTGTGTGTCCGCCAGTCGGCTTGTGGGTCAGTCGGTCGGTCTGTCTGTCTGTCGGTCTCTTGGTTTGTCGGTCTGTATGTTTGCCTGTTTGTAGCCACGATAACTTCAGAACGAATTGAGATACCGTCTCTAAATTTGGCATACAGTTAGCATCCGACAAATAAACGCTTCGAATTGTTTTTGAGTAAAATCGCTAAAAGGTGTGGGGGGATGAATAAGTGTTGATTTGGTAAAAATGCATATTTTTTCCTTCAAACTCGTGTAATAAAACGTTTTAGGGTTTGTTTATTAGAAAACGTCCAATTTTTTCAAACATCTGGTATTTTGTGATGAAACTAAATTAGGGGTTGAATGTGTACTAGTGGAATATCGGTGGCAGAAATTTCAAACGTTTTTTGCAAAAAGGGCGTAAAAGGTCTCAAAAAATATAGAAAACTTGATTCTGGAACGCATTTTTCTTGTCTGTCGGTCTTTATTATGTCTGTCTGTTAGTAGCCAGGATAACTTTAGAACGCATTGAGATATCATCCTCAAATTTAGTACACAGTTAGAGCCCGACACACAAAGGGTTCGAATTTTTTTGGTGAAATCGCTCTAGGAGTTAGGGGACGAATGGCGAGTGATTTGTTAAAAATTGACATTTTTTCGTTAAAACTCCAATAATATAACATTGTAGTGTTTGTTTGTTAGAAAACTTTCAATTAATTTTATCAGAGATCTGGTATTCTGTGCTGAAATTAAATTAGAGGTTGAATATGTATGGTGGAATATCGGTGACACCAATTTCGAATTGTTTTCCTAGAACGGCGTAAAAAGTCTCAAAACATATAGAAAACTTAATTCTGGAACAAAATTTTCTTGTCTGTCGGTCTGCCGGTCAGTCGTTCTGTCGACCTGCACGTCTGCCTATTAATAGGCGCAATAACTTTTGAAAGAATTGAGATATCATCTTTAAATTTGGTATCCAGTTAGCATCTGACAAACGAACGCTCCAAATTGTTTTTGGGTATTATCGCTGCAGAGGGTAGGTGATAAATAAGGGGTGAAATTTGGTATACAGTTAGGACCCGACAAAGGAACGCTTCGAGTTGTTTTTAGATAACATCGCTTCAGGGGCAGTGACCATCTAAGTTCATTTCATGAGAGTGTCTTTCTGATGAGAGTAAATTGTAACAGCTATATGTTGATGTTATGATTCAATTTGCAGAACTATTTGTTGAATGATAGACATCGCGTTTGGTAGATAGTATTAAGGCCCGGGTAAACGGGCCGTGAATTGTCATTCCACAAGCTTATAGCTTAATTTGTTCATAAATCGTGATTACGTAAACCGGGGGTGTTACACAGAGAATCTATCATCTAGATTCTTTAGAACCTTGGTGGTTCAGGGATAAGAACGTGTGCCTCTGAACCGAAGGGTACTGGGTTCGATCCCAGGGTACTCCTTTCAGTTTTTCAGTACAAACTGTAAAATCATCCGAGGTTCTGGCATTATATTTGAGCAAGTTGAATGTCTGCACGTTCCGCCCTTTGGAGGGGTTGTAAAGCCGTCGGCCCCGTGTCCATGCAATGTTGGGCACGTTAAATATCCCTACCCCCCTTACAGAAAGACAGGGGTTCGGCAAAATTTCCAGGATAGTGAGGTGAAACTGCTCACTGGCTTCGGTGATTGGCCATAGTCGCGGAAATAGACCGACGTTAAAGAAACAAAACACACAACACACACATCTAGATTCTTTACTGGTCAAGCGAGTAATTTCAGTGTTAGATGAAGTTGTACGTACGAGGTAATGGGCAATATTTTCCGGCCTGACAATAAAGAAAACGGAGTAGACTCAAAATTGAATTTAATTTTTCAATATAGTCCCCTCTAACATCAATGCCCTTATTACATCGTTTCAGCATCAATTCGATACCCCTAATAAATACTATTTTAGTTTGTCTTCAAAAGGTGCCCAAACTGCAGCTTTCACCTTTTTGTCGTCACTAAAATACCGCCTGAGAAGGTCCTTTTTCAAATTTATAAATAAATAGTAGTTAGTGGGGCCATATCTGCACTATATGAAGTGTGATTAATTTGGGCCGCAGTCACGAATTGTGACTTGTGCAATTCTAGCAGTGTGCACGGGTGCATTGTCATGAAGCACACGCACGCCTCTGATCAGTTTTCCACGTCTTTTCTCCCACATATTTTGTCGTAATTTATGCAGGAGTGTTGCGGTCTTTTAAGTCTATGAGAAATATACCCACACAATCCCAACAAATCGTAGTCATAACATTTTTTGTCGATTGAGAGACATTGAACTTTCTTGGCGGTGCTTCTGCTTTACGCCTCCATTCCATCGACTCCTTATTGCACAAGGTATCATAGGAGAGAACCATATTTTCATCTAGTGTGACAATTTTCTTCAATAGGTCCACAGGGTTTTCTCCACAGAGGTCCAAATAGGATCGGGCAGAATCAGCACGACCTAAAAGCTGTTTGGGGACCCAACTTGCACTAACTATATTTATGCCTAAGTGTTCTTAGAGGAATCTACAAACAAGAGCATTGATGTTAGAGGGGACTATATTGAAAAATAAAATTCAAGTGTGAGTCTACGCCGTTTCCTTTGTTGTCAGGCCGGAAAATATTGCCTATTACCTCGTATTCATTTTTGGTAATTCTTTCACTACCAAGTGTCGATCTCTTAATAATAGGTCCTCAGCAAGGGCAATCTGGTTGTCCGTCACCACTTACACCGTTCGTCCTGTTCTTGCCTCATCTTCCAAGGATTATTACGCCATTTGAAACTGTTGAACCAATCTTTTACTACATAATACGACGAAGAACTTTTTCCGTACACCCCATCCAGCGGATCTCTGATGTTCTGAGTTGAAAGACCTTTGCGAGTAGAAATCTAATAGCAGCTCTATAAGCAATTTTCGCAACTTCTGACATCGTGATTACCAAGTGTTAGTTCTGAGAGGACTAACTGACATAAAATCAATTTTTGTTTTTTCCAAGGCTTGTAAGACGAACCAATACCTTAGCAAACTTTGACACGCTACGATACCTGCATCTATGTAAGGCCGGAAAACATTGATGCTTACCTCGTATGTATCCACATTTTGTCATCGGTTTTAATTTGAAGTAGTTATAAACCTATTAATAACCTATTCAGACGAGAAAATCAAGTTATAAATTTATCTTACTGAATGAAGCTACGAATTAATGCGAATTTGTAGGACAAACTCTGTGTTTGATAAACGTAAAACTTATTTATTTATAAAGCAAAATATTACCTCACAATGTTTAACTAATATATCTAATTAACATAATATAAGGTTTTTTTATTGCATACACACATAATAATATATTTGTTTAAAAAAAAAACAGGGATTCAATGGACTATGGGGTTTGTAATGGCCTCTTCAGACACAAAACGCAGAACCACGAACAGCGAAAGTGAGCATTTAGAAAAATAATACGAAATTAATCTACTACTTACAAAAATTTAGGTTTTCCATTTTTGATAATTGTAATAACAACGCAAATATTTTCACAATTTAATAATTAAATTTTTTACCGACGTAAAATGGAGTTTGTACATAACTTGATGTTTTGACTTCAAAATATGTTTTAAGTTGAAGGGAGGCACTAATATTTTACATAGTTTTAAATAAACTAATATACAGGCTTAGAAAAATATATGAAAACCCCTAAATATATCACCAACGGAAGATAATATTAAAAAAAAGTTTCTCACGCAGTTATAGAATTTTGTTAGGAGCATTATTCTGTAGTGCTTTGTTTACAGGTTAGTCCAGAAAAGCGCAGCTGATTAAAGTTAGTTTTAAAGAAACATACTATACTGATCATTTTTGAATTTCTTGGATGATTTAAATCTAATTTTGTGTAAAACGCCCTTTGTTTTAACTCACTCGTTACCGCGTTATCAACATTTAAAGTGAAAGTATGCAGTATGTATGGAAAGTACTAAATATCAAAAATCAATGTGTATTTATGAAAATGTAAACATTTAAAACAATCGTAAGAATACATTTTAAGTAAAGTGTAATATGACAGAACTAAGCTCAAAAACCTCTAGAGTAAATGTTTAAAATGCTGGCCGTTCACGATTCGACAAAACTGCAGTCTCTTAACAATTTGTCTAATCCAATCCTGTAAATAAATTGGTAGCATCTGTTTATCTCTTCTGATATGCGACTCTAAAGACATTGCAAAGTAATTGGTCTATCTTGATACGCTTCATTTTTAAGGTATCTGTCTCTCTCTCTCTCTCTCTCTCTCTCTATATATATATATATATATATATATATATATATATATATATATATATATATATATATATATATATATATATATATATATATATATATATATATATATATATATATATATATATATATATATATATAGAGAGAGAGAGAGAGAGAGAGATACCTTAAAAATGAAGCGTATCAACTGATTTATGCAAAATGATGTGCTTTTTTAAGTGTGTTTTTAATATAAAATATCTTTTTTTCCGCTCTTTAGTTATTAGTGTTCTTTGTTTATACTTTAGAGTTTTTACTTAAGGTTGTGCAACAACTAGGGATCTAAGTACAAATGCTAAATTATCTATAAAGGTTAATAGCTCAGGTTTTATACCGCATCTGTTTGTCCATTTATGTTTTCAGAAGTTTCCTCGCGCTATAATGAAATTAAGTTGAATGTCTACAGCCTACTCTAAAATGATTGACATGAAATTGCTTACAAAAATTGAAAGCTACACCTCAAGAAAATTAGTTTGAATGGTCACATGACTAAGGTTACTCTGAAATGATAGATATTGGTGATGTCTTTTTCTTACTCCATTTTTTTAATGAATTTTCTTAAAAAAATTCACTAAGGAGGAGATCCCGACTTTTGAATTTTGAAACAATTTCTTCAAATGAACGCTGTTTAGGACCCCTGGAACCCAAATCCGAGGTCGGTTTCAGACTTTATATGTATATATATATATATATATATATATATATATATATATATATATATATATATATATATATATATATATGTCGAATTTTTGTAAAAAATCTTTAAAGCTCAATATATCCGTTATTATGCAAGATACGAAAAAAATGTATACATTAATTATAGGGTGTCTTGAGCTGCATTTCAAAAAAATTCTACAATTACAGGGTGACCCAAAAGTCGTTGGTGATCCAAATTTTCTTTTTTAGTGAATTTTCTTTAAAAAATTCACCAATGGGGAGATCCGTGTTTATATATATATATATATATAATATATATATATATATATATATATATATATATATATATATATATATATATATATATATATATCTGTGTGTGTGTGTGTATGCATATGTATATATCGTACCGATAACTCAAACAAGAACGCACTGATATTGATCCAATTTGGTGAGTACCTTCCTTATGCAAGTGGCTTGCATAAGTTCGTTTTTCAGGAACATCGGGCCATGTTTTCCCGGTAAATTTTGTGTTTTCTTTCTAAAAAAAATTATATCTCCGGAAATAACAAAGTAAGGGCAACCATGCGCCTATTTGTATTATAAAGAGTGAACCATGTGCCAAAATTTAGGTCTCTAGGTTTAAGGAGAAAAAAGTAACGGGCTGCTAAAGAAGCAAATTAGGGGGTTTTCCTCAAAACGTCAAACTCGCAATTTAAAACGTCAAAAATGGCAATGCTTAGACAAAGAACGTAAGAACGTGAAACAAATACGGATTGTGAAAAGAAAATGTTGCAAGAAGAGTGTTCTGCGAACCCTTAAGTTTCAGATTCAATTGTCATTGCCCTTCATTTTACTAAAATATTTACAGAAAATTCATTTCAAATAGACTCTTTCTCTGATGCTTTGACTGTCGGTTTAGTTAGGTTTATGCTTTCGCTGTAGGATTAGTGAAGTTTAGGTTTAACGGTCTATAATTTTTAGCTAATTTTCGTAGAACAAATTCGTTACTGCATTTTAGCATTTTTTTATCAAAATGTGATGCATGTTTGTAAGAAAAAAAATCTGGACGCAGTAAGTGCGTTTTGTTAGCGAATTTTTATTAAATCCTTAAAATTTCGGTAACCCAGTTTGCTATTAACGTAAGTTTTGTTGGTTAGGAAACCAACATTTAACTTCATTTTCGGAAAATTGTTGTACGAACGCAGCAAGGGCGTTCTGTTTGCGAATTTTCATTAAATGTTTCAAATTTCAATAACTCAATTTGCTAATGACCTAAGACTCATTGGCTAGGAGACAAGTTTTCTCGGAAACATTTAAAGTTTATTTTCCGAAAATTTTTGTACATTTTCAAAAAATTATTTTGATAAAATATGGTACATTGTTCCTACTATATAGGTTATACCGGTGACAAAATTGATGCCTGGTCGCATTAGAGCGATATATTTGTAATTAAAAACAGTTTTATGAAAATTCACTTCCATTACGCACTTGCTGCGTCCAGACTTTTTTTAATTTCCTTCGACATGTTTTTATTACGTATTATTATTATATTTTTTAACAAAAACAAAATTAACGCACAGATAGTAATTTGAAATACTGTATAATATACGGTGCGCATTGATTAGAACCACTCGATATATCGCTACATTAAATTACACCTTAAATTCCAAGCTAACGTTATTCGTTATTCCCAAACTAGATGTAAACAGGAAACAGATGTAGGGATTTTTTACTTTACAGCCATAATTCATACAAATGTTTTAGTTAACTGGAATTACATAAAAATAACTTGTGTGTGCTTGTTTCTTTAACTTCGGCCTATTTCCGCGACTATAGCCAATCACCGACGCCAGGGAGCAGTTTCACCACACTCTCCTGGAAATTTTGCCGAAATCCTGCCTTTATGTAAGGAGGGTAGGGATATTTAACGTGCCCAACATCGCATGGACACGGGACCGACGGCTTTACGCCTTCTCCGAAGGGCGGAACGTGCAGACAATCAACTTGCTCAAATACAATGCCAGAACCTCGGTTGATGTTAATGTTACAGTTTGTACTGAAAAAGTGAAAGGAGAACTGTGGGATCGAACCCAGTACCCTTCGGTTCAGAGACACACGTTCTTACCTCTGAACCACCGGGGCTCTTTAAATATAAGTTAATTTGCTTTCAATAACATTTACTGTGTATCGTATTTATTACGTAGGGTAAGTGTGGATATGATGGCATACCAGATATGATGGCACCCTTTCGAAATTGGCGGTATTTATTTGAATTAGGTTAGTTCGTTGAGTGCCCGCTATTATGCAGAGCATCATAGGTAAACTGAGGCGGCATCATGTCAGTTTAGTGCATTTAACGGCTGGAATGGGTTATGCTGATTTTATGTGAGTACACTAGAATATTTTCTCTAATAGCAACTTAGTAATTTGTGATCTAGAGTATAATAATTTGCTAAAAGCTGTAGGTACATATAATAAACAGGATAATAAACTTCTCAAATATAGATTATTTTTAATATTATATTAGGTTAGTTAAAATAAATTGAAGGATGTTTAGTTTCATGTTTTTTTGATATGATGACACCCTAATCATGTTTTATGATGGCATATGGTGCCATCACATTAAAAAATTGAAAAATTCAGTTTCTTGACCGACTGTTATTGTCTAGTATTAATAGGACCGTATAAAGATGTGTAAAGTTAGTCGTCAGAGCTGGAAGGAGGAGAATATGCGTGAAGCTATAGAGAATGTTAAATTTAAGAAGATGGGCTGGAAACTTGCTTCCAAAACTTTTAATGTACCTGCAAGTACTCTTCGCCGTAGAGCTAAAAAAGGTATGGGGTACAAGAAAGGGGATATTCGATGATTCGTCCGACATTCTCTAAAGAAATAGAAGACTTAATTGTTGCTCATATAACTACCATGGAAACCCAATTTTGGGACCCACTACAACTGATGCCAGATCACTCGCATATCAGATTACCACACAGAATAATATTCTACACAAATTTAATAGTGAAACTGAACAAGCTGGATGGTCTTGGATACATGATGTTGTTAAAAGAAATCCAAAAATAGGCTTACGGACACCAGAAAATAAATCTGAAGTTCGAGCCCAAGCATCCAATAGAGTTAATATTGCCGCATATTTTAATAGTTTAAACTAAGTTAGAGACTCAGTATAAATTTTCCGCTGAAAGTATTTATAATATGGATGAGACGGAGTTTTCCACGGTAAAGAGAAAACCAGAAAAGGTATATGCCACAAAAGGTCGCAAGCAGGTAGGCGTTCTGACAAGTGCAGAAAGAGGACAGCATTATACAGTAGTGTGTGCAATGAATGCTGTTGGCTCATTAGTTTCCCCAGCTTTTATATTCCCGAGAAAAATATGAAACCAAAACTTGCTTTTGCCGGAAAAATGGGTGTATGAGGTCATAAATTATGATTAAATGGTTAGACCATTTCATACGTTATGCAAACGCAAGTGTATAAAGAAAACGTCTCCTGTTGCTAGATGGAAATGCCAGCCACAAAAATCTCGCCGTTCTCCAAAAAGCAAAAGAATTTGGCATTATATTGTTCCTCTTTCCGGAGCACTGTACACATAGATGCCAGCCACTAGATACAGGCTTTTTGTGCCACTGGAGACATACTACCATCAACACATTTGTTTCTTGGCTCAAATCTCATCCTGGAAGAGTACTAACGCATTTACAGGTGAAAGAAAATTTTGGGGAGGCTTATCTTAAAGCTGCAATTTTTTAAACAACAATAAAAGCTTTCCAAACAACAGGCATTCTTCCTTAAAATCCAGACATTTTTGAGGATTGGATGTTCGATTCAGCTGAAACATCAAACCGACAATATGCTGAAGTTACTGCAGAAAACTCCCACATTGATGCAGACACTGAAATAAACCCGTCACCATCTATTAGATTTGTGGTAGCTGTGGATCTCTCAGAATACATCAAATTGATCGCTTAAGTCCATGACAGTACAAAAATTAAGAATCTCAGCTCTAGCAGTTACTATTAAGCAGATATCGCCCATACCAACAGCGACGGATTTGTCAGCTAAAATAAGAAAACCACGTAAGAAAGGTAAAATGGGCGTTATTAATTCAACACCAGATATTGAATCTGTAAAAGTTTTAGAGAATGCTAAGGTAGGGGAAGAAAGGGCTAAATTGGCAAGGACAGTAAAGAAAAACCCAAAAATGATTGAAGATGAGGATGAAGAAAGCATGCATGTTGATTATAGGGAAGACGTTGATGACGAAGGCGCTCCCTGTTTATATTGCAACGAAATATATTCATGGTCAGAATCCAAAGCGTTTGGGCGGAAGTTTCAGCGATGTGGTATGTGGGCTCATAATGTTTGTGCAGACAAGACCACAAAAACTAAAAATCTTATATGTGAGATTTGTGAGAATAAATATTTTATTCTTTTTGCAGATTTTTTAGTAATCAAAGAATCTTGATTAAATTTATTCTTAATGCTTCAAAAGTTTGCAGCGTTACAAAGCGTTGCGATTTAATTAATGTTCTCTGGTGCAAGAATTGTGGAGTTTATTTTGTACAATACTGTAAACCGGAATTATACCTATATTATCACTTGGATACTTCATTTTATTGGGTGTCATCATATCAGACTTAGACACATGCAGTGTTAACATTGGTATGCTACATCTACATGCTGAATATAAGTAAAAAATACATAATCTTTGATATGAAAAAGTGATATTTTAAAAAAGGGTGCCATCATATCAACACTTTGTAACGATTGCGTTTCGTTACTGCTTTAATTATTCAAAATAAACCCGTAAGAGATTTAATTAACCCTAGATTAATGGACTATTTGAAATATACGTTAATACTGGAGTATCGTAAAATTTACGACGTTTAATAAAACACCAAATTTAGAAAAAGCTTTTATTACAGAAAAATCTACAAAAATTTTACAAAATACAGTATACTATTGAGCTTGTAAAAAAATATTTTTAAGAAGTAAAGTCTTAAACAGTTGCACATACAGTACATATATTTCCTCGGTGTTCACCACATATGGCTTGCTCGCACTGGTTACAGTATGTGGTGGTCATGCGTCTTTTATTACTGGGGCAGTAAAAACAAATTTTTCGCTTTTTATTTTGATACTCTGGTGTCACACTTTCCAAAGAAATATTTAGGATATTACCAATATCTTGCCGAATATTACGCCGCAAAGTTTTATTGTTGAGCCTCTCTTTCAACCATGGTTCCGCAAGACATTGGCTTACTTCAATCATATATTGATACCTATTCAATGGTTTTTTGTTTAGTTTCAGTAATTTTGAAGTATAAAGTACGTAAGAATTTATGCTTGCAATATTTACCATGTCATAAAATATGACCATCGGCCACCTTCGAGTTTTTCGACCAGAATTCATATTAGAACACATCTGGTCGAAAGTGTCTACTCCTCCCTTTGTTTCATTATAATTCTTTATAATTGCAGGTTATCCTGTGGCTAATATTTCAGCCCCTTCGTGAAGAGTAGATAAAAGTAACACAATTTTGTTCTTTTTTGGCATGTACGATACCATGGTTTTCATCTGATCGTGACAAAACATAGACGTATTAGGATTTCTACCTTTAACATCTAACAGTTCCTTGGGAATTTCCTTTTTGTTTTTACGGACGGTCCCTATCAGAGTAAGTTTATAGGGATCTTTCAGTAAATCATCAGCCAAACTTACTGATGTAAACCAGTTATCCATGGTAATATTTCTATTACTACCATGGACAGATTTAGTAAGCTCTTGTACAAAATACGTTGCCAATGGCAATCCATTTGTTTTTGTGTTTTTTTCCTAAATAGGGGCTGGCATCTAACATGTATTTCGAAGACGAATCGCAAACCATGATTATTTTTATTCCATATTTGGACGGCTTACTCGGTATATACATACGAAAGGGACAACGTCCGCGAAATCCAACCAGCTGTTTGTCAATAGTCAAGTAAGAAGAAGGTGTGTAGGAGTCTCTACATATCGCAATAAAAATATCCCATATTTCACGGATCGGTGCGAACGAATCCACATTTCTTCTTTCCGATCTGGTTTCTTTGTCATCAAACCTAAGACAATTTATTAGGAACGAAAAGCGCTCACCACTCATACAGGCTTTATAAAATGTTCCTGATAAATTGGTGTTAAACATATATTTTGCAGACAAATGATTATCTTTGTTCGCTGCCGCCCTTATCAAAATTGCAAAAAGGGCCTTTATCTCGTTTTTTGTCGTTTGCGATACATTGGCATTGCTTTTATATTTTTGTGCTTGTCTAAGAATTTCGGCATTTGTATGCAAAAGTATGGTATGTAGTATTTCATTAGAAAAAAAGTGTAAGAAAAATTCATCTAAAGTTGAACACTTTTTAGCATCCCCTTTAGGACCTGGTACAAAATGAATAATATTTCTTGTTTTGGTTTTTCCACGCTTGGAAGGTAATACCGTTGACCATTTATGACCATTTTTTCCTTTCAAACTGGTGTTGTTGGGCTTTATTATATAGCTAGATAAAAAAGGGCTATTTGCTATATTCCTCTCTGATTTATCACTTTCAGCAGGTAGGCAGTAGTCAGGGAGACTGGACTGATCCTCGTTGGTATGAAATTCCTCTTCAATGTCATCGCCATTTTTTTCTACTAAATGTTCTTCTTCGGCAGTTGAAGAATCTTCGAATTGATTGGACTGATTGACGTTGGGTGGGGGCTGTGGTAAAACATATCGTCATCACATTCATCATCTGAACTTTCCGCTTCGAATTCTACATGGTACTCTTCCCAATCACTTTCACTGTCTTCAAAAGGATCGGGTTCTGAGTCTTCACCAGCCATTATACGCTGAATTTCGGCCTCTATTTCCTTTTGTGTTAAGGGTTTACGCGCCATCTTAACAAAAAAACAATTATCTAAGTATCAAAATATCAAAAATGTGCCTTACCTCTCAAAAAGATAACAACTAGCCCACATTATCGACGCACTAGTCACAATAATTATTACAATAAAAACTAACGTAAACACTGGACTTTCGTTAAATTTACGACGAGCCCGCGAAATATGTCACTTAGCGGTAAAAAATGCGACAACCGAATGCACCATTGGCTAGCTGTGGACTAATTAGGAAAATAGCTAGAGGCACGCGGCGATGCATAGCCCGGAAGTATTCGAACTTTAACGACTTTAAGCTCGCGTCGTAAATTTTACGAATGTCCAGTATTCTAGGGTTAAGAGCCGACAATCCAATATCTGTAAGGCAATTCATGTTTTGGTTTCAAAATTATTTTCATAAAAAGTCGCCAATGTTTAACTATCCTAAACACCGTACTGCATTGTAAATGTGTACGTTAAAAGTCAAATATCTAAAGACGCAATTTGGCTTTGTTGGTAAATTATGCGTTGCGGAAGGAATATTTCCAAGAAATAAATATCATTGCTACTGGCTCTGGAATTTTCCGTATGACGTCACGGGCGACGGTTGAAAAAATTGCTGGCACGGGAGAGGAGTCGATGTGATTTCACCACCGATTGGAGGTCTCGTTTTATCTCATTCGGAGAATGGAGGCTAGAAAGAGCTCGCGCACAGCCAGCAACGGTCACAGTAAGAATTTTTGTTTGCAGCGACTAGCAGTTTGCAGAACCCGAGACATTAGCGTGAACTCTCTGCTGAGCCTTCATAGAGTGAACACCGTCAGTTTTCGGTGGCTATTAAATTATCTTAAAACGGGGTTGTAATGTGCTTTAGGTTATCTGTACCACCTGGTAATTATTGTCAGTGATTGTTCGGAGTAATTTAAGTGATTTTCGAGTTTGATTAAACATCGTATTTAGCATAAAAAACGCGTGCTAACCCGTGCTTCTTTGTTCCGAGCTGTTGACTTCTTGCAGTAATTAGAAAAAACTCATGGTTATTATCGAACCTTAAGTAAATTGGCAGTGAATTTTACTGAAGCAAATTCACCTTTTAATCGCGATTTGCAAAGTTTCCATCAAGCGAATTCAGAACATCGACATAGGTGTCAAATGGTCTAGCAATATTGGAGAAATAACATACACCGGCCCAATAAAATCTGATGACAAGTCCCAGTCGTTTTTCACCAGTTTTTCCGCTCTTATTGGAGTCTGGAATCTGTGTCTGGCACTCATGATTGATCCCACCTGGAAAGCATCTTCACGGGGTCACCAGGTAACCTAATACTGGAAGACTGGTGAGTCTAAACAAATATTTTCTCTGAATCAGCAGAATTTTCTTGCCGAAATCTGACATCTGAAGTTTTAGTAACTTGAACTTTTAAAATCACGTAAGCAAGTTTGAGATTATACAATGTCAGAGAGGTGCTGCCAGCAAAACTATATATTTCCTATTTAATCTCTAAGACTTTGTCAATTTTTGTAAATTTAAACACACAGTTTTTATTTTCTGTTAAATTTCAATTAGCAAATTTTGTCTGTAAAATACCTAACCTATACATTATCTTTAATATTTCTTAGTTTTCATAATTAATATAGAAATTTCACGTAGGAATATATTAAATAGATTTTCTTTCTTTCTTCTTTTTTAGAGCCTTAATGAAAGAACTGGCCAGTTCACTAGAAAACCCAGCAATTGATTCACAAACGTCAAGTAATTTACCTAATCACTTGTGCTTATTATTTTTTTGAGCGGTACCCTAAGTAATTATTAGTAACATTTTAGTAATATGCAACTATCTTTATCTTATTGTTTTGACACATATATGTAAATTAATAACTTCTTGTTCTTGAAATTCTTGCTATTTATCTGATTGTTATTTGTGTGCAATTAATGTTTATCTGAGATTTACCAACCATTTTTATTTCATTTTATATTCGCTATTCCAAATTTAATTTATATGAATAAATTCAATATTTTTTTACATTAACATATATTTTTAATTGAAGAAAAATTCCTCCCTAGTATCTATTTTTCTACTTGACGTCGGCGCAAACAATTATTCTTACTAACTATTATCTAGATATCTAAATTTCCATGTAACCTGGCACTAGTCTGGAGAGCCCACAAATATAGGACTCTGGACAGTGCGAAGCAAACAGAGGAAGAGAACGTGAGTATCAAACTACATCCAGATCTGTCAACCCCCTAAAAAGTGCTGCTAATCTCAATAAATTTGATAATCCGATATATAGTTACTTTAGGGTAGGGTGTTATAGGCAATTGTGACCTCACCATTGAGCAGATCTATATCCACCTGAGGTCATATATCACAATATACCACGGTTATTGTTCTCTAAAGCTATCTTTTTGAAGAATGTAACAACTTCCCCTAGTTCTAGCCATTGAAAACTAACGTGTCCAAGCGTTTCTGTTGAAAGAATTAAATAACGAATTTATCAATCATGTTCGAAGCTTTACCATCACACTTTATATAATACACACTGTAAAAGTTTTCAATTTTATCAAATCAAATAAGCGTAGGATTTGATTTAAAAGGAGGTAGCGTATATTTCGGAGGTATATTTTTCACAAAGATGACCATTTATTTTACGCTCGACAGAAACTTCTACCAATAAATTCACAGGCACATTTTGTCGCAGCTTCTTGCCTAACTTCGAAACCGCATTTTCATCTCCTCACCTCCTCCCTTATATGATATTTTGCAAATTCAAACTAATGGTACTCTATTCTATAAAGCGAGCTCCATTACGTTGCCAGAGTTCTGCATTGTGATTTTAGGTCGCATGTCACTCAATCGAAAAGAAAACAAATTATTCTTTTTCTTCGCTTTCATCACTCATGTTGGACGGACAAATTCACTGTTTTGTTGACTATATTGTCGTCCTATAAATTAAACATGTGCACAACCATTTATTATCTGGCCGGATTTTCATAGGCAATAAAACAGAGCTCTGCTCCAAAGAAGATTTCGTTTGAGACTAATATAAAAACATAGTGATAGGAAATTATAGCAGTTAGCGAAAAACGTCCGGGTTAATGAAGTGTGGATTACTATGAAAACAACAACTGAAGAGACGTTTTGTTTTTTGCCACATCCACAACAATATGTATTGCTAGCTCTAATATTTTCAGAAAATGACTTCATTAAACATAATATTCAAGTCTCTTTCTTAGAATGCACTTGGATTGCCAAAACCTACATATCAGAATTCAATTAATTGTGTAAATATGTATCGCCACAATGCACTAATGTATACATATTGTACAGGTGTTCCCAAAGTATTGGCCAGAGATTAGAAGTAGAATTTTGACATCAAAATATAGTAAATTCGACAAACATACCTCAACAAAAAAGTAGGGACCCAGCGCGCATATTATGGCAGTGAATTTTCATAAAATATAGCAAACATGTCTTTTTTTAATGAAAGAACTATCAAATTTGGTTATCCATACAGTAGAAAAAAATGTACCATATTTCATCTAAATAACTTTATTGTTTGAAAAAGTACAAAATTTTTCCGAAAATGAACTTAAAGTGTTTCCGAAAAAAACTAGTACGATTTTCCTGGATAAAGAACTAGCTACCAAAATACAATTACTTCTACATCGTCAAAACGTGTGGAAATATCGCATCGGAGACAGAAATTTCAATTTTTTTTTCGCTTCGTAAAAAGAATGCAAACCTATAAAAAACATGATTTGGGAACAATTTTTTTTCCTGTCGGTCTGTATGCCTGTCTGTTTGTAGCCACGATAACTTTAGAACGAATTGAGAGATCTTCAAATTTCGTATACGGTTAGCACTCGACAAACGAACGGTTCTGATTGTTTTTGGGTAAAATAGCTTTAGGGGATAAGGTGTGAATAGGGGGTGATTTGGTAAAAATTGACATTTGTTTGTTAAAACTCGGTTAATATAACGTTTTAGTTTATTTATTAGAAAACTTTTAATTTCGTGGTATTCTGTGCTAATATTAAATTAGAGGTTGGATGTGTGGGGGTGGAATATTGTTGACAAAAGTTTCGAATTTTTGTTTGTTAAAACGACGTAAATAGTGCTACAAATGGAATCATAACTTCCACATATGTATCATAATTTGTTCTCTACAGGAGGGCATTCTCATGCAATGAATTTACGGCCCATGACTTGACCACAAAAAAAATATTTGTATTCCTGTACCCAAAAACTTTTGAAACGTTATATTACCCGACATTTATTGCAAAAATGTTAATTTTCACCAAATCACTCCTTATTTATCCCCTACTCCCTCAAGAAATCTTAACCGAAAACAATTCAAAGCGTTCCTTGGTCCGGTGCTAACTGGATACCAAACGTGATATCTCAATTCGTACGAAAGTTATTGCGCATCTAAACGGACAGACGTATTGCGCCTATTAACGGAGAGACGTGCATGCCGACAGACCGACAGACCGAGTGACGACATACCGGCAAACCAAAAGAACCGCAGACACAAAAAAATTCTTTCCGAAGTCATCTTTTCTATGTTTTGATACTTTTTATGACGTTTAAGCGAAAAAAAAATTCATATTTTTGTCGCCGATGCGATACTTCCACACGTTGTGACGCTGTGGAAGTAAAAGTCTCAAAACATATTGAAAACCTGATTCTGGGATGAAAATTTTTTTGTCTCTCGGTCTGTCTGTCGGTCTGTCTGTCAGTAGGCGAACGAATTAGGATATCTTTTTTAAATTTGGTATACAGTTATCACCCGACAAAGGAACGCTTCGATTTATTTTTGGGTAAGATCAATTAGTGGGTAGGGGATAAATAAGTGGTGATCTTGTGAAAATTTACTTCATTACGTAATGAGTAATATGATGTTTCAGAAGTTTATGGGTACAGGAATACCAATATTGTCTTTCTGGTCATAAATCTAAATACAGAAGTAGATACTTTTTCTGTAGCTTCACAGCGAAAATTGTTTGCCTGTCGATGTTGCAAAAATTGAATCAGGTAGGACAGAAGAAAACAAACTCTTCAGAAGTCACAAATATTTACGTCTGTGTTAACTGTGGAACGGTTTTACCAACTAAGGGCAGCAAAAGCTGCTAGTTACATAAATTAAAAGCCCTAAAAGTTCGTATTTTTCATTAGTGATTTTTTCAACAAAAAGTAGAAAGAAAATTTGAAATTGCACAATCTGGTCAGACAAAATTAAAATTGAATAAAAGACTAAAAAAGTAAAAAACTTTGGATGATAAATTCAGTCAACAGTGAGGGTTGCATCCATGTCCCTTCGCTCATGAGCCAGCCGTCACACCAATCAAGCAGCGTAAGGTTTGGCAAGATAAATGCAATTAAAAATAGGTAACCCATAATAACCTTCAGTTATTTATTTGTAATATGTAAGGTCTATTTTAGAGGCATTTTTGCAACTATTTTAACAAATGAGAAGAGTAGCATAAGTCTAGAACATACCAATATACATTTCATGCAACATTCACCATTCGTGAACCGCAATAGTTATACTAATATTTACTTTTCAAATCTCCCGTTTGAGAGAGGAGACAAATTATAAAATCTTCGAAGTAATTTTTCTTGGATTTCTTGACCTTTTTGCACCATGAAAAAATTAACGTTGTCCGTAATGTTTAATAGATATTGTCAAACACATACAATATTTTGGTATTGCGTCTTCTCTGACTTTTAGTGGCTCTAAAATTTTGCTTTATTAAATGCCTATAACTTTTTTTTCTTTTAAACTACAGATATATATTTTGGCATATAGTTTGTTTTTCACAATGTAAACTTGCTTATTAAATTTTATTGCCATACATTTGTTATTTTTGGAAATATGAATTCTTTCCAAAAGAAGACCTACAATTTTCCCAAAAAAACTGGTCCAATATTCCTGGCGAACGAACTTATCCAAGCCACTTGCAAAATGAAATTACTGATCAAATTTTAACTTGGCCCATTCTTTTTTGGGTTAGTGTGAGATATACTCGTACATACATTTATATATATATATATATATATATATATATATATATATATATATATATATATATATATATATATATAGAAGGAGAGAGAGGGTTGCCTTCAAATGTAGTACAAGCACAAGTATTCCACTTTTTTGTATTGACACAATGTATAATTACTTTGCTACAATAAACAATAAACAAACTATACACCCAAATTATATAGACCTATTTGTTAACTTTACTATGATTAAACGATTATTATATGTATGTACAAAAGAGCTTCTTAAATAACAATACATTTGCTATTGTTATTGAGGCCAGCAGATAATACGTCTTTCGTCATTCAGCTTCTGAACACGTCTCCCTTTCTGCTCCTCTCTAGCTTTCGCCTTTATTACCCTCAGCTTATGCTAAGTGATTACTGAGCGCTGTTATCACACATACATTCTAATGGTAGAAATATATCAAAAACTAAAATCTAATTGTTGCCAATGGTAAATGCCACATCTCGGATATCTGGAATATTATGTTCCGAAAGTAATGGCCAGAGATTATAAGTAGATTTTTGACATCAAAATAAAATGAATTTGACAAACTTACCTCAACCAAAAAAAAGTATGGATGCAGCACGCGCATTATGGTAGTGAATTTTCATAAAACTTAGTAGCAAACATGTCTTTTTTTAATGAAGGAACCATCAAATTTGGTTACCCATACAGTAGAAAAAAAATGTATCATATTTCATCTAAATATCTTTATTGTTTGAAAAAGTACAACATTTTTCCAAAAATGAACTTCCCAAGAAACTGGCACGATTTTCCTGGCCAACGAACTTATTCAACTTATTCACTTAGCTACCAAAATACAATTACTTCTACATCGTCAAAGCATGTGCAGATATCGCATCGGCGACAGAAATTTCCAATTTTTTTTCGCTTAAACGTCGTAAAAAGAATCAAAACATATACAAAACATGATTTGGGAACGATTTTTTTTCGTAGTGCCTATTTGACCGTCTAGTCCGTTAACAACTTGAGTATCCGTCTAGTCAGGAAAATACGTAGATATCCGACTAGTCGGGTAAATACATATTTTACCGTCCAAAACGTGCCTGGTGTGCCGGTATAGAGTTGGAAGTTGGAATACTTATGTTAATTTCACGTTGTAATTTTCAACTTATTAAGTGCGGTGATGTTATTCTAGTGTAACTGATTAATAATAACAAATTGTGCGGTGATTGTTATTCTAGATAAGCAAATTTAATTTGCCTATTTTAGTGACGATTGATATTATTAAGAAAATTGTAGCTATTGACGTAAACAAACTTATAGTCTCATAATCTGAGGTTAAGTTGAAACTTCACATTTGTCAGCGATCGGTGATATGTAAAAATATATATATATATATATATATATATATATATATATATATATATATATATATATATATAATATATATATATATATATATATATATATATATATATATATATATATATATATATAATGATATATTCTAATAAGTATCGATGCACAGTTTCACATAACAATTGACATTTTATATAATATTACTTTTATTATATATTTTAAGTATACAACAATGAAACTAGGGGACGAATTAATCAAGTGATGTCTTGCCAGCAGAGAACTCTAAGTATATCTGATTGAAATTTTATTAGCAACTAAAGTAAACTGAATTTTTCAAAGCAGCAGATACCGATCAAAATCGGGAAGAGGAAAATTACCACATTATCGATCAGGAAATGGTTTTCTATGAGCAGATATCCAATGCTAAGATTATATTTTCTGACTGTGGTATGATGTAGAAAGAAGAAGAACAGTTCTGAGGTCAAGGGGCAATGCTCTATGACCATAGAGAACGTGGGAAAGTGATTCTCAATGCATGCAGAAGTTTAGTATTAGGATCATCATTGGTAATTTGTAAGACAAAGGACACGATTGTAATTAAGCAGAGAATACAGTTTAAAGTAAATAAGTTGGACGTTTCTATTATTAAAACCCTGAAGTAAACAACAACACACTGACGAAATTGTAGCCAGTGATAATTGGGTAAACACAAATAATTACTGAAGGTATCATATATCGTCATTTAATTTTTGAATGTTTTACCTAAACATTTTCTTAGGGCCAGTGTATCTTCAGCAAAATGAAAGTAGTAGGGTAGAAAGCCAAGGGATTTCTTCTTGTCCTATAGATGTACCAAATAATAGTAATCGTGATGCAGAAATACTGGCATCAGAAATAAGCAATAATGGTATTGGTGATTCGGGCGTAAATTCAAATTGTAGGTACCTAATTACAATTTATAAGTACTTATTTTAGTCATATTCGGTTTTCAGTAATGCAAGCGAATCATTTACCAAAGCTCCCACACAAAATGCGAAAAAGAGGAAGACCCAAAGGCGCCGCTCTTACTGTCATTAAATTGAAGAAAAAGAAGAAATAATAAGTATTACAAGTGCTTAATTTATGTACCTATGTATATTATCTTATGAAATATAATAATATCAAAAAAAGAAGTGTTCCATAGCGCCTATTGAATAATTTATAAGTTTTGGACGGTTAAACATGTATTTACCCGACTAGTCGGATATTTACGTATTTTCCTGACTAGACGGATACTCAAGTTGTTAACCGACTAGACGACCAAATAGCCACTGCCTTTTTTTCTGTCGGTCTGTATGCCTGTCTGTTTGTAGTCACGATAACTTTAGAACGAATTGAGATATCATCTTCAAATTTGGTATACGGTTAGCACTTGACAAACGAACGGTTCTGACTGCTTTTGGGTAAAATCGCTTTAGGGGATAGGGTGTGAATGGTGGGTGATTTGGCAAAAATTGACATTTTTTCGTTAAAACTCGAGTAGTATAACGTTTTAGTTTATTTATTACAAAACTTTTAATTTCATCAAACATCTGGTATTAAGTGCTGAAACTAAATTAGAGGTTGAATGTGCGTGGGTGGAATATTGTTGACAAACATTTAGAATTCTTGTTTGTTAAAACGACGTAAATAGTGCTGCAAATTGAGTCATAACTTCCACATAGGTGTGATAATTTATTCTCTTCAGAAACGCATTCTCGTGGAATGAATTTACGGCCCATGGCTTGACCACAAAGAAAATATTTGTATTCCTGTACGCAAAAACTTTTGAAACGTTATACTACTCGAGATTTATTGCAAAACTGTTATTTTCACCAAATCGCTCCTTATTTATCCCCTACTCCCTGAAGAAATCTCAACCGAAACAAGTCGAACCGTTCCTTTGTCGGGTGCTAACTGGATACCAAACGTAGGCATGATATCTCAATTCGTTCGAAAGTTATTGCGCCTATTAACCGACAGACGTACATGCCGACAGACCGAGTGACCAACAGACAGACAAACCGACAGACCGACTGACCAACAGACCGGCAAACCAACAGAACGACAGACACACAAAAAAATGTTTCCGAAATCATCTTCTCTTTATGATTTGATACCGTTGATGACGTTTAAACCAAAAAAAAAAATATATTTTTGTCGCCGCGATCCTTCCACACGTTGTGACGCTGTGGAAGTAAAAGTCTCAAAACTTATAGAAAATTTAATTCTGGGATGAATTTTTTTTTGTCTGTCGGTCTGTCTGTCGGTCTGTCAGCATGTAGGTCTGTCTTTCAGTAGGTAACTTTCGAGCGACCTAATAAAATATTTTTTTAAATTTGGTATACAGTTAACATCCGACAAAGGAACGCTTCGAATTGTTTTTGGGTAAGATCTATTCAGGGGGTAGTGGATAAATGAGTGGTGATCTTGTTAAAATTTACTTTTAATGACGTTTAAGCGAGAAAAAAAAAATATGATTGTCGCCTCGATCCTTTCACGCGTTGTGACGCTGTGGAAGTAAAAGTCTGAAAACATATAGAAAACCTGATTCTGGGATGAAAAGTTTTTTGTCTGTCGGTCTCTCTGTCGGTCTGTCGGCATGTAGGTCTGTCTGTCAGTAGGGGCAATAACTTTCGAACGACCTAAGATACCTTTTTTAATTTTGGTATACAGTTAACACCCGACAAAGCAACGCTTCGAATTGTTTTTGGGTAAGATATATTCAGGGGGTAGGGGATAAATGAGTGGTGATCTTGTTAACATTTACTTCGTTATATAATGAGTAATATGATGTTTCAGAAGTTTATGGATACAGGAATACCAATATTTTTTCTAGTCATAAATCTAAATACAGAAGTAGATACTTTTTCTGTGTCTTCACAAAGAAAATTGTTTGCCTGTCGATGCTGTAAAAATTGAATCCGGTAGGAGAGAAGAAAGCAAACTCTTCTGAAGTCACAAATCTCTACGTATGTGTTAACTGTGAAACAGTTTTACCAACTAAGGGCAACAACAGTTGATAGTAACATATATTAAAAGTTCTAAAAGTCCTTAAATTTCATTAGTGATTTTTTCAACAAAAAGCAGCTAAAAAATTTTGAAATTGCACAGTCTGATCACATAACGTTAAAATTTAATCACAGACTAAAAAAAGTTAAAAAAAATGGAAGAGAAGTTCAGTCAACAGTGAGATTTGCATCCATGTTCCTTCGCTCATGAGCCAGCCGTCTCGCCAATCGACCAGAGTAAGGTTTGGCAAGAAAAGTGCAATAAAAAGTAGGTAACCCATAATGGTCTTCAGTTATTTATTTGTAATATATAAGGTGTTTTAGAGGCAATTTTTGCAACTATTTTAACAAATGAGAAGAGTAGCATAAATCTAGAACATTTTAATATACAACATTCACCATTCACGAACCGCAATAGTTATACTAATTTTCACGTTTCAAATCTCCAGTTTCACATTTACACGAGAAAAATTATAAAATTTTTGAAGTAATTTTCCTTGTTTCCTGACCTTTTTACCATGAAAAAATAAACGTGGCCGCAATATTTAATAGATTTTACAATGTTTTGGTATTGCGTCTTCTCTGACTTTTAGTCGCTCTAAAATCTTGCTTTATTAAATGCCTATAACTTTTTTCTTTTAAACTACAGATCTATATTTTGGTATATAGTTTGTTTTTCACAATGTAAAGTTGCTTATTAAATTTGGTTGCCACATATTTGTTATTTTTGGAGATATTAATTCTTTCCAAAAGGAAACCTAAAATTTTCCCGAAAAAACTGGTCTGATATTCCTGGCTAACGAACTTATCCAAGCCACTTGCAAAATGAAATTACTGAGCAAATTTTAACTCGGCCCATTTTTTTTTGAGGTAGTGTGATACATACTCGTACATACATTTATAATATATATATATATATATATATATATATATATATATATATATATATATATATATATATATATATATATATAGAAAAATAGAGAGAGAGTTGCCTTCAAATGTAGTACAAGCACCAGTATTCCACTTCTTTGTATTGACACAATGTATAATTACTTTGCTACAATAAACAATAAACAAACTATATTCACAAATTATTTAAACCTATTTGTTAACTTTACTATGATTAAACGATTATTATATGTATATACAAAAGAGCTTCTTAAATAACAATACATTT
This sequence comes from Tillus elongatus, assembly GCA_964006375.1. Lineage (NCBI taxonomy): Eukaryota > Metazoa > Arthropoda > Insecta > Coleoptera > Cleridae > Tillus > Tillus elongatus. Next base: position 112,402,180 of record OZ023262.1, on the reverse strand, counting down.
GCTATTGTTATTGACGTCAACAGATAATAAGTCTTTCGTCATTCAGCTTCTTAACGCGTCTCCCTTTCTGCTCCTCTCTAGCTTTCGCCTTTATCACCCTCAGCTTATCCTAAGTGATTACTGAGCGCTGTTATCATAGATACATTCTAATGATGGAAATATATAAAAAACTAAAATCTTATTGTTGCCAATGATAGATCCCACAACTCGGTCATTCTACACTTCATCCGACCCGGATGAATCAAAATCATACATCCATGGTTTCATATAATCTGCGCTGGTAGGGTAACTTTAGAGCGTTCTCTTTTGCCTGTCCTTTCCACATTGCAGCGCTCGTTACGCTTGACCTTTATTATTTGCATTCAATATTAAATCTTTGTACTAGTTGTAGTTCTTCTACTGTGCCCGCTAATACAGCGGTATCATGTACACATGTCATATGATTGAGAGTTTCTCCATTTATTACTGAGCCTTCGGACATTTCTGATAGTGATTTTTAACAAATGGTTTCGCTATACAGATTGAACAGAACAGGCGAGAGCACACAACCCTGACGCAATCCTTGACATATCTCAATTTCTGGTGTTATGTTGTTTTCAACTTTCACTTTTACTGGTTTATTCCAGTATAAATTAGAGATTATTTTTATTTCCCTACTATCTATATTCTTAATCAGTCGGATTTGTCTTAGGCGCTCGAATGTCTTCTCAAAATCAACAGAGCAAGCACACACTTTCTGATTCATATCATTCCATCTCTGGGGCACGACGTTCACTCCAAACAAAGCTTAAATCTCAGATGAAGCCCACCACATTTGTTAACAATCGAGTAGGACGAGGGTGACAGGAGGCTTTGCAAAAAAGGCATATAGCACAAGAGTGTCTCAAAACTTAACCAAAAGTCAGGCAACTGTCTCAAAAGCAAATATACGTCGGTGGTTTGAACAGATCATGGAATACTTTAGGCAAAATAATTTGTTAGATGTATGCATTAATCCATGTCGAGTATTTAATTGTGACGAAACAGCATATTTCTTAAGTCCTGGCAACAATCGTGATCTAGTTAGAAAAGGGCAAAAATGGTTTATGGTGTAACCAATTTTGATGAAAAAGAAAATATCACAACACTCGTCTGGGAAACGCAGAAGGTAAATTGGCTCCTCCCATGGTTGTGGTCAATTTAAAGAAAGTGCCTAAATCATTCGCCGCTTCAATGCCACAATCTTGTGCTATTGGTAGAGCTGACAGCGGTTGGACGACTGGACCAGCGTTTTCTTTGAATCGTTACTAATTATTTCTATCCATGATTAGTACAAAAAATATTCTTTTTCTGGGTGGGCAGTGGGCACACCTCTCACTTGACATTACCATTAAGTGAGTCTTGCGAAGGTATATAATTAGAAATTGTTTTGCTCCACCCATCTCTACATACTTTTACAAGCAATGTATGTAGCAGTTTTTCATCCATGGAAGGTTGCTTGAACCGCAAGTTGATAATTGGAGAATAAAAATACTGGAGTGCGTTTAAGACGAGACAATTTTCCTCCGCTTCTTCACAAAGTACTGAAAATAAACTCAAACCCAAAATGTTGAAGAATGAGTTTAGAGCTTGTGCATTACTTCCTCTAGATCCAGATGCTTTGTACTACTTTAAGATGAAAACCAAGGAAGATAACGCCGCCATATCAAAATCCCCAAAAAATTTAGATGATATAAATATCATTTAACGTATATCGAGTCCCTTATCTCTCAAGAAAAGCTTATGTTATTTAAAGAGACTGGTCTGACGTAGTTACGTAAGGTGGCATAAACAGAGTTATTTTATATTTGGCATAAAATTAACAGAAGTATTAACAGAAAAAAAAAACAAAAGCTGCACTAGAAATACAAGAAGACCTTAAGAGTTCTCTAGACGATGAAATATTTGACGATATTTTAAATGACCTATGGCCAGATAATTAACCAATTGACTTTGTTGTGGGAGAAGAAGTAGCACTGCAGAAAATCTCAAAAGGTACAGTATTCCTAAACTCAAATTTACATTCTATATTCGTTAACTAATCACTCTTTTACTTTTCTCCTGAATTTGAGCTCACCTGAAAGCAACACAGTAGTCTTACAAAAAAAGGTAAGCAACATATCAGATATTGTGGGAATAACTTAACCCAAATTCAGTATTCGTTATTTGCAGGTGATCTGGATGAGAGTACTTCAATAAACTTAGAAATTATTTCGGATAAACCAAACATGTATCAAAACATTCAGTTACTTTCATGCCCAGTTTCTTGTGAAATTTTAATAGATCTAGAAATATAAAGGAAACCACTAGTAAATATTATTACGAATCACCATTACGATGGAATAAAAAAAAAGGCTCCAAGTAATATTACTCAAAGAGGTAGCTAATGGATTGTCTATGTTGTTAATTTTATGTTAACATATGGACACTAAAAAACAACGAGGTTAAACCAAACGATACTAAAACCTCGGCTTCAACTTAATTAGAGGTTTTAATATCGTTTGATTTGACCTCGTTGTTTCCCAGTGTTTCCATAAAAGAACAGCAAAGTCTCTAGCCTATTTGTTAAAAACAAATAACAAGATTGAAGAATATATATATATATATATATATATATATATATATATATATATATATATATATATATATATATATATATATATATATATATATATATATATATATATATATATATATATATATATATATATATATATATATATATATATTTATAAATTTAACAACTCGTGGCGTAACATAAAATATTTTTTAATTCAATAATGCATTTTTTCAACAAACCCATGGCACAGCAAGGCACAGACAGCGATGGGAAACCGCCTTTTCCCATTCATTGCAGAACTTTTCATGAGTAAATTTGAACCAGATCTAACAAATTAAAATACTATTTTCCTAAGCTATGGTTTCTTTATGTGAGGATGATTTTGCAGTATTCAAACAGTACATTTGACTAGTAAGTTCATCCATGAAATAGCAATTAATAACAAATTAGCTTTTCTTGATGTGTTAGTCATAAAAAATAAAGACAATTTTGAATTTTACGTCCACAGAGAGGAAGCCACCACTGTATGTTATATTTCGATTGACTCACACCATATTTCTCCACACACAAAAAACAGCTAGTTTGTACGATTTGGTTCGTAAAATAATACAGTTTCCCTCCAATAAAAAATGACACAACAGAGAACTTGACAATGTATGAAAAGTGTAGCTCAAGTGCAATGGTTACTCTGTCTGCTTAGTGGAAAGGTTAGTGCAAATTAGTCAATATACATAAAACAAACAAAAAATGTAAGCAGAAGCTACGACTTTCAGAAAAGATAAAATACACAAAACCGTTGTCTGCTGACCATTTCAACCCGGAACCACCAGAGGTTTTAATAGCATTTTAGGAAAGCGGATTTACAGCTAAGATTTTCTACTAAGCATACATTGGCAACCCAAAGGATAAAGATCAAACCACAAAAGCGTCTGGAATCTATGGAGTAGGTTGTGAGGATTGTGAACTTGAATATGTTGGGAAAACTATGGCACTATTGATAAATCATGTATGCTCAGCATATTTCGGATAACAATATAGATAAGAAAAATCTCAAGTTAAACGAAAATGTCAGGCAGTCGCGAGACAGTTGGATGCTTACGAACGTATATATATATATATATATATATATATATATATATATATATATATATATATATATATATATATATATATATATATATATATCGTTACAAATTTCAACAAAAAATATTTTGATTAATAGAGTAGGTCCGGTTCTGTGTAGTCCATTTTTCGAACTGTTATCTTAATAATCAGTGTGTCCTTCTTAGGAGTAATATTTGATAACGACACACAGTTTTACAAAAGCAGGTATCCAATTTTAAATACAGGGATCTAAGTCTCAACAGTAAGTTACCTACATACCTTCATAGAGGACGCTGCTTGCAACTGCTTGGCAATTAACATAAATAGTAGTTCTAGTTTTTCGATGATGCTAACTTTGTTAGCGCAACGATCGTCAGGCCTAAAAACTGTATTGCGATGAATTGTCTTGTGCAGATTGTACTTATGAGAGCTTGTCAAAGGCGCCATTTTTTTTTAATGTCGCTCTATGTCCGCTACTATAGCCAATCACTGACGCCAGGGAGCAGTTTCGCCTCACTATCCTGGAAACATTGCCGAATCCCTGCTTTATGTAAGACGGGTAGGGATCTTTAACATGATCAACATCTCATGAACACGGGACGCCGGCTTTACACTCCACTCCTTTAAAAGGGCGGAACGCACACACAATCAACTTGCTCAAATACAATGCCACAATTGCGGTTGATGTTGTAGTAGTATTAACGGTATGTACTGAGGTGAAAGGAGAACCCTAGGATCGAACCCAGTACCCTTTGGCTAAGAGGCACACGTTCTTGCCCCTAAATCCCGAGGCCTTAGGTTCCAATCTTGACTCATTAAATTTTTAGCTTCAATAATAACAGTGCGAGCAATAATGCAGCCTTAATTCGTTGCAGCGGTCAAAACTATCCAAGTCTTACAGTTTCTAGAATCCCAGTGATGAGCATTGAGGTCGAATTCACACTAAGATTTACTAATGTCAATACAGAGTTCAATAATTCTAGTAATTTTGGAACAGCTAACTCAAATAGCGCTTTTGTTAGTTAAAGCGTTAGTTTGATATTTACCCTTCATCAGTCGCTATGGGTCTGGGAGTCCCACGACTTCGTATTTCTTATTACGGTATAAAACAGGTAGGGATACGGTACTGTGCTTCTAGGACATCTCAAATGGATCCATTCGGAATGTATTCCTTAAGCTGGATGCATGTTGTTAGTTTTATTCAAGCGCTATTAGGTCGTTTGTGCATCGGCGCCGGGCGTGGCCCTAATAGACCCATAGCGACTGGTCGTGCCACCACCGCTCAGCTAACATGCTCTTTTAACAAGACAGTTTGCATAGCGTTACATCTTTACTGCTTAGCTTGTATTATTGGTTTGTGTCTTTGTTTTGGTGGAGTGCGGTTTACATATTAGAAAAAAAAATGAGTAAAAACGTGCCATACATGGACAACCCCGCCGACATAGAAGAGATGAATCGGTTAGCTCTCAAAGACCTCGACGTAAATGCATCGAAGGAGAATTTTGATGAATTTGACGTATTTGACGAAGCTGATGAAGACATTGTTGAGACAATAGCCGTCCATTCCGAAAGTTATCATAAAATCGACGAAGCAAAGGAAGAAGATGAAGATAACTGAAATCAAGACTATAACTACTACAATGGGAAGTCAAATGCAAATTGTAGCTAAAACACAACACTTATGCTGAACAAATTTTTATAGGTAGAGATGGCCTACTATGGAAAAACAGTGGAAAGTTACTCGGACACAGCCACATAATATTCTAGTAAAATTACCTGGTGTTGTTGGCAGAAATGCGAAAAATGCTAAAAGCGAATTAAATTGTTGAAAACTGTTCTTTGATAATAATATTTTGGCTATTATCGTAGAAAATACAAATAAGTTCATAGTTAGTGTGAAAGAAATGTTTGGAAGAGAGATGGACTATAGACCAACCGACAATGTTGAAATGATGGCATTTTTGGGATTGTTATATTTAGCCGGTGTTTTCCGAGGGGGTCGTCAAAATATTTAGAATGACCATGTTGTAGGTATTTGACAAAATTTTTTTTTTGAGAAAAATGAACAGTTATATATTGTAGTTCATAACTTGCGCTTATTATTAATATAATAATAATAATAATAATTATTATTATTATTATTACGAGAGCTACAATCGGAAATGAAATTTTCTTGCGAATTTATGTGAATAAATGTAAATAAAAATAAAATAGAAATTTCTTTAATATTTTTTTAGCTTTTAGGTATGAAGGTATTTCATTAAATTTTCTATAATAATAGTAAATGTCTACATATCTTGTAATTCATGACTCGCTGTTACTTCCTTGTAATAGAAAACAGAAAAGATATTTTTCTATTTCTTTTTAATTACTTTTGTCGTTATTTAGGCATATTATATAATTTTATATGATAAAAATGAATAAAATTTGTAGTTTATAAGTTGCTTTTATTTCCTTGTAGGGTCAATCAGGGTAAACGGAAACTAGGAGTAAATGGAAACATCGACGGAATTTATTTAAGTAGCGCGCGTCTTGTATTTGCATGTGTTAGTGAGTCCCCTCGGCGGTCGCTGGTACCGCATTGCACAAATTTGATGGCTGCTGCACGATTGTTGCGACGGTAAGAAGTATATAATTTTACGGATCTAAGTAGTTTTGCGATGCTTTCAGGTCGATGCTGCAGTACATTTCGTATTTTGGACCGCGAATTTTAGAACAACAAACTGAAATAATTACATGGTAAGTAAATATTGTTGCTACACTGTACAGGTTAGAATACATCGGTCAGATAACGACAATGGAGTAATTTGCTGTTTCCAGTTACCCCAAGAAAAAATTAATATTGGGTGAATGAAAATATAAAATAGGGGTAATTGGAAACGCGTCCCCTTTTACCCCAAGTTTTAAGTAGCAATTAATACAGTTTATTTTATTGCTTAGATGCCACGAAAATATATCCGCAAGAAGCCAGAGCGTACATACACAACGGAGGACCTACAAAACTCTGTTGCTGACGTCGCAACAAACAACCTGACTTACAGGCAAGCAACTGCTTTCTACGGCGTTCCAGTTAACAACATTTTTAATAGAATAAAAGGGCGTCATATTTACGAAGGGAATCTATGAAGTGGAACAAATTGTGCGTTCCCACCACTTGTGAAAACAGAGATCGCAAAATATCTGGAAGAGCGGTCAAAAATGGGTTACCCATGTTCTAAAGACGAACTACTGCAGTTGGTGCAAGATTTCGTACTCAAAAATAGAATAGAAACAAGGTTTAAGGATGCAAAACCTGGACACGATTGGTATGTAGGTTTTATGTGTCGCCACCCTCGACTAAGTCTAAAAAAACCCGAACATCTTCAGAAGTCTAGAAAAACTGCTAGGCACCCTGACGTTCTATACGACTTCTACGACAAATTAGAAAACGTAGTCACTACTAATGACACTCTGCCTTGTTTTATCTAATGCTGATGAAACTGGATTCAGTTCAGACCCTCCTAGAATTCGCGCTATTGGCACCAAGGGAAAGGCTTTGAACCGAATTAGTGGTGGTTCAGGTCGCGAAAACACTACAGTCGTAGCGTGTGTTGTCGCAGATGACACCGTACTACATCCGATGATTGTGTTTAAAGGCGCTGCTGTTCAAGCGCGTTGGACATCCCCATTGCATATCCGGGTACCATATATGCCGCATCGGAGGAGCCCCAATTTTTCCACTGGTTTAAAACATCCTTTATAAGTCACATTTATAACAAACGTGTTGATATCGACATGCCAAATGCTACACCTTTTCTTCTGTATGACGGGCACGCTAGTCATATCAGTTTGCGCACAATGCAATCTGCAATAGAGGCCAACATACAGTTAATCAAATTTCTATTCACCTGACGGATATGATAGAGCCTTTGGATAAATGCGCATTTGGTCCAGTCAAAAAAGCATGGGATCGGCAGTTAGTGGAATTTGGTAAGGACAACATTGGTGTGGGAACTGGACGTTTGCAAAAGCGCGATTTTGTTGAGATGTTATTACTGGTGTGGGCAGCAGCAATAACAAAACACAACATTGTGTCCGGATTTAGCTTTACAGGAATCTGGCCTTTAAATCGTACTCGGTTTCCAGAAACGGAATTTGAACCTCACCAGATAGCAGCATACAAGAGGAGAAAGGCCAATGCAGACAGGGCTGAAGATTGTGGAATAATACCGAAAAACAATGTTGCAGGACATTCCATCTTGCCGGTTGCTGAAATTGCTGGAGCACCAACGGCTGAAATTGTTGAAGTACCAGCGGCTCAAATTAATGAAGTACCAGCAGTTTACACTGTTAAAATAAGCCCATCAACACCATCTGTTGTCGAAATATTTCCTGCAGCAATTTGTCAGAAGAAAATATGCGCCAATGTAGCACAGGTCGTAAAAAAACCGACGCACTGCTTAAAACAGCTACAGTATGGCGACGATTTGACAACCGATCAAGTTGTCGGACGACTACAGAAAGCTGAGCAAAAGAAGACAATGACTAATGCACCTAAGAAAGACACTAAAACCAAATCTATCGCTGCAAAGACGTTGAAAAAGGCCGCAAAGAAGAAGAAAACCACAAGTTTTTCGGAAGAGAGCGCAGATGAAATCTCTCTTCATGATGAGTCTGATGACTCCAAATTTAAAAGCTCAAGCTCAGATGATGAAATGGACTTACCGCTATCCCGATTAGCCACGAAGAAAGGTAACATTGGTGGTTTTATAATTGTCAAATTTGTATACAACGCCAACACCAAGAAACAAAAAACTCTGGACGCAGCAAGTGCGTTATGGTAGTGAATTTTCATAAAAATGTTTTTATTGCAAATATGTGTTTTCTTTTTAAGAAAGCAGGCATCAATTTTGGTTACCAGTATAACCTATATAGTAAAAGCAATGTGCCATGTTTCATAAAAATAACTTTATTGTGTGAAAATGTACCAAGATTTCCAAAAGTAGACTTAAAGTGTTCCCGAAAAACTCGTTTCTTGGTCAACCTTATAGGTTAATAGCAAATTGGGCTATTCAAATATGAAGCATTTGATCAAAGTTCGCTACCATAACGCACTTGCTGCATCCAGAATTTCTTTTCTTACAAACATGCATTATTTTTCGATGGAAAATGCAATAACATAAGGCGTGTTTGATTAAAAAAAAAAAGAAAATTTGTATCACCAATGACTTATGGGCCATCCTGTAATTGTAGAAATATTTTTTTAAGATGTATCTCAAGACACCCTATAATTCATATATACAATTTTTTTTAAAATCTTGTATAATAACGGATATATTGATCTTTATTGATTTTTTACGAAAATTCGACAAAAATTATATACCATTAAACAATAAACTCTATAGCTAAGGCTACTGCCAAGCATCAGGGAAAGCGTCTATTTCAAATGAATTTTCTGGAAACATTTTAGTAAAATGAAGGACAATGACTGTTGAAACTAAGACTTCAGTGTTTGTAAAACATCCTTCTTGAGACATTTGATTTCCATAGCCCGTATTAGTTTCAAGTTATTTGCCAAAATGTTGCCGATTTTAACGTTTTAAGTCGCAACTTTGACGTTTTGAGGAAAACCCCAATTTATTTTTCTTTAAATGCCTATAACTTTTTTGTCTTTTGACATACAGAGCTAAATTTTGGTAGGTAACTTACATATAAGGACATAAACCCGCGTACCAAATTTGGTTGCCCTTACTTTGTTAATTCGGGAGATATAAATTTTTTTCGAATGAAAATACAAAATTTTCCGGGAAAACCTGGGCAGATTTTCCTGGCTAACGAACTTATCCAAGCCATTTGCAAAAGGAATTTATTCACCAAATTTAATCAAAATCGGCCCATTATTTTTTGAGTTATCGGTGTGATACATATATATATATAAATATATATATATATATATATATATATATATATATATATATATATATATATATATATATATATATATATATATATATATATATATATATATATATATATATATATATATATATATATATATATATATATATATATATATAAACATATAAAAATTCAAACTGACCCCGGATATGTGTTCTGGGGGGCCTAATTAGCGCTCATTTGAAGAAATTTTTTCAAAATTCAAAAGTCGAGATCTCCTCATTAGTGAATTTTTTTAAGAAAATTCACTAAAAAGTCTAGACGCAGCAAGTGCGTTATGGCAGTGAATTTTTATTAAAATGCTTTGAATAGCAAATATGTATTTTTAATGCAAGCAGTCATTAAATTGGTTACCAGTATAACCTATATAGTAGAAACAATGTGCCATATTGTATCAAAATAACTTATTGTTTGAAAATGTACAAAAATTTTCCGACAATAAACTTTAAATGTTGGTTTCCTAGCCAACAAACAGTAGGTTAATAGCAAATTGAGTTATTGAAATTTGAAGCATTTAATGAAAATTTGCTACCAAAACGCACTGACTGAGTTTTGATTTTTTTTCTTCCAAATATATTTCGATAAAAAATGCAATAAAATAAGGCTGTTTGAAAAAAAAATTATAGGGATCACCAACGACTTATGGGTCAGCCTTTGATTGTCAAATAATTTTATAAGATGCAGCTCAAGACACCCTATAATTAACTTTCTCGTCTCTTGTATAGTAATAATTATATTGAGCTTTACCCTAGAAATGCGTCGCCCTGTATATGTGTAAACAGATGAAAACTGAAAGTAAATGGATTCCAGGTGGCCTAGTTTGCGCTCATTTGAAGAAATCTTTTTTAAATTCTAAAGTCGCGGTCTCCTCAATGACGAATTTTTTGTACAAAAATTAGCTAACAATTATGGACCGTTAAACCATAAACTTAACTAAAACTATCGCCAAAGCATCAGAGAGAAAATAACTAACCTGTTGCATATCAGCCCTTTTTTTAATAGTTCGATCCTTTATATGTGTTGATAAAACATAACAAGCACTGGTTAGTCCACCCATTAACACTAACAAAATCATAAAGGAATAATTTGCACTTGTATATAAAAATTACCAAATAACACAAATAATGTGTCATCCGAAACCGAAACAGATAAAAGAATCTCATACCATACGATAAACGCCAGTTACAGCGTGTAACAGACCTGCGCAATAATATCAAATGTTCCGTTACCAGGCAACACTCAGACATATCAGATCTCATATAAGCCAGGTTTGCCATTGTCAATGAAACGCGGTGACATTAAAAATAAATGTTTCAAGTTTTAACTGAATTTTCTGTAAACCTAGAAAGCTGAACTTTGGTACATATTTAGGTCTTTCCCAAAGAAATATGTACACCACATTTCATCGACATAGCTTTGTACTTTTTGGAGAAAATTTTTTTCGAAAGAAAACTCAAAATTATCCCGGAAAACCTTGTCCGATTTTCCTGGCTAACGAACTCATCCAAGCTATTAATAAAAGAAAGGCACTTGCCGAGTTTTGTCAAAATCGGTTAGATAATATATATATATATATATATATATATATATATATATATATATATATATATATATATATATATATATATATATATATATATATATATATATATATATATATATATATATATATATATATATATATATATATATATATATATATATATAAACATATAAAAATCGAAACTGACCCCGCATATGGGTTCTAAGGCCCAAATTCGCGCTCATTTGAAACAATTTTTGCTTATTCTCACCATCGATACATTTTTTAAAGTAAAAATTCACTAAAAAGAAAAATGATTTATCGTCCAGGTAGTCACTGCAGGTGAAGCAGTTTTCGCAAAATTGTTCGGAAAATTTTCAAAAAATGAACGAGCTTACATATTTCCTGAGGTGGACGACATTCAGAATGTTGCTGCTAGCCACTGTTAAACCATCTAAAATAACACGCGGACGACACTTTTTCCCTGAGGCCGCTCACTATGATTGTTCCTAAATCATTATTTTTAAGCAAATTGGTTATTTTCAGTTTTTTTTTTCGTCAAACAGTCAATATTTTTTGTTTTATTTGTTTAAGAATTATTATATAGGTTTTGTACAGTTTTAATCTGAATGAAACAATTATGAAAAAATTATTCGTTTTAGATAACCCTCTACCTTTTAGCAAATCAACCGTTTAACTGTAATTTTCTTAAATAAAGGAATGAACGTATCAGCAATAGAATACTTCGTACGTATGAAGCTAATGTTTCCGATAGCGCCAACCCACATAAGTGCACGTTGTGTACGAGAAAGAATACTGTCTCCATTTCTCCCATATGATGGGGTAAAAGGAAATATTTCGGAGGTAAATGGAAACAATAAAAAAAAAATTTGTCCATGAATTTTTTTAAACTGTTTTCAAGTACGCAGTGCTGTAGAACAGATATAAATGTATTTGTGAACCGGCTGTCATGTTCCTGCAACGATCTGCAAAAATCGTTTCCCATTACCCCGATTGACCCTGCTAGGACTACAATATATAGAACTGAGTTCTTAGTTAAACATCAATGCCACGTAATTGAATCCGGGGTACGGATTCCAGGCGGCTAAAATAGAGGTCGTTAAAATTTTTTTGTTAACTCAATTAATATAACATATTTAACATAAATCGCATACATTATACATAAAACTCTGGCTTAGTCACTATAAATAATTTGTCCGATTATGTACCAAAAATTATAAGAAAATGAGGCTTTTTTTGCTATGGGTCTAATAGACCCAATAGCGACAACTGGCACTATGGATGGTGGCGCGACTAATGAAGGGTTAAACAAGAAATTAATTGGTAAGTTCATTGATTGTTGTTGCCCTTACTTGGTGAAACTTGTCCATACTACATACAGACTTGGAGACTACTTCTCTGGCTTCACTGTTGGTTTTCGTTAGTGAAGGACGTAGCCAGCGCGTAAGCTAACTGGAGCAAGTGGCCCTTACGAATTATGGATCTTCTAGGATGTTCTTCAACGTTTCTGTGACTATAGTTTCGCTGCTTGACAGCATTCTCAGACAGACTAAAATTGAATTAGTACGAAATCATGACAACTACCAATAAAGATCTGTTTCTATGTTATGATATAATGTTTTGATCAAAAAATTTATCAAAATGAAAATAAAAAAAGAAACACAGGTGACAGACGAGGCTTTCAAAATGTCTACGTGATGTATGTCAATATTTAACATAAAAATAGAACTAGGCTATAATAACTATGATAACGGTTACAACAATAAAATAACTAAATAATAACGGTATAAAAGCAGTCTCTATACAACGAAAATATCGACATACATCTACTCATTATCTTATTACAATTTTTTTGAAAGAATAGTTAAATTAATTTTCTTTTACTTATTTAATTAGAAAGAAGAATATCCAAGAAAGGGGAATTCATTAAGCCAGTTTGCTCGTTTAAAACAAGGTAGCTATTTTCGTGTGTGTGCTTTTTTACTTCCAAAGCTTCAAAAAAGTCTATTTTAGGCTTGTCATTATAAAAATGGGTCTATGTTCGGTATTAATAATATGTTTTGCAAATGTAGATTTGTCAGCGTGGTTATTTCTAAATGCAGAAATATGTTCTTTGTATCGGGTGTTAAAATTTCTAGAAGTTTGACCTATGTAGATTGCGTTACAATGTGTACCAGCTAATTTATAAACTCCAGCTTTTGTCAGGAAACAAGATTTTTCTTTAACGTTAAATAATAAATCACGCTGACAAATCTATATTTGCAAAACCTATTATTGATACCGAACATAGACCTACAGTAAATAACCGCATACAACCACAACATTTTTATAATGACAAGCGTAAACTAGTCTTTTTTGAAGCTTTGGAAGTCAAAAAGCACACACACGACAATAACTACCTTGTTTTAAACGAGCAAACTGATTTAATAAATTCCCCTTTCTTGGATATTCTTCTTTCTAATTAAATAAGTCAAAGAAAATTAATTTAACTATTCTTTCAAAAAAGTTGTAATAAGATAATGAGTTGATGAATGTCGATATTTTTGTTAGAGACTGCTTTTATACTGTTATTGTTTAGCTATTTTATTGTTGTAACTGTTATCATAGTTATTATAGGCTAGTTCTATTTTAATGTTAAATATTGACATACATCACGTAGACATTTTGAAAGCCTCATCTGTCATCTCTGTTTCATTTTTATTTTCATTTTGATAAATTTTTCGATCAAAACATCATATCATAACATAGCAACAGATCTTTATTTGTAGTTGTCATGATTTCGTACTAATTCAATATTAATCTGTCTGAGAATGCTGTCAAGCAGGGAAACTATAGTCACAAAAACGTTGAAGAACATCTTAGAACATCCATAATTCGTAAGGGCCACTTGCTCCAGTTAGCTAAGGCGCTGGCTACGTCCTTCACCAACGAAAACCAACAGTGAAGCCAGAGAAGTAGTCTCCAAGTGTGTATGTAATTGGTAAGTTTGTTTATTTGTATTTAGGTGACCAATTATTAGATATTCATTACAGTTGATATTAGCTTAGTACATATAATTAAAAATAAATTGACTGGTTCATGCCTAAGCCCTCTTTGTTATTTACTTCCAAGTACGTAAACCCAGTATCGGTAAGCCCCGTGCCTCTATTTGCTGTATGCAGCAATTAGTTTACAGGCAAGTTGCACAAACTTCAATTTGCACTTGTGTAATTACTCTCAACGCTTTTGATGTTTCATAAACTAACTGGTGTTGGTTTAACAGTCAAATACCTTGTGGGGATACTTTTCATAAAACGCTAAGATAAATAGCAAAGTTAAAAGCTGTAAGAGATTGTGTGTGTGTGCGTGCGTGTGTTTTAGGTTGACTTGGAACTTTACGTTCATTGGCCACAGAAATCTATATTAGCACGACCGAAACCTAAAAATTATAGGCCTTAGCCGGTTTGGTTACAGTTTTAATTCGAATGAGGTGAAAGCCATCATATACTCAGAGAGAGCAACAATATCCTACATTGCTAAGTGATTTTTTTTAAATTATGTCCACATACTGAAGAGTCATTTTCATAAAACTTTAACAAGAGTTACTCTCATGGGATGAAACTAGGCATACTCACTTCTTGCTTAAGTGTCTATCATGGCATTTATAATACTCAAACAAAAGACAGTGCTGCTAAATCGGGTTTGTAGAAACATTAGAAAAAAATCTGGACGCAGCAAGTGCGTTATCGTAGTGAAGTTTCATAGGAACATTTTTAATAGCAAATATGAGCTTTTTAAATAAAAGGCATGGAGTTTGGTATAATCTACATATAGTAGAAGCAATGTACCTTATTTCATCAAAATACCTTAATTGTTTGAAAAAGTACAATAAATTTTGGAAAATAAAATAAACTTAAAATGTTTCCAAAAAAACTGGTTCGATTTTTCTGGGCAAAGGACCTCTTGAAGGTCTTTACACACCTGCTACCCACAAAAAGCGTTTTGACAAAAATTAAAAAAAAAAATGTTTGCCTGAAAATTTGCAAATATTTTCTTTAACAAAAATTACTATTTTCTTTACAAAAATTGGTTAAAGTAATGTTACACGAATATTCTATTTTTTAGAAAATTTGCTATACAATTATTTTTCACGAAAATATTTTTATTTATACATTTATTATTACCAAAACTTCACAAACAATTTTCATAAACGGTCTCTCCAAAAACACAAAATATTTCTTACACGAAAATTTGCTAAAAATTTGCTAAAAACTCATAATATTCAAATTACATAAGACATTTTTTCCAAATTCAAAAGTTGTGGTCTCCTTAAATTAGTGAATTTTTCTACGAAAATTCACTAAAATCCTTCATAAAAGTAACTTGGAATTACTTACTTGATTACTACATTAAATTTGTAGTTGCTTTTTAGTGATTTTTCGTAGAAAAAAATCACTAACGGGGAGGTCCCGACTTTTAAATTTTGAAAAAATTCTTGCAAATGAGCGCGAACTAGGACACCTAGAACCCATATCCGGGGTCAGTTTCAATTTTTATATGTTATATATATATATATATATATATATATATATATATATATATATATATATATATATATATATATATATATATATATATGTATCACACCGATAACTCAAAAAATAATGTGCGGATTTTGATAAAATTTGGCACATACCTTCCTTTTGTAAATGGCTTGGATAAGTTCGTTAGTGAGGAAAATCGGACAAGGTTTTCCGGAAAATTTTTGAGTTTTCACTCGAAAAAAAATTATATCTCCGGAATCAACAAAGAAAGGGCAACCAAATTTGGTACGCTGGTTCATATCGTCACAAAAATTTATCTGTGTAGGTTCAAAGACAAAAAAGTTACAGGCATTTAAAGAAAAAGAAAATTGGGTTTTCCTCAAAACTTTAAAGTCGCGATTTAAAATGTCAAAATTGGTAATATTTAGGCAATGATCCCGAAATTAATATGAGCTATCGAAAGAAAATGTCTCAAGAAGAATGCTTTACAAAGCCTGAACTCTTAGTTTCAATCGTCATTGTCCTTCATTTTACTAAAATATTCCCAAAAAATTCGTTTAAAATAGACACTTTCTCTTATGCTTTGGCAGTAGCGTTGGCTATAGAGTTTATCGTTTAAATATCATTTTTGTCAAATTTTCGTAAAAGATCTTTAAAGCTCAATATATCCGTTATTATGCAAGTTACGAAAAAAATTGGTATACATTAATTATAGGGTGTCTTGAGCTACATTTTAAAAAGTATTGCCACAATTACAGGCTGGCCCATAAGTCGTTGGTGATTCAAATTTTCTTTTTTTTTAATAGAACTCGCCCTATGTTATTGCATTTTTGCATTTTCTATCTAAATATAATACATTTTTGTAAGAAGAGAAATTGGGGACGCAGAAAGTGCGTTATGGTAGCGAATTTTCATTAAATCCTTCAAATTTGAATAGCTCAATTTGCTATTAACCTATAAGGTTGACCAGGGAACCAGTTTTTTCGGGAACAATTTAAGATTACTTTCAGAAATTTTTGTACATTTTAAAACAATAAATTTATTTTGATCAAACATGGCACATTGTTTCTACTATTTTTATTTTATTGATTATAATGATGCCTGCTTTCTTAAAAAAACATGTTTGCTATTAAAAACATTTTTATGAAAATTCACTACCATAACGCACTTGCTGCGTCCAGAAGTTTTACTTTATTAGGAACTGAACAACTGAAAGGTTCATACTGTGATTTCTATAATTTTCTGTCCACCAACTCACCGCACCGTTTCTCCATGAAGAATTTCCACTTTGTCAAATTAAAAAAGAAATCGTTAAATACCCAGTCACAGAATCTGATCGTTTATTAGATATATACAAGTGGACCTGTGGAAATTCGACAGTAATTCATTAAATTGTTTTGGTTTGAACATGTTCTTTTGTCATAGAGTATACCCCTGTTATCTCAGTCCGACTATTTGGAAGGAATGTACTCACAAAATATGATCAAAGTCGGCCTTTTATTTTCTGAATTATCGGTGTGATATATATATATATATATATATATATATATATATATATATATATATATATATATATATATATATATATATATATATATACCCCTCTTATCTATTTGCACACAGACTGTTATGTGTGTCATATTCAGTATGAACGTATAAACGCATGCATATACGATATCCATATATTCGACCATAGTAATATATATATATATATATATATATATATATATATATATATATATATATGTATATATATATATATGTATATATATATATATATATATATATATATATATATATATATATATATATATATATATATATATATATATATATATATATATATGTGTGTGTGTGTGTGTTTTACATTAAAAGATTAATATATTAACCATCAACTCACACTTGTGACTGGGAATCCGACTGTCTGACCAAAACAAAGCATGGTTTAATCTATTTATCACACGCATTATACATACATTTCATCTTTCTACTCTCTTTATATGAACTTCTATCTTGCCAAATTATACACTGCTCCGTGCATGCAGTGTGCTTAAAAGTGGTACTAAGTTTTTTCTTCATGTGATAATATATATATATATATATATATATATATATATATATATATATATATATATAATTAACCCTATAACTAAAACTACTGCCAAAGCACCACAGAAAGGATCTATTTGAAATTCATTTTCTGCAAATATTTCAGTAAAAGGACAATGACGGCTGAAGCTGTAACTTAACGCTTTATAGAACGGACTTCTTATGACATTTCTTCCACACAACCCGTATCAGTTTCAGGCTCATTATCCAAAACATATCAATGTTGACGTTTCAAATCGCGATTTTGACGTTTTAAGAAAAAGAAAACTATATATATTTTTTTAGATACACTCACCTTTTTTTCTTTAACGTAGAGATCCAAATTTTGGTACATGGTTTGCTCTTCATATGAACCCGCTAACCAAATTTGGTTGCCATAGCTGTGTTACTTCCGGATATATAAACATTTTCCGAAAGAGAACATTTTCTGGGAAAAAGTGGTATGATTTTCCTGCCTAACAAACTTATCCAAGCCACTTTCTAAAGAAAGGTACTTACGAAATTATATCAAAATCGGTCCATCATTTTTGTGTTATACGTGTGACACATAAATACACACAGACACACACGCGGAAATATATATATATATATATATATATATATATATATATATATATATATATATATAATTTATTTTATTTATTTATTTATTGGTAAAAATCATACAGTATGCTAACACAATAAGTCTAGGACTTGTGGTGTACATTTGCATAATTTTAAAAGTTACATCTAAAGGAATGTGACAATTATATACCAAATTCGGCAAACTTCAGATTTTGACAAGCCAGGAAAATATAATTCTCTTCACTTTCATTTCTTCAATCTAATGCTTCACTCATTGCCTTTATTTATGATAGGATCTGAACCACTTCAACACACCATCGCAACTATAACTCAGTCTCCATATACCATATTTTTTCCAAAATTATCAATTTTGTGCAAGACCAAACTGACATTAAACGTCAATCATTTAATTATATTATATATATATATATATATATATATATATATATATATATATATATATATATATATTATGACGCCGCCGCACTTCCTTTTATACCAGATGACAAATGCTCAAATAATTCCTAATATATTCACAAATCTAATTTGTCATTGGCATAAGCTAAGTTACCGGGAAGTTAGAGGACCGCCAGCTTTTATACAGTGGAGATGGGCGTGGGTCAAAATAAGATGTTACTAGGGGCGCCACTTGATTGTTTAACCTCCACTCCCGGATATTCTAATAAGATGTTCACTAATATGCTTTCTTGCCCAGATCAAACACAACCAAGAATTCTTGGATCACACTGGCAACTATAGCCAACCACAATCGAGCACAGGAATCTACAAGGGAGTTATAATTATGATAACACAAACTAAAGTTCAGAACGGTATGGTCTCATAGACCCACAAGTAAAGATAACGGTAATGATTTAATTATCAACAGCCCTGAAAACAAAACACAAACACAAAACCAAAACACACCTAAAATATGATAAAATAAGGGCTTTTATTAAGCTTCTTTGGCATACAAGAATTTATTAAAAGCTGTTCTAAAATTCTGATCTAAAATAAAAAGTCTCTATAATATAACCAAAATGGCTTACTACAAAATAACCAAGATCTTTAATTAGTATATATGAATGTGCTCCAAACTATATTTGTTCTACGGGAAATCCCACTTTTCGTGCACGCAAAGCTCACAACTTATTTTCCCCAAATATTAATTAATTACACGTTAATTACGGTAAGTGGCCTGATTAAAGATCAAGTCCCAAAGAATAATCAATAAGCTTGACTAATGCTAACAATATATGATAAATGGTGGTACTATCAAAAGTGAAGCAATTATATTAACAATGGTCTTATAAAAATCTGTACCACATTTAGTGAAGTTTAAATAAAATAAATTCAGTTTGATTTTAGCAAATTTAACAGAGATGAGTATTTAAAACTTTAGCTTATCAAGATTGTCTCTTATCACTTTATTCTTTATCACAAAACGGAAAATTCTTACTTGAAATTCCTGGGCTCCTAGACCATAAAATTACCAACAATTTGTTCTTGACTAGCACATAAAAACTCCAGTTACTCCAATAGCCGTACTCTATCCGGTACATGAAAATTCGCTATTCCATGCGAGACTTATTCCACTCAAAATTATGATACGTGAATTTGCCAACGGTACTGCCAAATACAAAAACTCTATCCAGTACTAAAATCGCCCAACACTAGGATTTCTCAACATAAATAATTTCTATACCTGATACTAGGAATTTTCCATCCAGCACAAGGATTCGTCTATCCGGCACAAGAACTTTCCACCCGCTACTAGAATTCGTCTATCCAGTACTAAAACTCTTCTATCCGCTACTAGAAATTTCCTATCCAATACTAGAAATTTTCCATCCACTACTAGAAATCTTCCATCCACTACTAGAATCGCTCTAGCCGCTACTAGAATCGCCCAACACAAGAATCTCCCTATCCGGTACAAAAAGTATCCGGCACAAGAACCCTAAAAACAATAAGTAACGGAATGCTAAAGGTGTTATAGTTACGAGATATGATGATTTCTTACCTCCAAAGAGGGAAAGGAAACTCCAACAACGGGACACGATCAATGTGGTCCTTAAATCCCCTCAAACGGGTATCTCTACAGTCTTCAGCACTAAATCCGTACATTATGACATCACCAAAAAGACTGCAGATTATGTTCTGAGGGCAATTAAATCCACTAAGGGGGATAATTAATATCCAACTTGCTCCTCAGAACGAACCACGTGTTAACTCCAACAATTGCCAACGAAATCTCTCTCTAGAAACTTCCGGAGCATTCACATTTCCTACCTGAAAGCAGATAGCGCCACTCCTTCGCTCTCACTCGCATCCCATACGTCCCCAGCCATCTATCCTTCTCAACATGCGGACCATTCTGGAACCACCGACAACTGCAACGCAAGTGTGGCAGCCGACACGATATACCAGGGTTAGTACAAATAGAAATGATTTAACAAAAGATCTCAATTTTATTTCGTATACGAGGAATAGCCAGAAGAACTATCCACGATTGTCGCCAATAATTCTCTGTTCCGAGCAGAGGAGGAACCACAAATACGTCCAAACTAGCTTAATTGTTTAGCTATTCAATTTATACTGTTACAATATATAAACATAAAGTCTGAATTATTTAAAAATTGAAAAGTTACGATCTCGTCATTAGTTAATTTTATTGCGTGCGTGTGTTTTAGGTTGGCTTGGAACTTTACCTTCATTGGCCACACAAATCTATATTAGCCCGACCAAAACCTAAAAATTAAGTGCCTTAGCCGGTTTGGTTACAGTTTTAATTATTCTAAAATTTTATTCAAGAAAATTCACTAAAATAGTATATAACTGAACAGATAATCTAACCTAAATTATTTACGACTGTATTGAGCAGTGAGGATGAGGTTTTTCCGCATTCTAACATATATTTTTATGAACCCATAAACTCTATAAAAAGACTTAAATTATCTTTAACAGACTTCAAAATAGGCACTAAAACTCAAAAAATAACTGGATTACAGTTCTAACTCAAAAGACAAAAATTAATTTATATAAAATATTATTATATGCGCTATCTACTTATCTGTTTGAAGTCGGTGCCAAGCCAATAAATAGGTAGTAGGTAGATAGGCTAGGTCGACTTTCGCCACACCGCAAGTTTCTTCATGCTTGCGACGGAATACGTGAGCATGGGTTGGTATTTGATCATTAACCACACCTTTACGTAGGTATTTCCTTAGAATTATAAACCGTTATTAATTAAGCGGTTTACATAGCCAACTATTATTTTGTTGACTTGGCACCGACTTCAAACAAATGAGTACTTGGCGCATATAATAATATTTCATTTAAATAAATTTTTGTCTTTTGAATTAAACCTGTAACCAAGTTATTTGTCGTTTTAGTGAATTTTCGTAGAAAAAATTCACTAAGGGGGAGATCCCGACTTTTGAATTTTGAAAACTTTTTTGTAAATCAGCGCGAACTAGGACCCCTAAAATCCATATCCGGGGTCAGTTTCAATTTGTATATGTTTATATATATATATATATATATATATATATATATATATATATATATATATATATATATATATATATATATATATATATATATATATATATATATATATATATATATATATATATATATATATATATATATATATATATATATATATATGTATCACACCGATAACTCAAAAAATAATGTGCTGATTTCGACAAAATTTGGCATGTGCCTTCCTTTTGTAAATGGCTTGGGTAAGTTCGTTAGCCAGGAAAATCTGGAGAGGGTTTACAGGAAAATTTTGAATTTTCATTAGAAAAAAATGTTTGTCTCAAAAAATAAAAAAGCTATGATAGCCAAATTTGGTAGGTAGATTTATAATATACAAAGTAAGCCACACAGCTAAATTTAGGTTTCTATGTTACAATAAAAAAAAAGTTATATTAAAATATTTTATGCCAGATCATTTCTATGAAAATTCACTACCATAATGCACTTTCTGCATTCAGACTTTTTGTGCCTATCTTGAAGTTTGTTTAATTTATTATGGTCTGTTTATTTTCCCATTTTTAGTGTAAATATACGTACGTTGTGAGTACGGAACTACAAAACTGCTATAATATAATCGCAGTGCCGTATTACAGTAGAACTTCAAGTTACATAGATTATAAGACGACTTGCCTTGATTTCCCTAAGATCTCATTATTAGATCCTGACTTGGGGAAATTTAAATAACCTCCGGAATATACACTTTCAAACAAACAAAAAAATTTTTTTTTTAAATTGGTACACAACTGAAGAAAATATCGGTGAACATACATAAAGAATACAAAGAGAAGTGTATAAAATCTTCTCCTTTTTCGACGTCTGTTAAAAATTATAAAGTTGGAGAAATGAAAACCATTTCAAATAGTAACGTGAGCCTGGTGGATGAATGCTACGATGGTGGTGGAAATCTTTAAATTACCTGCACTCAATAACTCTGGTAAATTTGTTGGGAGTTCGTTTTTTAGTTCAAGAATGGTTGACCAAAATTTGTCACTCAGAGTTTCATAGTCACTGCATTTAAATATTATCAGTGGTTTCTTTTAATAGCTTAAGATTACTATTGCCTAATTTATGTCCCGAGTCAATCATAAGTTGGACAACGCTAGATTTGTTTGCTTTATTGAATCTGCAATAAGCCATCTGGTCTTTGAATTTGGTGGTCCTTGATCTCTATGTTTTCTCAATATAGATTATCTCGCAATTATTGAAAATAACTGATAAATGCCTTCCTTTTGTCGGAAGTCAATGGTATCCTTTGGTCGATCGAAAACACTTTTCAAATTCTCAACTGTATCAACGACACTGAAGTCATTATCGTTGAATGTTTTCTTTAACTCTTCTGCAAGAAAATGATAGAAAAGAAGTATCGCATCATCTGATATTGCATCATTGTATTTATGGTACATGCATGCATCACCGATATTAGATAATTTGTGGTGTAGGTAGTGTAGCTATATACATAGGATAATTTTGGCTATACAGTTATTTTAACGGCAGCTACTGATGAATTCAACTTTGTTGCCTAAATATGTATTTAGTGCATAAATCTCTGTTATTATTGTGTGGTTTGTGGTGATTCTGTTTTTTGTTTGTGATCACAAGCAGTATGTCCAATCTCGGACTTTTGAAAGCATGGTTAAATGTGTATCTAAAATACACCAGAAAATATATAGGGCCATCAGGTTGATATGGTACTTGCACTTTATCTCTATATAATACAATAAATTAAGGGTAATTGCTCACTCATTCATCCAGTCTATTTTATGCAACACGCAAAGTGTGGAGTTTGGCCATAAACGTACAATCAACACTAAACTTTGCAGCAATTTTTACAGTATATTTTCATATATTGCATTAACGTTTTATTAAAAAAGTAACCTAGATGCAAAGTACATGAAACGCATACGACAAAACCCTTTTTACAATTTTACAAATATCGCGAACTAGTTTAGGATCCGTGATTTGGTAATATTAACATTTATGTGTAATAAGTACTTTAGTATATATATATATATATATATATATATATATATATATATATATATATATATATATATATATATATATATATATATATATATATATATATATATATATATATATATTGAAGTCAGAGAATATTACAAATAATACTCACAATTTGCATGAGACATGAATGTATATTTTTGTAAATTATATTTTCTGTCATTAAATATCAGAAGCCATTTCAATGCAAATTGTATAATACACCACAATAGACACATAAAAACTAACACATTGTTGAGAGACATATTCTTTGTCGCTGTTAAATTCGGTACCATATAATTCAACTATATTATATGAGCGTTAAACGAAGTTTTTCTCATTAGCATGAATACATGATAAATATTCCAGCTAGTTTTGTAAATTAATGTTTCGAAATTAAAACAGTTTTCATCAATACTAATAGAAAAAATTAGAACCAATTATATTAGAGTTTCACAAACAATCCAACAGAGGGCGCACATTGCGTTAAACCTCGAGCAGAAGAATTCAATTTAGCCATTTTGATCGAAAAGCCAAAAATATAAACAAATCCTGTCACTTTAAAACTAAGAATTTTGTTAATAGCATTAAATTAGTGGATTCAATAGGCGAAATTCTAGAATTTTCAATATAAAAATAAATAAAACCTTTGGTAAAAAAATTATTTGACGTTTTTTTTTGAGATCAACTTTTATATAAAATTAAGGACATAGGGCACTCTTTAGCAAATGGAATCGACTAACTGAGAAGAGAGTCAAATGCAAATCAGCCGGTGGAACAACAATTAAAAAGCTAAGTATATTTTGTGTAGACATTTTGTCTTTCATTGCTGATTTGACAGGGAGAGAGGATATACCACACAAAATACATGCAACATGACACACATCACACACTAACTGAGAAGAGAGTCACATGCAAAGCAGCCGGTGGAACAACAATTAAAAAGCTAAGTATATTTTGTGTAGATATTTTGTCTTTCATTGCTGATTTGACAGGGAGAGAGGATATACCACACAAAATACATGCGACATCACACAGAACTCATAAAAATTCAAAATAATAGAAAATAAACCCTGAGATATAAATTTCTTAATAAACTCATCATTATCTAAAATTAAACACATTAATTACATAATTTGGGCATAAATATTTAATGAAAATTATGTGTGTTATTGTCCAATATAAAATAATATATAAAATCAACATATAATCATTTTAAACTAAATTAGAATCAATCTTTACATGCAGGCTGACCCTAAAAATAAACGATATACAACTATATTTAACCATATACAACCTAAAAAGTATATTAAAAACTAAATAATATAAAATTGTTGCACACTCGTGTGACATTTTATATATATTAGTCATATAATTTATAAATTATTTATAAATAATAGGTAACAGGGAAAAATAAATCAAAACAATATATATATATATATATATATATATATATATATATATATATATATATATATATATATATAATAGTATTATGTGGGGGTGTATAAGAATGTTAATATATTTTTTTGTACTATTTGTATAAAATTAGCTTCAGGTTTTATGTTTTTAGTTTAAAGTTTTTTGTGTACAGATAGTTTATTAGGTGTATATATGTTAATTTTATGTAATTATAGTTGGTAATTATATAATAAAAATGTATATAACAGGTATATTTAGTTATATGTAGGTTACATTTGTTTGGGCGCCTTTGTTTTATTTTAAAATAGTGTTTAGATTTATGATCTTCAGTATATATTCTATTATCTGTATGTAACACTTGGTATATGGTTTCCTGTGTTCAATTTTATATTCAAATATTGTAAATTACCAACGTCTATAAGATTTTCCTAAATAAACTTATTAATACAAAGTTTGTTCATCTACCTTACCACGAATATTTACCTGTTATTCCTCTTTATTTTGCCACAGCTATGAACTCTTTTTCTCTAAAGGGTTTTTCTACTTTATTGGGTATCAAAATTCTTGACACAAATTCCACTGGTACAATTATATTTATATTACGCAGAAAAACTGCTTATTTCCTTTATTAATTTTAAATTAATAACCCCCGCTGTTGTCCAAAAGATTGTTTGCGTTATATTTAATTCCTCTCTACAGATTTCTTTGCTTGAGTCTATTTAACCTCAGTTACCTATTTAGTCAATGAAACAAATCTTGTATATTTCATCAAATCATGAATATTTACTTTGTGAATTAGAAATATTTTAAATTTACAATACACTTTTAAACGAAATAGGTGCTATGCGTCGTTTTCTCCCCCTTTATAATGAAATTTGGTTAGCATGTTGCCCTCATAAATACCTTACTACATACCAAAACTCAACATTTTACGCCTATAGTTACAAATTTGAAGCATTTAATGAAAATTTGCTACCATAACACACTTGCTGCGGCCCGATTTTAAACAGATTTTAGGTTTTCCACTTAAATACAAGGTGAGGTGTCGATGATATATCAAAATAAAATAAAAATAAAAACGGGGGTTGATAATTAAAAACATGTCGCAGATGTCATATTTGAACGGCAGGAGTTGAGAAAACGTACATTTTATGAAAAAATGTGTATTTTTGAAAACTAGAGTTGACCTGTCTTAGCATTCCGTTAAAACACAAATCGCTCAAATTTTAATGAATCTATTCCATAATTCTGCTGCTCAATGATATATATATATATATATATATATATATATATATATATATATATATATATATATATATATATATATATATATATATATATATATATATATTGCTATAAATAGCAAATATGCCAGAAAAATAGAAACATTTTATTGTGGAGAAAAACCAGCCATGTACATTAAATTTATGCACCCTAATATTTAAATGCCCTGTATATAGAAAAGTGTTGAATATTATGGGTTAAATAAGAAATATCATAATAATTAAGAGAATACAGAACAATGCATTTTTTACGTATAGGGGTTTGTTTGATTGTTAAATTTCTGTACAATATAAAGAACACAGAACAATACCTTGTTTTTATTCATAGCGTTTTGTTAGAAGATAATAATTTTTATTTGATCCTAGTAAATAGGTAGATGTAAAATAAATATAGTCACAGTGCATTCCAGTTAAAAATAATCTTTGTCGGTAATTTATAAGTTCTAAGAACGGACACACACAGTGTTTGATAAGCAGTGAAACGCGAGGACGTTTTTTTTATGCTATAAGTGTAGCTAACAAGAAGTTTGACAATGGAAGATGCAAGGCTGTTGAACTTCATTGTGCACAGCTGCAGCCTGAAGGAGATATTTTTTTAGAGATATGTAGATGACTGATTTGCGATAGTACACAAAGACAGGACCGACGACCTTTTGGACCATTTCAATAAGTTCCACAAAAAACTACAATTCACAATAGAACCGGAAAGTGAAAATAAGCTCAATTTTCTAGACCTGACACTGACTAGAAGCACAGACAGACAAAACATTCATACGATGTGGTACACAAAACCTACAGCATCTGGTAGATATTTAAATTTTGATTCAGCTCACCCCAACACACACCAAAAAAAATGTTGCTACAGCCATCTTTGACAGGGCACTGAGACTCACCACTCCTCAATACAGAAAGGATACCGTTAAAAAAGCGAGAAAACTATTAACAGACAACAACTACCCGACAAAACTCATAAACAATACACTAAAAAGACGAACACACGCCCTCTATAACACAGCATACAAAGCCAGAGACAGTAATGAACACACACTACAGGACACCAAATATGTTGCCATTCCATACATACCGGGGTCATCAGAGACAATAGAACGCACTCTCAGGGAAACACAACATACAAACAGCATACAAAAGCATAAACCATACAAGATGTTTTTTCACAAAATTAAAAAGCAAAACTGAGAAACTGAAAATCACACACACTGTATATTAAATCCCCTGCAAAACATGTGATGGTGTATACATAGGTCAAACACAACAATATCTCAAATAAACAAAAATTTTAAGAAAATGGAAAACCGACTTCACCAAAAAAATTATTCTACAACAAAAATGCACTAAAAAGTAAAAAATAATAGCGTATTCTTCTGTCGACAACTTACAATCAACTTATTTTTTTCTATTCAATGTACGATCTATGCATTTACCACGCAAGAATGTAGCTACCCACTTAAACTTAACCTCTAACTCAACACATACCTATGATTAACAAACAATTATCAAAATATTTATTTACAGTTCACCTAAGCAAAAAGTTTTTAATATATGTGTAAACTGCTTAAAAGACAATCAAATTATTAGGATCATATAATGTAAAATTATTGTTATTTTTGGAGTCGGTGTCAGCCAAGGTAGGTTTGCAACTACTTAATCGTGAAATCTCTCACTATATAATAATAATAATTGGGATACACAATTTAACACATAGACTCTGCACGCGGCGCGGGCGGGTCGATGTGCGCGCGTGCGCGCGCCCTGAGAAGCGGAGGAGGGGTACAGCCAAGTGAGCGATCCAAACGTGTGCGTCGGCCATACGCCAGTCAGTCTAGAGAAAGACGTGATACGAGTTACTTGATTATACACGAATTGCGATTCTTTTTCATACTACACCGCCATTCGGTAATTCCTTATATTTAATATTATAGCTACATTTTTGTATCAATATTGCATAATATTGTCACAGCATATTGTCGTATTGAATTTCATTTGTAAGTAGGTTGAATTAGGTAATGGTACTTTGTCGCGAGAGAGATATTGTCACAGCATAATGTATTAAAGTTCATTTGTAAATACGTTAAATTAGATATTGGTATTTTGTTGCATTAAGGTTGTTAGATCGATATTGCCACAGCATATTTTTTGTATTAAAGTTCATTTGTAAAAAGGTTTAATTAGGTATTGGTATTTTGTTGTTTTAAGGTCCAGAGTATATTGTCGTAGAAAAGTTCATTGGTGAAATAGATTTCATAAGGTATTCTCGTATTATTATTGCAAGGTGTATTGTCGTATTTCCTTGGCTGACACCGACTCCAAAAATAACAATAATTTTACATTATATGATCCTAATAATTTGATTGTCTTTTAAGCAGTTTACACATATATTAAAAACTTTTTGCTTAGGTGAACTGTAAATAAATATTTTGATAATTGTTTGTTAATCATAGGTATGTGTTGAGTTAGAGGTTAAGTTTAAGTGGGTAGCTACATTCTTGCGTGGTAAATGCATAGATCGTACATTGAATAGAAAAAAATAAGTTGATTGTAAGTTGTCGACAGAAGAATACGCTATTATTTTTTACTTTTTAGTGCATTTTTGTTGTAGAATAATTTTTTTGGTGAAGTCGGTTTTCCATTTTGTTAAAATTTTTGTTTATTTCTCGTTTTTAAGTGGATATAAAGCTAGATAACTGATTTAATTAGTCAGAATATGGGTAGACCTACTAAACGCGCTGCTCATATGAGACAGCGCCGTTTAAATGAGACAAATGGAGAAAGGAAGAAACGCCTATCTCAAAAGAGGCATTCCACCTCCAGGGCCATTTCTAAAGAGACTTGTGAAGAGCGCAAAAATAGGCTTTCGAAAATGCAGGCTTACATGAAAAAAGTTTTGCAGAGGGAAAATATCGAAAAACGTACACACCGTCTCGGCTTGATCCACGATCGTCAATCGAATGAGATGGAAGCGCAATGTGCCCACCGCCTCGGCGTGATCCATGATCGTATCTCCAATGAGACGGAAGCGCAACGTACCCACCGCCTCGGCGTGATCCACAATCGTCTATCCAATGAGACGGAAGGGCAGCGTGCCCACCGCCTCGGCGTGATCCACGATCGTCTATCCAATGAGACGGAAGCGCAACGTGCCCACCGCCTCGGCGTGATCCACAAACGTCTATCGAATGAGACGGAAGCGCAACGTGCCCACCGCGTCGCCGTGATTCACAATCGTCTATCCAATGAGACGGAAGCGCAACGTGCCCACCGCGTCGGCGTGATCCACAATCGTATATCCAATGAGACGGAAGCGCAACGTGCCCACCGCCTCGGCGTGATCCACGAACGTCTATCCAATGAGACGGAGCAGCAACGTGCCCACCGTCTCGGCTTGATCCATGATCGTCTATCCAATGAGACGGGGGAACAAAGTGCCCACCGAGTCGGATTGATTCACGATCGCCTAACAAACGAAACACCTGAGGCTCGTTCAGGTCGACTTAGTGGAATGCACCAAGCCAGTCATATTTGTAGTGACATCGCAAATGAACAATCTTTTGTAGCGGCTATTAATACTTTTGCTGATGTACCCTACGCCGTTTGTAAAAGAAGCCTTTATCCACAACAGCGTTCCAATTTACGAACAGATATGTATAGTACACTATTACCTGAAGAACTGATTGCTTTAGGTACAATAACTACGTGCTCTCGCTGTAACAATAATATTAGGAAAAGTAAAATTCCAGCAACAGCTTATTGGAATAAAATGATGCCCGCAGAAGTACCGCCTGAATTAGCCAGTTTGACAAGCGTTGAAGAACGATTTTTAAGTCGCATCGTACCGTTTTTAAAGATTGTTAAACTTAATAACCGTTTCAGTCAAAATTGGTGTAAAGGACAGGTCATTTTATTTGCAAAGGATGTTGTGGAAATAGCTGAACAGTTACCACTGACACCACATCAAGCTGGTTTAGTTTTGGTAGTGGAAAGTCTCGAGAACCTTTCTTGTTCTAAAGAATTCGTCGTGGATATGCAAAGACTGAATCGAGCATTAACTTGGTTAATTTCCAATAACCATCTTTACAGAGATGTTCAGGTGCATTTTGAAACAACCTTGAACATTCCTCATATAATCCAAATAGCTGAAAATTGTATTTCAAAAGAGGATGCTGTTGCTTCTCAAACTTCCTCAAAACATTATGTCACTTTAAATGACAACAAGGCAATATTACGCGGATCATTCAATCAAGGTGATTTACGATTTAATTTATCTCGGGGTAAGCAATGTACTGGGATAGCAGCTGTTGCTTGTGCAGCATTCAGTGTATTAGATCCAAATAAGTGGGTCAAAAGTGATATCGATTACATTGTAATCATTGGCGATAAATACTACAATGACTGCATCGCCGCTAGAGATAATCCTGCGCCCGGCGAAGTAAACCCTGAGTACCTGGCTATAACAGATCTCAGCCAAAGACTTATATATAATAGATAACATTTAATGATTACAGTATTTGAGGAAACCAACTCAAATGGTCACATAGACAATGACAATACCTCCGATGGATTCCCCAACTTAAAAAATGCATTAGTAAGTTTTTTCAGAGAACACTCCAATGGGATACTTACAGCAAACGCCATCTCGATAGCAGTACATTGCAGAACTGCAGGTGACAATAAAACTTACTTTTTGTTTGATTCCCATGCGCGTGAACCCAAGGGGGCTTCTGCTCCCATAAATGGTACCGCTTGTTGCATGCGATTCAGTGAACTGGACGATTTGCATGCCACTTTACGTCGCAATTTATTTGTATCGCCAAATAAAGTGCCAGAAGGAAACTTTCGGAATGATCTTAATGTATTCTCTTTAACATCATTAGTTATAGCTCCAGCCACCGAAATACAACCGTTTACGCCCATATTGGAACAATCGACAATAGTAAGAATAAAGAGTCCAACATTGACACAAAACGATTCCCCTCAACCAATAATACAAACTATTAATTCCCTCCAAACAACAGCACAAGTCAATCACTATCTCCAAAGAACAAATCTAGTAACATCAACCCATTTTCAGTTACCATCACCAATCAATAATTCATTGGGCACCATTTATATCGAATCAACAAGTATGCTCCAAAACATAGACGATAATGTACCTAATTTAGAAAATATTGTTAATATGAATAGCTCTTCAACTGATGATCCAATGAGATTGGCCGCAATCACAAGGAAAACTGCACCGCCCTTGAATTTGGAGCGTGAACGCCGTATGGAGGAATTGGGTTGGTATTTTCTTTTTCCAGATGGCAAGAATGGCTTTGGCGAGGAAAGGGAGAATGCGTGTACCCCCCTTGATTACTTTCAAAACCGGGTAATGAGTGTTGACAAGAGGTTCAACAGAAATGATTATTTATTTTATGCTCTATCCATTGTTGAATATTATCGTGCGAAATCAAGCGTATCTGTGTCATGTAGGATGCGGCAAGGTCATGGAGAGCGAACACCACAGGGACTTGTGGATAATATGCATCTCACTATGAGAAATATTCGAGGATCAGCATCATATTGGCAGAAATGTTGCTCTGAATTGATTGCAATGGTTAGAACTTTAGGACCTCCCACATGGTTTTTAACATTTTCCTGCAATGATTTAAATTGGTCAGACATGTTAAAAGCCTTGCTAATCGCCGATGGCCGTGACATTGATGACGTCGATCGCTTGTCATTCCCGGAGCGCTTGAATCTAGTGCAAAAACATCCGGTAGTGTTAGCACGACAGTTCACAGTGCGTGTTAACGCTCTCATGCGATTCCTAAAGATAAATAAAGAATGCTTGGGTGGTCCTATTGAAGACTTTTGGTACAGAGTGGAGTTTCAAAACCGCGGTAGCCCACATCTGCATATGTTAGTTTGGTGTAATAATGTTCCGGATTTCTCAACTCCTGAGGGAATTGCTGTCATTGAAAGGGTGGTTTCATGTTCATTAAATTCT
This sequence comes from Tillus elongatus, assembly GCA_964006375.1. NCBI lineage: Eukaryota > Metazoa > Arthropoda > Insecta > Coleoptera > Cleridae > Tillus > Tillus elongatus. The sequence continues at coordinate 112,369,566 of OZ023262.1, read as the reverse complement.
ATTGACCCTATGTTGCGCAAGTTAGTCGAGGATTTGCAGATTCATAAACACACTGCGACATGCAAAAAAAAATCGCCAAGCAGAGGGTTGTCGTTTCGATTTTCCAAAGCCAGCTAGTGTTAACACCGTTTGTCTCGGACCAGATGAAGCACTTGCTAACAATGGACGATTCTGTTTATTGAAACGAACCTCAAATGAAACCATGGTAAACAATTACAATGCAGTTCTTTTAACTCTATGGAAGGGAAATATTGACGTGCAACCGTGTGGTAATGTAACCGCTGTGGCCTACTACGTAGCAAAATATGCGAGTAAATGTGAACCACATGATACAGGTGATGTAATTCGCGACGCTATTTCGAATGCTAAGAGACAAGGTGGTGATGTTTGGAAACAATTGTTTTCAGTAACAATGAAAATTCTAAATCAACGTTTGGTGAGCGCGCCCGAATGCGCATACAGATTATGCCATTTGCCATTAAAAATGTCGTCGCGAAAGACTGTTTTTGTAAATAGTTGCAGGCCGGAGGAACGTTTCAGACTTCTGAGATTTGATAGCGAGGAAACCAGTATCTACAATAACATTTTTGATCGTTATGTATTACGCCCAAACGAGCTGGAGAATTTAAGCCTTGCGGAATTTGCCGTGCGTTTTGAAACTGTCTCTAACACGACATGGTCAGAGGACAATGGGGATGCAGAACTAAGAGACGAAGATATTACGCCAGTGAGGTATATCAGATTGCAGGACAATACGAGAATGCGTGTAAGAAATAAACCGGCAGTATTACGTACCCGCTATTATACAATTAATAGTGACAAAGAAGCATATTATTACAATTTAATAGTATGCCACATACCATTTCGTAATGAAGCCGAGTTACTGTTCGAAAATGAAACCGCCGAAGACTGTTTTATAAGACGCCAAAGTGATCTTCGTCCGTTGCAGGGTAACGTCAGCGCAGAACAATTTGGTAATGCTGAACAAATTATTCAACAGGCTATTGCGCAAGCTACTGCGCTTAATGCTGCGCGTGAAACCGATGTCGGCAATGCTCCCATGTTATGTGTTGGTGAACAAATTGTACATGAAGATGATAACTTTTGTGAAGACATAGAGGAACGAGCCGCCATGTCTGATGAATTGTTCCTAGGAAGCATTCGAGGATTAAATATCCAACAGCGGGATTTATTTCAGCAAGTTTCAACGGCAATCGAAACCGATTTGCATGGCCAAGAAAGTCAGTTGTTACTTTTTATCACGGGCGGTGCAGGTAGTGGTAAATCTTTTCTGCTAAAATTAATCGTGGAGCATATTAAGCGTTGTTACGCACCAACAGTTGATATATTACAGAAGCCTAACTTTGTGGAAGTTGGATCGTTAACCGGGGTTGCCGCTCGTCAAATTTTTGGCAAAACGCTTCATAGTATTTTCTTGCTTCCGATAGAAAAAAAAATACTATGACATACAAAAAAATTACAGGTCAAAGACTCGAGAATGAAAGGCGTAAATGGCGCTATATAAATTGGCTAATCATAGACGAAATTTCTATGGTCTCCTATGAGAACTTAAGAATAATTCACCTAAGACTTCAAGAATATAAAAACAACGAGAAGTTATTTGGTGGAGTCAACATTTTGGTATTTGGTGACATATTTCAGCTTCCTCCGGTGAAAGGGAATTGGTGTTTTCTGCAGCCGTCGTGGTTTTCAGCCGAGGTCAATTTGTGGCATCAGTTTTCTTTTTGTGAACTGACCATAAACATGCGACAGCGCAATGATAGCGAATTCATCGATTTATTGAACAGCTTACGGGTAGGTGAATTGACGACGACTCAGCTGGAATTACTATGCGAGCGGCGCCACGTGCCTTTAACTGGTGAATTTGCGGATGGAGTCGCCGTCCGTATTTTTCCCACGGTCAGGCAAGTCGACGATTACAACGACAAAATGAGCAAGGAAAATGCAAAGCTGCACCGAACTTATCAAATCAACGCAGTGGATGAGTCTCGTAAAGTAGCGACATATGGTAGAAAACCACCAGAGAACGTAATTTCCAAAGACGTCAATAACTGTGGTGGTCTTCTGCCATCGATAAAAATTGGCGTCGAATCCCGAGTGATGTTAAAACGCAACATCGCCGTCTCTGAAGGGCTAGTAAATGGAGCTATGGGTATAATAAAACAACTCAAATGGCCGGCCTTGAGGAGAGATCAACTGGAGGATGGAGAGCTACCAGAAGCCGTGTACGTTAAATTTGATGACGAAACTATTGGTCTTAGGCTGAAAGATACCAATGGTTACATACCCATACCTCCATCAAGTACTACGTTTCAGGCAGTAAGGGGTTACGGCGATGTGGAGCGCCGTATGCTGCCTCTAATATTAAGCTGGGTGGTTACAGTACACAAACTACAGGGTACCACCCTCGCAAGAGCTGTGATTGACATTGGAAAAAAAAACTTTGCAAAAGGGCAAATATATGTTGCACTAAGTCGTGTTAAAAGCTTGGAATGTATAGCTTTATCAGATTTGGACGCCAACAAATTATTAAATAAACCACACGACGACAGATCGTTGACCGAAATAACGAGGCTACGAAATCTGTCTTCCAACAATGAAGACCACCCATAATACAAATACACCTCAAGCAGCGAAATTGGAAGGCGGGATATAAGGTTTCTATTTTAATATTAATAAGTTATTTTTGAAAACATGTAAATAATCCTCGAATCCCATTTTCCCGGATTCCGACAACGTCCCACGCCCCACCTCTTGACAAGTTCCATTAATTTAGAAACATATTTCAATAACAAATGCTCTACACCAAATTTTTTGTTTCCGTTTTAGTGATTTATTTTTACTTTCGTTATTGTTATTTTAAATGTATTGTTTAGTTATTTGTGTAAATATGTAAATAATCCCCGACTCCTATTTTCCCTGAATCCTGACACCATGTCCCACCCCTTGGCAAGTTATACTCTACACCTCCGCGTTGGTTCTTGCTGGGCAACAGCGACACGCATTACTTGGTGGCGACAAGTGAAATGTAATACATAATATTATGCTTACATTTATGTTCTTATTTCTTATTAACATTAAGACAATGCGTTTCGCTGGCTAAGTAGAGTTAGGTATGCACCAGAACGTGTACTTATTGACTGTCTCTGTACCGTGAATTAGATGTCCTGCCCCGAATCCCGGACTTGAACGTATAAATCCCGGAATATATATATATATATATATATATATATATATATATATATATATATATATATATATATATATATATATATATATATATATATATATATATATATATATATATATATATATATATATATATATATATATAAAGCCTGGACGCAGCAAGTGCTTTATGGTAGTGAATTTTCATAAAAATGATCTGGCACAAAATATTTTATTTTAACTTTTCTTCTTGCAACATAGAAATCCAAATTGTGCTGTATAGTTTACTTTTTATATCGTAAACCTACCTACCAAATTTGGTTATCATATATTTCTTATGTTTTGAGATAAAAGTGTTTTTCGGATGAAAATTCAAATTTTTTGCGGAAAACCTTGTCCGATTTTCGTGATTAACGAACTTATCCAAGCCATTTACAAAAGGAAGGTACATCAAAATTTTATCAAAATCGTCCCATTATTTTTTGAGTTATCAGTGTGATACACACACACTAACACACACACACACACGCACATATATATATATATATATATATATATATATATATATATATATATATATATATATATATATATATATATATATATATATATATATATATATATATATATATATATATATAAATTGAAACTGACCCGGGATATGTGTTCTAGGGGTCCTTGTTCGCGCTCATTTGCAAATTTTTTTTCAAAATTCAAAAATCGGGATCTCCCCATTAGTGAATTTTTTCTACGAAAATTGACAAAAAAAAATAATCAAAATACAGCGAGTAAATGATTTATACGTTGAATCGTAAATTTCACAAACGACTGCATTGGCAACACTGCCTCTGCGTTTTGCATCTCGTCATAGACCACTCAATGGATTGGATAACTCATTTAAATTTATTTATTTATTGAACTATGTATAATGTATAAAGGATTTCTATTGAAATTTATTTTTGGTCTATAAACAATGTTTAACAATTTAGTAAACCTTATGTGTTTATTTATACCCTCAGTAATTCGTGAATATATTATTTCAAAAAGGTATTAAATTTCAAAAATTATTTTTGTGATAGTCTATATTTCTCTATAAATGGATTTTTCATTGAAATTCTGAAGTGTCGGGAAAACGGGTGACCTTGAAAATTTTTAAAATTACTGCCTCTACCGCGACACTCATGAGCCGCCACTGTAATACACCTCAAGTAGCGCAATTGGAACGCGGGATATACCTTTTTTTATTATTAATTAATGTATTACATTATTATTAATTTATTTATTATTAATTTATTTATTACATTACATTTTTTGTCCTTTAACTTACAGAGCTAAATTTTGGTAGGTAACTTACCTATAATGATGTAAACGCGCGTATGAAATGGTTGCCCTTACTTTGTTAATTCCGGAGATATAAATTTTTTTCGATTTTTTTCGAAAGAAAACACAAAATTTTCCGGGAAAACCTCGGCGGATTTTCCTGACTAACGAAGTTATCCAAGCCACTCGTAAAAGGAACGTACTTACCTAATTTTATCAAAATCGGTCCATTATTTTTTTAGTTATAGGTGTGACACATAAGTATATAAAACACACACACACACACAGACATATATATATATATATATATATATATATATATATATATATATATATATATATATATATATATATATATATATTGAAGAAATTTTTTCAAAATTCAAAAGTCGAGATCTCCTCATTAGTGATCTTTTTTAAAGAAAATTCACCAACAGAATCATCAAAATGGGTTCACCTAGAAAAAGTTCTGAGGTAACACACATTAAAAAAAACATACGGGCGAATTGAGAACCTCCTCCTTGTTTGAAGTCGGTTAAAAAAAAAGCAAATAAAAGGTATTTGGGCTTGTCCGGGAATTGAACCTCGGAGCTCCCGCACTCTAAGCGGAAATCATACCCCTAGACCAACGAGGTAGCTGCTGAAACTTTGTTTTAATGTCGTATTCCAGCGGGCGTTGTCATCATTTTAGTCATAATTAATGTTTAATGATTTATATAAATAAATAAAAATTATAAATTAGTACCTAGTTGTTAAATTAAATACTGAAATCTCGGATAAGTTTTGTTTCCGCGGAAACACTGTTTCTTTCTCAACAGAAACACTCTTTTCATGACTGCTGACACAACGTCTTACAAAAATCTTCTATATATTATTTAATTATTACCATGCATAAATAATTATGTATCCATGATTATTACCAAATTTAAAACTTCCTAATATAAAGCAGCGGCATGTGAAAATATTATGTACTCGACACTCGACTGAATGGTTGGTTGTGATACGCAATCATCACCAATGCAGTCGAAGCCAATTAAATACGCATTATTAAGGATAACTCAAAAACTACTGGTCAGATCCTGATAATATTTATATGGGACCACACGATAAGCACCAGCTTTCAAATAAAAAAGAAATCATCAAAATCGGTTCACCTAGAAAAAAGTTCTGAGGTAACACACATAAAAAAAAACATACAGGCGAATTGAGAACCTCCTCCTTTTTTTGAAGTCGGTTAAAAATTCACTAAAAAGATACAGGCGAATTGAGAATCTCCTCCTTGTTTGAAGTCGGTTAAAAAAAGCAAATAAAAGGTATTTGGACTCGTCCGGGATTTGAACCTAGGAGCTCCCGCACTCTAAGCGGAAATCATACCTCTGGACCATCGAGTTAGTTGCTGGAACTTTGTTTTAATGTCGTATTCCAGCGGGCGTTGTAGTCATTTTAGTCATAATTAATGTTTAATGATTTATATAAAGATTATAATGTTTAATGATTTATATAAAGATTATAAATTAGTATCTAGTTATTAAATTAAATACTGAAATCTCGGATAAGTTTTGTTTCCGCGGAAACACTGTTTCTTTCTCAACAGAATGACTGAATCGTTGGTTGTGATGCACAATCATCATCAATGTAGGTAGTCGAAGCCAATTAAATACGCATTATTAAGGATAACTCAAAAACTACTGGTCAGATCCTGATTACATTTATATGGGACCACACGAGAAGCACCAGCTTTCAAATAAAAAAAGAATCATCAAAATCGGCTAACCTAGAAAAAAGTTCTGAGGTAACACACATTAAAAAAAAACAAAAAAAAACACACAGGCGAATTGAGAACCTCCTCCTTTTTTGAAGTCGGTTAAAAAAGAATAGAAGCACACAAATACACAACCAATGCAAGTACCGCACTGAACAAACACAAAATAAACACCGGACATACATTTGATTATGACAAAACCAGAATTTTAGACATTGAAAAAAACACCCACAAGAGAACAATAAAAGAAATGATTTTAATTAACAAAACACCTGCATCAATAAACGACAGAACAGAAATCAACACACTTTCCAAAATATACTTACCAATTATTAAATAATCCCCATAAATTTCCTATAATGTTGGTCAATATACACAAACACAGACGATTAAAAAACTGTAAAGACAAGCAGATCTGATTAGTTAACCATTTCCAACTTTAACCGCAACACACAGATGACGCTATTTACATAATCAGAAACAACATCGGGTAAATAGCAGACACTAACAGGCACACACAGCTTCCTGTAAATTGTCAACGCTCACAAACAAAAGCATAAAACGACACAGACAGTCAGTCCAGATGACATATTCCAACTTTGACGGCAGCACACAGATGACGCTTAGAATCAATCACCGACAACTAAGAAACTTTAACACGCATGTCTGTTTCAAATACAGATAATAATACTAAATGTCCTTTCGAAATAGAATAACGCACTTAAATATTAGAAATTAAAATGAACTATAGTAACTAAGATATATTTTCCTGCAAGTACAATTGATGGCGTAACATACTGGTAAGATATAAATCTAAATAATTTGTAGAAAAACACAGACTGCAATGATATAAAGAGAACCTACTATCTAAGAATGCCTGTTTCAATGTTTACAGCTCTCAACCGTAAAAGTGCAATGTTAATAAATTAATATAAAATGAAATAAATAAATAACCTGAAGAAGCCGCGCATGAGGCGGCGAAACGTCGTTACATCAAAAACACAAATGTTGTTTTAATTTTGTCCAAAAATGAAGAAGTTTCCACGAATTTAAACCCAACAAATTATATATATATATATATATATATATATATATATATATATATATATATATATATATATATATATATATATATATAATTTTTGTAAAATCGTGTATATAATTTCTATGAACAGTCGCTACCAAAACGCAATTCCTGGGTCTGAACTCTTTTTTATTATATTTGTTTTTTCTAAAGAACTTTTTGATAGGATCACCATAACAAGGCAGCGTGATTGTATTTATAATAGTTGTCAGGAATACATACGATTAAATAGTAGTCTCTTGTCTGGTGATGCTGTCAATTAGCTAAATCGGTTACGGAGAGAAAACTGATAACTGCAAACTCAAAGAAAAACTCTCTACATCTGTATTAATCGTAGTTTTATCCATAGCAGCTAAATTCAGTTCGGCTTACTGGAAAGTTTTCAGGCTAACAAGATACCAATATACCCTCGTACATAGGTAGGTTGAACATAGTATAAGCGACTACGTAATCATCCAGTGTATAAGGTTCACATAGAATTTTAACGAGTGCACCTTAATACTTGGAATAGGTCAGTAGCTAATTTACAATTGTTTGATGTTCACGGTTGTATTTTTGCGCTAAATACAGAGCATAGCTGGCAAACATAATGTAGTCAGTAACTTATACTTTTAAAATCGTACAATAAAAGATAATTTATTATGATTAAATTCATACTCGCGTCGGGGTAATCTGTAGATTATCGCATTTGGCTGACAATAAAGAGCGATAAATCAAAAGCACCTACTATCGCACACCAAGAAATATCGATTTCAGTTTAAAGTCATCCCGGTTTTTTGCGTGTTAACGACCTGGAAAGTAGTAACATCAAGAAATCCAGAAAGGCAATTTGACTGTTCAAATACGCTTTAAGAGAATTGATATAAAAATTGTTAAGGACGTGCTTAATATTGATTTGCACTAAGGCAATCCATTATTAAAATGTAAGTGCGTTTTAGATTTGGGGAGAAAGCCATTAGGTGCAACCCACTATGGTGATCGCTCTAACAGTCCTGCTTCACAGATCACGGGCGGGGTTCTAAGAGATGTTCTCTGCTTTATTACATCTACTCCACACAAGCGCTACCGTAATTGTTTCACCAAGATACCCTGCAAATGCAGACCCAAATCAAACCAATCTGTTCTTTTTGCTTTACTCTGGAGGCGACGGTCTTAAGTATTCTCTTTGTTCTACCTGGTTACATTAACCGGGAAAACGACTGCAAACCACTTAATTAAAGACTAGGATACTACAATTATTTAGGTAAAGATTTATTTTGCAGAATGAAGCGGAAAAGTTCTGATGCTCCGACTGTTTTATGCTCTAAAATTTTGATTGTGGTGGTGTTTGACTTGTTTAGGTAGTCGATAAGAGGCTAGAGGCAGAATTTAAAAAACATATATTTTAATTAGCTTTAATCCATTTTCCTTAAAACTAGAAAGTTTAGTAAGAATCATCTTGGTACAATCCATTTTAAAAGTATAATGTGTATAAGATATTCATGAAATAACTTTGTTATTTATAAAGAGTGTTGCAGAAAAGCTAGTACAATCATAGGCTAACAAATTTTACAAGCCTTTTACAAAAGGCAGGCACCCGTGAAATTTCAACAAAATTGGTTAATTCGGTGTAAAACAAATATATATATATATATATATATATATATATATATATATATATATATATATATATATATATATATATATATATATATATATATATATATATAAGCGCCTCCGTGGCCATACGGGAAAGTCGATTCAGACTTTCCAATACGGACTCGGGGGTCGACGGTTCGATCCTCACCGGCGGCGGATGATTTTTCAAATCACTGTCGTCGTTGAGATCGAGCTCAAGGTAGAGGGTAGGTTAGTTTAGATGAGCAAAAAGGGTCAGCAATGGCCTAATTGCCAGTAAGCATCTTACCTTTACCTTTTTTTACCCATGTATATATATATATATATATATATATATATATATATATATATATATATATATATATATATATATATATATATATATATATATATATATATATATATATATATATATATATATATATATACATATATATATATATATATATATATATATATATATATATATATATATATATATATATATATATATATATATATATACAAGTTCAGTTCAGAAATGTTTACTCACGCGTTTCGGTAGTTATTTGTTACCAATTATTTTGTCTTCCAGAAGTTTTCTTAAAGTTCGTGTTTTCGATTCAAGACCAGGATCCCAGAGTTACTAATCAATAGTCAAATGTCACAATTCCAAGTTTACAACTTTACAATCCAAAAATTACACCTAAATTGAAAACCCACGTCTGAATAATTCAGAAGTAAAAATCCAAAAGATAGATTTTAATTGAGACTCAATATCCAAAATCTAAGACTCCGAGCCGATAGCCCAAAAATTCTAGAAATCGCTAAACCTTAAACATCTGTAACAAAGCAGACAAAACGTTGTAAAATTTGAGATAAACGACGAATGAACTTTTTCAACTTACCTCGCTTAAGATGAGATTTTTTTATACAAAAATCGCAGTTCAAAATTTATTCACTTTAGACTGCGATACTACTCAAGCAAAATAATTACTTCAATTATTACGGGATCTGAAACAGCGAAGCTTAGGTCTATAAGAACGTTATGGCCTTTTTTTTATTTTAAAATTTATTGCAGGCTTTAACTGCGTAAGTACCAAAATAAACAAATGAAACATACAATAAAACACTCAAGATCCGCCACTAATCAATAAAACACAAAAAAGCAGCTTATCATTATTGAAATTTAAAAGTAAAATTAAAGTACTCGTCTACAGAGTAAAAAGAATGCTCTTAAAAAAACGATTTTAATGTAAGCTTAGATTGCCTGAAGCTGCTGCTAAAATTTTTAATCCTATCTGGTAAATAATTATATAAGTATATTGCAGTGTTGCGAGGTGCCCGATTAATCTGTTCGATCATGTATATTTCAACAACACACCACAAGGGCTTACAGCCTAAAGACTATCAAACTGTGTCGACAAGGAGGAAAGAGGCAACTTGTTAATTCTGGACATTAAGGTTTGGAGGTTCGGAGGAGAAGGAAAAATATGTGCCGGCAAGAAATTCCACAACTTGGAAGTCCTCGGGACAAAAGAGCGGGCATAACAAGATGTTCTATGTCTGGCGACCTGGAGAGTAAAAGGGTGCATTCGCTCTGATCCCCTGGTAGATCTGTTTGGGGCAGCAGGTGGAGGAACTATGGAAGAAAGCTTCTCTTAGCAGTGCCCGAGCAGATATCTATAAAGGAGAGAGAGGTCAGCAACGGCACGTCGGTGGGCAAGGGATGGCAGCCTTTGGGTGAGGCTAGGGTCACTGATGAGACGGATAGCTCTCTTCTGAATGGAGTCCAGGATAGCGAGTGTAGAAGCGGCAGCGACACCACAGATGTGGGAGCAGTAATCACGGTTTGGCCTTATTTAAGAAGTATATAAGGTATAGAGATTAGCTGGTGAAATGTATTTTCGAGCCCGGAAGAGGAAACCTAATTTCTTAGCAGCCGCTTCTGCAATTGATGTGACAGGTTGGTGCCAATTAAGATTGCGATCCCCAGAAAGTTACTTCATTTAAAAGATATTTGATACAAAGTGAATAATTTGAATATATCTCTATTCTATAATTCAATTATTATCCAGTGTATTACATTGAAGAAAATAGTTGCCACCGCAACGTAGGGGCAATAATAATATTATCAATGTTCCCTATATTAATATTATAATAGATCATTATTGTAAACAATGTATGCATGAACAACTATTAAAACTCTTTAAATAACCGTTTTCTCTCTTATCGGTCAGCTGTACCTGTCAAATGTCAAATTTTACATTACAAAAAATAACATAAATTTTGATTATTTTTAACAATTTTAAAAAATGTCAAATAAAACAGTTATTTATTTTTTAGTTTTCTTCGTACCACCCAAATTTGAATAAACCTGGACTACCATGAATTTTGTCATGTTTTTTTAACCTAACAATTTATGAAAATCCGACAAGACCACTTAAGATGTGGTACCCTCATCTGCTGCAGTGGTTTTCTCTGTTCAAAAATGTTTCTACTTAGAGTTATCTCAAGAAAAATCAAATAGGGTCAAAAATTATATCATACTTGATGCAACGCTGCTCTAGTTTCAACATTTCACAACAAAATTTGCTCGACTCAATTTCATCACAGTATCAAAAGGTGAAGAAATCACATAAACCAACATTATCAAATACACTTGCCGTACTATAGACCTGCGGTTTTTATTAAATAATACCTCAGAATAAAAATGTTGAAACTATATAAACATATAAAAATAAAATCTGACTTTGCTAATGTTTTCTAAGGGTCCTAGTTCGCGATCATTTAAAGAAGCCTTTTTTAAATTCAAATGTTGCAACCTCCCCACTAGAGCATTTTTTTATGAAATACATACATACATACATACATATATATATATATATATATATATATATATATATATATATATATATATATATATATATATATATATATATATATATATATATATATATATATATATATATATATATATATATATATATATATATATATATATATATATATATATATATGTGTGTGTGTGTGTGTGTGTGTGTGTGTGTGTGTGTCAGAAAAAATGAGGCAAAGGCATGGCAATGGTGAAATTAGTTTATAAGGAGTGAAAGTTATATCGAGGACAGAAAATGACTGCATAAAAATGATATAACGTAGTGCGGGTAAATAAAAATATATGACTAGTTTTTAGGTAGTTCAAAGTGTTATTGTTTACTAGCTTTAAGAATATTGTTTGATAATTTTTAAGAATATTAAGATGTAAGAATGTTGTATGTAAGTTTAAGAGTGTCATGTAACCTAGATATAACATTAGCTGTTCAGTTACGACAAATGTCAAACTGACAATAAAATTATAGTATAAGTTAACAGATAAGAACCACATGTGAAACTGACAGAAAATGTAAAATGTAGGTTCACTAATCTGTCAGGGACAAACAACAATGAAAATTATGTATCCGTGGTAATAATGAAGAGGATTAGTATTGTATACAAATTTGTTATGATGAAAAGATTTGGAAGAAGGCCAAAAGCAGTTTTTATATAGTTAGGCTGGTTACGGGAAAAAATAATAAATAGATGGGAATTTTTTTGGTAGTAAGAAAAAACGGATGGAAATTTTTATTAAAAATTAATTGATTCAATTTTTGGATATTAAGAAGAAACAGATTGCAATTTTTGGGATAAAGTAAACAGATTAGGCTTTTTAGAGAAAGAGTTGATAGGAATAAGATTCTTTTGACCCCAAGTCAAAGAGTGACATGTGAGAAAAAGGACACTTCTAATAAATTGATTTTGACGGGTAAAAACTTCGGTGCGATAATAGTGAAAGGACCAATCTACGCAGCTAAGACCTTCCAGACCACATACAAAGTGAGTGTTTCATAAAAAAACTTATTTTATATATATATATATATATATATATATATATATATATATATATATATATATATATATATATATATATATATATATATATATATATATACTTCGCAAAGATGATTCTTATATAAACATTTAATTGACAAAACCACCAGAATTGTGTATAGAACTGCATCAAAGAATTCATCACAAAAAAGATAATTCGGTGTGAACGTTAAACGAAAAGCAAATTTAAAATAGTAGGTAGTAATTAGAATTTTGTTACCTATATTAATTTTAATAAACAGGCAAGTTTTGTGATCATTGAAACCTCCCTCATTTGAGAGTAAAATTTACTCATGCAATCTAATTTATGTGGCATACAGTAATATAAAGGCATTCAATACACCAAGGTGTAATTTACACACAGACCTTTGGTGAGCACACACATTTACAACACATTTCACTAAACTTTACAGGCAAATAAAACTTAAAAGCTAAGAAATCTAACATATAACTAAAAAACTAAATCTATATCAATTCTATATATTCTACAATAATACTAAAATAATGAGCAACCAAGAAACAAAAATAATATTAAGAAACATTTTAAAAAGTTTGAAGGTCAGCACTCACCAAAAGAAACCCTGGGAGAAGAGCGCCGGTGTAAATCAAGTGCGATCCATATATATATATATATATATATATATATATATATATATATATATATATATATATATATATATATATATATATATATATATATATATATATATATATATATATATAGTCTTTAACGACAAGTGACATCTGTTATTCAAGTCCAAGTTGACTTAAAGATGCAAGCATTTTCTGTATCGAGCCACAGGGTAGAATGTAAGTCAGTGGACCGAGGAAATGACAATCTTAGGCTGCAGATATATCTATGATTGATAATATAAAGTGTAAAATGTTATAATTTGTAAGATTTGCTTATACTATTAGGAAGTTACAGGTCATGCTAATAAAAATGTGTTAATAATATGCCAAGATATTAAATACGAATTATATGTTTAGACAAAAAATTAGAATATATCCATAATTAATTACACAATGTTTAATATAACCATTCCAAGGCCTTTCATTATTTCCAGCCTGCTAACGAAATCAGAATATATAAAAAGAACGTTGCGATTTTAATTTAGAGATACCTATTTGTATTCAATTGTGATCGCGAGAGAAGCTAATTTTACTTCAGTTACATTCTTCTCTTTAATATATTTAAATTAGGTTTGTGCAATTTTGTGTTACTCTCGTAATATACTTTGGAGCAAATTTTAAAGATGTCGCTTTTGTATCATGTAAATTTTTACAAAATAATTTTTATATTTTAAGATATAGTATAAATAAGTACCCAGTGTCATTTTTATACCCATACTAGTAACAAATAGGTTAAGAGAAATTGAATAAAATTAAATACACGCCTAACGCAAACACATAAAATCAGAAGCTTAGAAAGGGCACTTACGAAACAGGTACCTAGAAAGTCAATATTTCTACACAAGATTTGCAAACCCAAGTGATATAGCTTTCACCCTGAAGATATTTTTTTCTAAATAAAGGTTATGGAACTGTTCACAATTTATATTTGAAAATGTTGTTCTTGGAATTTTAGAAAATAAAATAAAGACAATACATCCGTGGGAGGGGGTGGTGGTGGGTTCATTTATATTTCGTACAGTGCGCATACAAAAAAATCAGAGGCGGACCTAAACACTACATTTACTTAATAATATAATGTAATATTCTTTCAAAACTAAATTCATATTCAACCCCTCACATTCAACACCCTCTTAGTTTTATCACACAATATTAGATGAGTGCTAAAATTTTCGTTATCTAATACACAAACCCTAAAACATTATATTACTCGTGTTTTAAAGAAGAAATATCCATTTTCGCCAAATCACTCCACATTTATCCCTCACTTCCTGAAGCCGTTTTACAAAAAACGACCCGAACCGTTTGTTAGTCAGGTCCTAACAGTAAAGTAAATTTAAAGACGATATGTGAACTCGTAGAAAGTTATATGACTACTTACATACAGACGTACAGACCGACCGACCGACAGATAACAAAATTCAACGAAAGTTTCAACGAAAAAAATTTCAATTTTTACCAAATCACCCTCCATTAATTCGCTACTTCCTGAAGCGATTTTACCCAAAAGAATCCCTACCATTCGTTTATACGGTTCTAACTATATACCATATAGTTAGAACTATATTTGAAGACGATATCTCAATTTCTAAAGACATCGTGGCTACTAACAGACAGACATACAGACGCACAGACCGACATGCCGACAGATCGACAGACCGAGAGACGTTCAGACGGAAAAAATATTTCAAAATTTCTGTCACAGATACCGTTCTTCCACACGTATTGACTTTGTGTAAGTTATAAAGATTTTATAACAAAATTTGGCATTGAAGCTGATTTTGTACCAGAAATTGTATAATCCACAATTCATCACAAATTAAGTTAAGAAAGACCTGTGACCCTGAAATTGTGTTATGTTGGCGAATTTTCATAGAAATAATCTATAATAATAATAATAATAATAATAATAATAATAATAATAATAATAATAATAATAATAATAATAATAATAATAATAATAATAATAATAATAATAATAATAATAATAATAATAATAATAATAATAATAATAATAATAATAATAATAATAATAATAATAATAATAATGTAATAGCAATATCTATACCCCTCTGAAATATTTGTGAAGTTATTAGGGCTTTTGATAAAATTTATAGAAAATTGTAACAGGTTAATAGCCAACGATGAAAATGATAAATTTTCTTCTTAACTACTGTCAACTATTTAAATCTAACTTTTCTGCTGTGTCAATCGAAATGGAAAATCAAGTGTATTTAAACACAGATATTTTAAACTTATTTTATATTCATAGAAAATGCCATAGAATTATTCAAAGAATTTACAGTGTGTTTAAGATATGAGACATGGTCATTTGACTGCAATGACTAGTCAAAGAGTTAAACGAATGGAATCAAATTCTTTAAAATTTGAAAATATGAAATTTACTAGTCTTCGGCGTAAGCCTATTACAAATGAAGAAGATACTAAAATTAACGTCCTGGCATTATTTTATGTTCACCCAAGCCAGTCAGTTCGGTCGGCAGCTCAAGAATTGGGTTTAACATTTAAGCTGTTCAAGCTATTTTGGAAACCATAAAATGCACGACAACTCGTTCACAACAGTTCAGGATCTCCATTCAGGTGACGATGTTAGAATATTGAAACTTTGTGAACTAAAATTAATTTAAACTCAAGAATACCCAAAATACGCAAAATTATCTGGACACATGAAACAAAATTCAGCAGAGATATACTACTCGTCCGCGGAAACCCCCAGTTTAAAAAATGAAGTTAATTTTCAAAATAAATGCAGCTTTAATGTTTTTGTCTGCTTATAAATAATCCATATTATTTTATAATATATGATCTTAATTTAGCCAGCGGAAGGTACGTTGAAATATTAAAGGTGGTGACTGAATTTTTGGAAATGCTACCTCTTAATGCTTTAAGCGAATCTTGGACCACATAAATAGAGCTCCTGCTGATTCTACTTGCGAAGTGGATGAAGAGCTTACACAGATTTTCAAAGATCTCTGGATTGACCTAATGAACCGTGGCGTTGGCCTCGAAGTTCTCCCGATCTAACACCGCTAGAAATTCTCATGTGGGGCCACATTAAAGCCAATGTATATAACACTCCAGTGCAGACAAGTGGGAAACTCAAAGATTGAGTCAGAACGACATTTCACCAATTACAATTCGAATGATGTTTACGAGGCGGACACAAAAAAAGTTTCCTCGGGAATCGATCGCTGCCTTCACAAAATAGAACACATAGGGCACTTGTAATTTTTTAGACCTGGTGTTTTTAGTCTCCTTTTACTTTTTTATACCACTTCAATCAGTAGTTACTTCACAGTGATTTTGTCTTGTTTGTACAGACTAGGAAAAGCTAAAAATTAAGAAATGTTGTTAGGTTTTTCCAAGGAGTAATTCACCGCGGGATATTTGAATGTACAAGGTAAGGGATTTCAGGGACATTAGGAGTTATTTTGGGGAATTTGGATGTATTCCCGTGAATTTCGAGGTAGTTAGGGAGATTTGGAGGTATTTCAAGGAATTTAGGAATTTAGAGGTATTTTTGGAAATTTCGAGGCATTTCTGCATTTTAAACGTATATTGCATAATATGTAATAAACTCTTCCACAATTTGGCAACGTTGAACTAAAAGTCGCAAGGCAGAATAACTTTTTAATTTTTCTTAGTGTGCCTTAAAAATAATAACTTTTTAAATATTTTTTTCCTTTCTAAACTTTGAGATTATTTGAAAATGTTCTTTGATAAAAAAATCTGTTTTTATTAGTTTATGTTCATTATGAGGTTTATTTGTTATCTAAGAATATTTTGCGTCTTGTTTTGGCCAAGTGGTACCTACTTTATATTATTTATAAATGTGTGTATTTATTTTTTTACTCTTTAAAAAGCATATTTTACTGACTTATTTTACCTTTACATGACCGCGTCTACAAAACTTAGGTTTTAGGTCGTGCCGAGGACCGTGCAGTGTGGTGTAACTGAGGTACCCCAAGTAATTAGATTTGATATAATATATAATATTCAAATAAATAAAACAAGCAAGTAGGAAAAGTCAGGTATGTATGAATAATTATAAATCCATAAACAAAGTATTCCTGTTAGACCAGTAGTTAGTTACGTTCATACACCTACTCATAAGTTGGCATCAGATGGGTTTTACTTATTCAGAAAAAATAGTGCTGCAAACTGAATCATACCTTCCACGTAGCTGTCATATATATATATATATATATATATATATATATATATATATATATATATATATATATATATATATATATATATATATAATTTTCACATCCATCAAGCCTTTTTTTTCTTAGGGCTGGTCCGCGGCCTCGCCGCCCCGATAGCACTGCAACCCATCTAGCCTTACGTAGTAATGGGCCATGGCCGATAATTTACACAATTGTTAGCTGCTTGTACACAGTATATTTTAGAACATTTTTTCTTATTTGGAGCTGTTGTGACAACACACACCGAGATGGCGCCCTTGTCGTACATCTCACAATTCTCACAATATTCTAGCAGACTGACCACATATACAAAGGAAAAAAAACTGAATACGTTTGACCAAAATTGGTCCATAATTGTTTGACCGGTGTGATACAATACACACACACAAATATATATATATACATATATATATATATATATATATATATATATATATATATATATATATATATATATATATATATATATATATATATATATATATATATATATATAGAGTGGTTAATCTGAACCGTCTATTAAAAGTATTAGGAGTTCTGTTTATAATATTTTTCTGAAACTTTCAGCATAAGGCTAATGATGCATGGTCTATTGATTGAAAGTATTTTTTTATTAAGAAGATCATTTTAGAAGAACTGTCAGTAGCATTTACTATACTTACGTTCAGCCGTTTATGAGTTTTTTTGACTTCCATGAAAATTTTTGGATTCACTTCATGATACTTAAAATTATACACCGCCAAAATTTTAAAGCAAAGGTGTTATAATTATGGCGATAGATACCAAAATGTTGATATTTGTCGCGTGTTTTTAGAATATGCACATTATCTACAGAGTGTCCAAAATTTAATTTGGTTTTAGTGAAACTGCAGGCCATTGAATGTCTACTTTTCGCGCTCATTTGAAGGAATTTTTTCAAAGCTTAAAAATTGGGATCTCATTCGTGAACTTTTTCTACGAAAATTCACTAAAATGCTAAACAAAGAGGAAAAAAAGCACGTCAGCATTTGGAAAATGTAATAACATACAAGGCGTTTATAACGAAAAAAAAGTTTGGACGCAGAAAGTGAGGGATCGTAGTGACTATTCATAAAACTGTTTTCAATCGCAATCATCGATACATAATCGCCAAACATCGTTAGTGACAATTTCTGAGAAAATGAGTTTTTAATATTATGGTAATTCCCTGACTGTCTAGAACCTACTGGTAAATTATCGTAAGTGTAAATTCAAAGGTTTTTTAGTTAAAAGAAGTTTATTTATATCGTAACAGACAATTCTATAGCGAAAGGTTTATACTATTCCTACTAGAAAATCGTAAAGCCAGATATTTCCGCCAGACTATCGCATCGTCAGGGTCACGTGGTACTATAAGATGTTTGTTACTTACGATAAAACCAGTCATTTAAGTTGTTCTTACGGCAGCAAGTGTAAAAGCAAAAAAATCACGTAAGTGACATTAATTTCTTGATTTTTTGTTAATTTTTTGTTAATTTTTTATTCCAAATCACACACTAACTCTTAAATAAGTTGTAATAAACCACTATTGAACATATTCAGTTATAATAATTGCGTTAGATTATCATTAGTATGTTTTGTGTAAAATTATAAGCTAAAATATTAACAGTTTACGTACAGCATTACATTTTTTATTTATTTCCCATTCGAGAAATTATTTTTATTTATAAATCTAGATAAAGATTCAAAATGAACTGAAAACTGGCCATTCTTTTCAGAACCATGGCTACTAGATCAGAAAAGATTCTAAAACTTTTGTCTATAGATTTAATAAAAATTCCTCAGACAAAGAGAAAACCGGTACATTTAGCAATGACACTCTTAACTCTAACTATAACAAAATTCCACAGACCGATTCAAAATTTACTGGAAATCCAGAAACATTAGTTTTTAATATGAATGAGATCATTCAGGTTGATAACAGTTACATTGGTGACCAGTTCCATAATATTATAATAGAAGAAATTGACTTTTCTTTGAATGGAAATGAAACCGAAGATGCCAATAAGACTAAAATTCTATCGTTGATGAATGCAACAATCGCTGAAAACATTCCTGATAATTCTCATCGTGAAAATTATGATGATCAAGAAATCATTCTTGCTCCTCCCTTTTCTGGGTGAAACGAGTCTATAGCAACTTTAACGACAAATTCACTAAACAGACTAGTTGATTACGACTCAAGCTCATCATGAGGCAATGAAGTGCAATCTAGTCAAGAACAAACAAAATTTCGTCGTCATTCCTCGGAAATGTCTTACGATAGTATTATAATTAGTGCCATTGAAACTAATTTTGAATGTAAATCCACTGATGATGACTGGGGAAACGAAGTGGTCGGCAAAGAAGTTAAGAAAAAAAAATGAAAATCAATAAGCGAGAACTGAAAAAGACAGAGAAAAGCTATGGGAGAGAAAAATCGATGCAACCAGATCCTTGTAAAAATAACATTCACTGCCCTCATAAGTGTTCTTTGAAGTTTTCAGAAATAGTAAGACAAGATATTCGTGAATTCTTTTGGGGCATAGGAAGTCAACAGAGGCAAAGAGACTGGTTACTGTCTTGCGTGAAGGGGGTTCCAAATAAGAGGAGACGCTAACAAGCAAAAGTTAATAGGAGACAAAAGTCATACAAATATTTTATCCCATGGAATGAAGTAGAACATGAAGTCTGTCAACAGTTTCTGTTAAACACATTAGACGTTTCCCAAATGACGCTTAGGTATACAAAAAATAATGCTTTATCATGCAAATGTGCGAAAACAGATCAACGGGGCAGACATGAGCCTGCAAATAAAACTAGCTGGGAGTTTAAAAACAATGTCATTGGCTTTATCATGAAGCTTCCTGCTGTTCCTTCTCGCTATTGTAGAAATAAAACATCCCGGAAATATTTGCCAGCAGAACTTAGAAATGTTTCTTTTCTATATTGTATTTTCAAGAAAGACCAAGTTGCTGCAGGAAAGAGTACTTATGTTTCCTTAAAAGTTTTCAGAGACATTTTAAAAAAAGAATTCAACTTGGGTTTTCACCTGCCAAAAAAAGATGAATGTAAAATGTGTGAAATTAGAAAAATAAGAACTATCAAGAAACTGAACAGTCTAAAAAAGAATATCAAGAACATATTGAGCTGAATTATATAAAACTAATTTCCTAACTAAACGGAAAAAGAGACTAGAGGATGAAAAATTTCTTTGTGTGAGCTTTGACCTTCAGAAGGTATTAAACACTCCCCATGGGGACTTATTACTCTATTATGCTAGAAAATACTCATTTTATAATCGAACAGTACCTGAAAATGTAACCCAAAACGCTTTCTGCTTTTTGTGGGGAGAATGTGATGAAACTCTGGGGGCAATGATATATCTACTATAATGTATAAATACTTGAGAAATGTAGATCAAAGAGACACGATTGAGAACATTTCTCTTAGTTCCGACAGCTGTAGTGGCTAGAATAAGAATAAGGCCATGCTAACAATGATCTTTCATTTCCTAAAGGATAATAGCAATATAAAAACAGTTGCAATTACTTTTTTACTTTATGGCCACACATATATGGCCGTAGATTACATTCATTGTACAATTGAACAATTTATCAAAAAACGGGTAATTTGGGCACCTTCTGAGTGGGATACAATTATAACTAAAGCAAGAACTAACCCTGGAAAATTAAACGCTATCAGAATGTCTTACACTGATTTCATGGATTGGAAACATGCAGCAAATGATTTATTTAAAGTTTATAAATTTATATCAGTTGAAGACGAAACAATCCAAATGACTAAAATAAAAACTATTGCATTTGAAAAAGATAATCCCAATGTCATTATCTTTTGTTCCTACGATGCTACCAATGCGAGAATTTTAAAATTAGATCCAGGAAAAAAAATTAAAAACAAAAAAAAAAAAAACAATACTGTACACCCAAAAATTGTTTATAGCTTCTCAGAAGAAGAAGGATTTGCAAAGTCTTTGCACTAATAATGTGGTACTACAAAGGTATCAACAGGAATACTTTGCAAATAAAATCATCCAGCTATGTTCCTGATAGGCTCTTGAAGACCGATATAGAAGATGAACATGAGCCAGATGTTGAATAACTTCCAGGATGTTACAAACCCAGCTTACATCTACAGAAACATTTTTATTTTCTTCCCAATACAAGAGATTGCTGTTGATTTACTCCCTGCTATTTTTTTAGTGAATTTTCTTAAAAAAAATTCACTAATGAGGAGATCCCGACTTTTGAATTTTGAAAAAATTTCTTCAAATGACCGCGAACTAGGCCCCCTAGAACACATATCCGGGGTCCGTTTCAATTTTTATATATATATATATATATATATATATATATATATATATATATATATATATATATATATATATATATATATATATATGTATCACACCGATAACTCAAAAAATAATAACGAGTTTTTCCGGGAACACTTTAAGTTTACTTTTGGAAATATTTGTACATTTTCACACAATAAAGTTATTTTTATGAAACATGGCACATTGTTTTTACTATATAGGTTATACTGGTAACCAAAATTGATGCCTGCATTCTTAAAAAGGAAACACACATATTTGCAATTAAAAACATTTTAATGAAAATTTACTACCATAACGCACTTGCTGCGTCCAGAGTTTTTTTCTTAAATTTAAAGATTTTCTGTTGAACTATTTCTCACTAAGTTTAAAAGTAAATGCTAGCTTTTGCTGTGAAAGCATTTTGTTATTTGTTTTAGTTCAAACTTTAAAGAATTTGATCTTATTGTTAAATTGTATCGTTTCATTTTTTATGCTTAGGTATACCTAAATTATTAATATTATTATTTTTGATAATGCAATATATTCCGTAACAGAAGTATTCTATATAATCCACTTATCTAAAAAAATTGTCAGAAATATTTCTAGTTTTGTTTAAGTTTAATTTCTATATAGATAGGTTGTGAAAGTTTATTTAAACAAAAAAACATTTTTATATTTTATATGAAAATAAAAATTGACAAGTAGTAAGCCAACTTTGTTTTAATTAAACTTTTGATATCTACACTGGCTAATTTAAATTTCACTATTAGTGATGTAGAAGGCACCATAATTATTTATGTAGAACCGGATGCTTTGCAGATTCAATTTAGAAAATCAAAAGAACATCATTTTATTACCAACAAAACAAAAGAGTAAAACATTTTAGCAATTTAATATCTAACTCTAGATGTGCTTTTTGAACCTTTCTAGACATGCCCTGTTAACTTCTGTACTATTTTGTGTCTAGAGCTACTAAGGGTTTCAATATTAGTGACATTTAGGCCTTGCAAATTTTAGAATAAAAATGTGGTGCATTATAATATTATTATTACATGCTTCTGTATCATAGTTGCCTCAACTAATTGCCCAGCAAATTATCGCATGTGTCGAATATAAGTTATTTCTAATCTATCGTAATAAATTTGGTTCCTTTAAAATATCGTAAGTAAACAAAACTTAAATTTCTTGATAAATAAAAGATAATTTCGGTGTTTTGGCAGTATTTATCTCATTAATACCTAATTCAGACATAACTTGTTAGTTGTTTCGGTATAACAATCAGAAATATAGTAGGTAACAGAAAAACTGCTGTCCTGTAAAATTTCACTTATGTAAACATACGATGTTCTCCCAAAAAGCTATCGACATGTCTTGTTTTAGTGACAGGCGTCAAATTTGGTTAACAGTCTAACTTTACAATAGAAACATTGTAGGTAATATACTTTATCAAAATAACCTTAGTGTCTGAATAACATAGCAACTTTCCGAAAATAAACTTTAAATGTTGCGGAAAAACTGTTCGGATTTTCCTTGTGAACAAAACTCTTTAAGCAATTTACACACGTGCCAAAATAACATTCTTATTTACAAAGAGCTTTTAGATAAAAATTATAAAGAAAAGATTTTATATGAAAATATTCTAGCAATTTCTTTCACGACAAATATATTGTCTACGAAAATTTGCTAAATATTTTTTTAACCAAAATTCACAACATTTTTTCACAATAACCTATTAAACACAATTAGTAATTACCAACATTTCACAAATATTTTACAACAAATGATTTGTACGAAAAAAAAATGTGTCCGAAAAGTGAATGTAAAAATTTCCCAAAGAATAGAATTAAGGTTTAGAAAGTGTTTTACAAGGGCTGAATCAGAGGGGATTCTCTTTACTTCTGAAACATAAAACAGAGTGTGCTCTATTTGAAAAAAAAGTTACGGCAAGTTGAATTCTTTCAAACTGAGCCAATACCTGAAAGCGGCCTGTATATGGCAACTCGATTTCTTCGACCATGTATAAACGAAAACCTCCCTGAATGCGTCACTTTCATGGGACGCCGCTATCTATTGGTAAAAATGTCGTATTACAATTTCCGGTATGTGTCAAAAGCGTGAAAAGATCAAACACAATTACCGAACGAACTTAAAAATCGTGAATGATATCAATTCTCTTTTCCTTAGAAATATAAATTATAATTCCATTGGAAATGCAAAAATAAAATAATATAAGGACTGTCTCATTAAAAAAAATTATAGTGGCGATTTCCTCATTAGTGATTTTTTTTAAGAAAATTTACTAAAAGTTTTAAAAAAATCTGTCACCACGGAGGTTTGAACCCAAGTCTTCACAATGCTCTTTTGCTAGCGAGTCAATAATAACAATAACTTCATTATGTCACAAAGATATTTTGCAATATGTATAAGGGTGAGGTGTGTTGATTACAATGTTCCAGCTTATTCTAATAATAGCTATACCATTCTTGTCTACATAATTAATTAAAATGTTTACATATTCGATTTATTCTCTACTTTACATATTCTGTATACGTGTACTTATTCCTAGCTAATTTCATACATTTGCTCGTCGAACAGGAAAAATCTTTTGGAACTAAAAACCTGCGTCTATTTATCAAGTTGGTAATTAGATGTGCAATACAGCAAGTTGCTGTCTTTTATTTACAGTTAAGCATAGGGTAATTTGTGCTTAATCCTGAATTTTATTGTATGGACCTTATAATTTTTAATTTTGGCTAATGCTTTGTCATTAAGCTGAGTGTAATAGAACTTATTAGATATATTACTGATACATTGATGCATATAAGGGATACTTGTGGTATTATGTAATTCCCTGATTCTGGTATAGCGATTCTTGTTGAGAATTATTCTAAGACATTTGTTCTGTAAACGTTGTAGTTTTAACATATGACATCTAAATGTACTACACCAGACTGGGGCTGCATATGTTAGGATTGGTAGTATAAAGGTCTTATATTGGGTAAGCTCATTTGGTACACAACTTTGTTGTTTCTGTGAAGTAATGGGTACAGGAATCTCAACACGCCATTGGCGTTTTGCAAAGAAATTTCTATATTGCTCTTATAGGTTAACCCTGGATGGAGATAAACCCACAGATATTTAACATTTTTTGGTATTATTAGTTTTTCTATCGTTTATTTTCAATGGCTGGAAAATTTTAATGTACTTACATTTTTTACTGAAAACAATAACATCAGATTTACTTGCATCAGTTTGGATTTTCCATTTTGAGCAGTACTTTTGTAGGGCATCCAGATCAATTTGAATTTGCTTCGCGGCAACTACTGCACTAACTTAGTGAGCATATATAGCTGTATCATCAGAGAATAGTGCTGCTAGCGAGCCAATCGTCTAAACCGCCCGGCCATCGAAGTATACAAACTAAGGTATACTAAAACGTAGATAAACCATAATGGTCTTTGGTTATTTATTTGCAATATGTAACGTCTGTTTTAGATGCATTTTTGGTAAATATTTTAATCAAATGAGAACATTTGAAATATAAATATAGGACCTTCTAATATATATTTCTTGCAATATTTACTATTCAAAAACCTCAATAATTATAGAAGTTTTATTTAAACATTACTCATTTACTCATTTTTGACGTTTCAAATCCCCACTTTGAAATTTACAGGAGAAAAATTATAAAATTTTCAAAGCAATTTTTCTCGCACTTATTAACCTTTTCGCGCGAATAAAAAGTAAATGTTATCTGTATAATTTAATATATTTTATTTAACACATACAATATTTTGGTATTGCGTCTTCTCTGACTTTTAGTGGCACTGAGATTTTTCTTCATTAAATGAGAACCTCGGTGGGTGAGGGGTAAGAACGTGTGCCTCTGAACCGAAGGTTACTGGGTTCGATCCCAGGGTACGCCTTTCATTCTTTTCAGTACAAACTGTAAAATTAACATCAATCGAGGTTCTGGCATTCTATTTGAGCAAGTTGAATGTCTGCACGTTCCCCCATTCGTCGGTCCTGTTTTCATGCGATGTTGGGCACGTTAAAGATCCCTACCCTCCTTACAGAAAGGCAGGGGTTCGGCAAAATTTCCAGGATAGTGAGGTGAAACTGCTCCCTTACGTCGTTGATTGGTCATAGTCGCGGAAATAGGCCGATGTTAAAGAAACAAAACACACACACACACTTCACTAAATATCCATAACTTCTCTCTCTCTCTCTCTCTCTCTCTCTATATATATATATATATATATATATATATATATATATATATATATATATATATATATATATATATATATATATGGTCTATAAGAGCGGCGGCTAAAATACACGCACATATACATATAGACTTACACAATTATCCACGTAAAATCAACAAAGAAAATATAAAAAATATAAATACACTCATACGAACCACACAGACACAATGACCTAAGGAAAACATACTGGTTGGTATATTAGAATGCCTAGTAAAAATTTAAAATGATAAATCCATTTGACCCATGTATGTATACGACAATATAAGGAAACATTGATGTAAGTAAATGAGTGTTAACTTTTAAGGAATCAAGTATAAGGCCTATCTTTGTAAAGTGAAAAAAAAAACCTTAAATAAGGCAGAACAGACTGTATGTATACCACAGAAAAAAACATTACTAAAAAGTTCTTATAAAAACAGTGTAGCGTGAAGTGGACAATAAAAAGACAGAACAGACTGTATATAATAGGAATATGCAGTTATTAGGTAACAATTCATTTGTAGTAATAAGACTTTAATATGTAATTAGTATAAGTACAGGTTAGAACAACAAATATCAGAAAATGCCATAATTTGATGTTGCATAGGTTAAGGAAATAGTGTAGAAAGTGTAAACATATGGTTAGTTAGGTACAGTCAATAGTGTTTTAGGTTAAGAAAATATGGCAAAAACTAAACCTTGACAACAATGCTTTTTACGTTTCCAAAGGGACAAAGAAATACAAAAGCCATGATGCGGCAATAACAAAAATGAAAGAAAGTTTAAAAGAGGGCGAAAGAGGAAACTCTGGCAACAGACTTGTTGAAGATAAGTAAAAAATAATAATTCAAAATTGATTGGAAGGAAGCAGATTTTTGGGGCGGTAAGAATTCTTAAGTAAAAACTTTAAGAAAGTACAACAGAAAACCAGTATAGCAGTAGCCGAAAGACAGATCATTTGTACAAAGGAGATTTGCAGTTAATTAAGAAGCAACAAACAGTAAGTCGTTCAAGTAATTACTTACCATTTCACAATGGTTGATAACTGTTTTGTGTAGAGGCAAACAGGTGAATAGAAGCATATTATTAAGAAATTCTAGACGCATACTAGCAAATTTGATATATTGGAAAACATTTAAATCAGTCACGTCAAAGTCAACCATTTTAAGTAAATAAATTCTAAAGAATAATACAGAAACAAGTAGTGCCACCTACCGTCCTAAAAAAACGTATATGACGGAACCGTTTGATGCTGGGCAAGGACTGATGCAACGTGCAAACCAATAATCCTTAATTCGTGTTGCATAACGTTCATTTAAAATAAGAAATTGTTACCTTTTAAGTGTACTAGAATAAGTTGTTTATCCATAATAATACTAGAGGATCTATAGACCAATAAAATAAATTGTTATTTGGCAAAACGTAATAACAACTAAAATTTCAAAAAAATTAGCTCGCTGGCCAGTATATATAAAAATACAAAATTTACTAATTTTAAAGAATTCTTAGTCATTAGGTACCGGTTTTGTGAAATAGTTTAAGGTGATTTCAATATAATACAATTGTTATTTGGAACATATATGGGAGAAAAAAAATATTTCCAATTTCATTTTCAAAATCAAAAAAAAAAGAATAAATAAGGAGAGGATAATACATTATTTGAGATCTAAACTCACTAGAACGCCCTCAGATTGTTTTCTTTTGCTTACTGAAGTGTCTGGTAGCTAGCCGAGGTGAGAAAAAAGAAGAGAAACAGGTAAATATACATATATATGAACAAAATAGTAAGTTTTTCTTAGTTTTATTAACCGTTATAAATACATTCCAACATTTGGAACAGTAAATAAAACTATAATCACAAGATTTCATAAATTTTATTTTCAAATATACATAACAAAATCTAAAAATACTTATAATCACATATTATAAAACCATAAACTCCAGTAAAAACCCAATAATTTAACAGAAAGAATCCCAGCTTAGCACATTCTTTATCAATATATATATATATATATATATATATATATATATATATATATATATATATATATATATATATATATATATATATATATATATATATATATATATGCAAGCGATAACTCAAAAAAATATTAACCGATTTCGATGAAATTCGGCAAGTGCCTTTCTTTTATTAATAGCTTGGACGAGTTCGTTAGCCTGGAAAATAGAACAAGTGTTTTGGGAAAACTTTGAGTTTTCTTTAAAAAACAATTTTTTCTCCGAAAATTACAAAGATATGTTAATGAAATTTGGCTGATATATTGCCTTGAAATAGGCATCACTACGTACAAAAATTCAACCTTCTAAGTTTATATAGAAGTGAGTTATTTAAGTTTTAAAAATTTAATAAAAAGTCACTACCATAACGCACTTGCTGCGTCCCGAACCTTTTACAATATGAACCTGTCTACCAAATTTGGTTACGATAGCTTTGTCATTCTCGGAGATAAAATTTTTCCCGAAAGAAAACTCAAAGCTACTTATAAAATAATGTACGTGCCAAATTTCCACAAAATCGGTCCATTATTTATATATATATATATATATATATATATATATATATATATATATATATATATATATATATATATATATATATATATATATATATATATATATATATATATATATATATATATATATATATATATATATATATATATATATATATACATATATATACATCAATCGTATCTGATTCCGGATATGGATTTTAGGGTGTCTAGTTGTCGCTCATTTGAAGAATTTTTTTTAAAATTCAAAAGTCGGGATCTCCCCACCAGTGAATTTATTTTAAGAAAATTCAATAATAAACAAATTGATGTCATCTTTAATTTGAAGCGAAAGTCCGTCTACTAATTGTCGTTGTCGTTACTTGGTGAAGCCGTCCAATACAAAATACAGACGTAGAGACTATTTCTTTCTCTTCCGTAATGAAACTATTGTAGATAATTTATGCCCGACAAAACAGATCCAACTACAACTTTTTAGATTTCTCGTGGGATTAGTAGTACATAAAGTTTTAACGAAAATGTTCCGTGGATAAACATGTATAAGTATAATTTGCTCCTTAACGTAATACAGTATTACGTTCATATATTTTTAGATTTCTTACTTTTTAAAGCCATGTAAAAGGAATATTCCTGCATAGTGCTTCCTGTGTATATTCCGGGAGATACCGGAAAGTCAGCGAAGCGTGATCTACCCTCCCTGTCTGTATTTTTAGATGTGGGACTAACAGTAATGCTGAAGTATCGCTTCTCTATGATGTGCGTCTTAAGTCGTGTTGCCTTCAAAGTGAAATAACTAAACTGCTGTTGTTGGAAGATAAAAGAAATGAGGCTTTTGGATGTAATCAAGTTAGTGAACGTCTGCCGTTATAGGCCGGGCTTGCGGTTGATATGTGGGTCACGTGTACATTTTATGGCATCCGCATACCGATAAGCCCCGATACAGCGATCTCTATAGTATTGATGACCATTTGTCTAACCGAACCACATCGACGTATCAGACATTCTTCACCTGAGCTTGCATCTAATACATGATCGTATATGTCAATAATATTGCTGGGAAACTCGTTTATGTAGCGTACATGCTCAAAAATAGTATATTGTGTTCCACCATGATTTCCAAATCAGTTTGTGAGGGATTATCTGGAATTTAGTCTTACTTTTGCAGTCTTCGTTCAAGGTTTATAGATTCGATTACTGATGGACGATTATGAATGATACAAACGAAATATATCGATTATCCCGGTACAAACGATCATATGACGAGATAATTCGTTAACTCATTGAAATAATTCGCTATAATCATTTTATTCGTAACCGTAACGAGTCTAGTCGACGGACAGAAAAGAAACTCATAACCGATTTGAAATATGAATCATGTATCGAATTAGTTCTAATCGGTAGACAACAGACATTGGTAGACCAGATATAACATCTAACATCTCAGTGGTAGGCTGACGTGAATTGTTTTTGGCGTAAAAAAAAAACAAAAAAAAAAAGAATTTATTTTTAGTTTTATGAAATAAACACAATACAATAAAATTTAATAAAACTGGAATCAATACAGACAGTTGAATAACTATGGTTTATGAATTTTAAATCTCCACTAGAAGCTTGTGTTTAAAAATACAATCTGCTCCAACTTTTTGTCTAAAAGTCGATTCCCTCTTGCTTTTGTGATAAGGCTTTGTGTGAATTATGTACAGGGTGATTCTTTATAATGTCGCCCCCCTTTAACTTTGTTATTTAAAGTGTCCCACAAAAATTGAAAGTATGGTTATGTAGGTGCTAAAAAATGCTTTTTCTCTATGTATAAAAAAAATTGGAAAATGATCAGTATACAGGGAAAACCAAAAAGTTCATTTTTTCTCAATGGATAACCCTATATATGAAT
Organism: Tillus elongatus; assembly: GCA_964006375.1. NCBI lineage: Eukaryota > Metazoa > Arthropoda > Insecta > Coleoptera > Cleridae > Tillus > Tillus elongatus. Next base: position 112,338,812 of record OZ023262.1, on the reverse strand, counting down.
TTATTTTTCGAATCCTCGTAAAATTCTAAGCATAATATATAGACATTGGTAGAACAGATATAAAATCTAAGATCTCAGTGGTAGGCTGACGTGAATTGTTTTTGGCGTAAAAAACAAAACAAAAAAACAATTTATTGTTAGTTTTATTAAATAAACACAATACAATAAAATTTAATAAAACTGGAATCAATACAGACAGTTGAATAACTATGGTTTATGAATTTTAAATCTCCACTAGAAGCTTGTGTTTAAAAATACAATCTGCTCCAACTTTTTGTCTAAAAGTCGATTCCCTCTTGCTTTTGTGACAAGGCTTTGTGTGAATTATGACAGGGTGATTCTTTATAATGTCGCCCCCCTTTAACTTTGTTATTTGAAGTGTCCCAAAAAGTTAAAAGTATGGTTATGTAGGTGCTAAAAAATGCTTTTTTTCTATGTATAAAAAAAATTGGAAAATGATCAGTATACAGGGAAAACCAAAAAGTTCATTTTTTCTCAATGGATAACTAAATATGAATTTATTTTTAGATTCCTCGTAAAATTCTAAGCATAATTTATATAACATACTGTATACTTAAAATGAATAGTTTTTGAAATATTCGCATTTAAAACGTTATCATCAAATATTTTATTAAACAACTGTTACAAACGAAGAAGTCTTAGGATACCATGCTTTTAATTGAAAACAAATAACTGACAGTGACATTCTTCCAATATTGTTGTAATTGTATTGTTTAGTAAGTAAAAATGCCGTACTCAGACAAAGAAAGAAGAGTTATTTTATTGCATACAGACTTGGAGAATACTTCTCTGTTGGTTTTTGTAGGTGAAGGAGGTAGCCAGCGCGTGAACTAACTGGAGCAAGTGGCCCTTCGAATTATGGAAGTTCTAGGATGTTCTTCAATGCTTCTGTGACTATAGTTTCGCTGCTTGACAGCATTTTCAAACAGACTAAAATTGAATTAGTACGAAATCATGACAACTACAAATAAATATCTGTTGCTATGTTATGATATGATGTTTTGATCAAAATTTTTTTTTCAAATTGAAAATAAAATGAAACACAGATGACAGATGAGGTTTTCAAAATGTCTATGTGATGTATGTCAATATTTAACATAAAAACTAGAACTAGCCTATAATAACTATGATAACAGTTACAACAATAAAATAACTAAACAATAACAGTATAAAAGTAGTCTCTACAACGAAAATATCGACATACATCAACTCATTATTTTATTACAACTTTTTTGAAATAATAGTTAAATTTATTTTCTTTGACATATTTAATTAGAAAGAAGAATATCCAAGAAAGGGGAATTCATTAAATCAGTTTGCTCGTTTAAAACAAGGTGGTTATTGTCGTGTGTGTGCCTTTTGACTTCTAAAGCTTCAAAAAAGTCTAGTTTACGTTTGTCATTATAAAAATATAGTGGTTGTATGCGGTTATTTTTTGTAGGTCTACGTTCGGTATCAATAATATGTTTTTAAAATGTAGATTTGTCAGCGTGGTTATTTCTAAATGCAGAAATATGTTCTTTGTATCGGGTGTTAAAATTTCCAGAACTTTGACCTATGTAGATTGCGTTACAATGTGTACAAGCTAATTTATAAACTCCAGCTTTTGTCAGGAAACAAGATTTTTCTTTCGCGTTAAATAACAAATCACTCGTCGTGTTGTAAGATTTAAAAGGTACCTTTGTATTTGTACAAGTGTTTAAAATTTTTGAAATGTTTTCTGAAATGGTTCCAAAATAAGTTATCGAAACGTATCTGTTGTCTTCTTTGTCTTTAATATTTGGATAAATTAAATTAATCGCTAATTTGTATTCTTTTCTCTCTATGTCACAAAACAATTTTGAAAAAGAAATTTCAATAATTAAGCAAACAGCATTTAATAATGGCTAGTCTGTTAAAATAATAGATAAAATGATAGAGAGAAAAGAATACAAATTAGCGATTAATTTAATTTATCAAAATATTAGAGACAAAGAAGACAACAGATACGTTTCTATAACTTATCTTGGAACCATTTCAGAAAACATTTCAAAAATTTCAAACACTTGTACAAATACAAAGGTACCTTTTAAATCTTACAACACGACGAGTGATTTGTTATTTAACGCGAAAGAAAAATCTTGTTTCCTGACAAAAGCTGGAGTTTATAAATTAGCTTGTACACATTGTAACGCAATCTACATAGGTCAAAGTTCTGGAAATTTTAACACCCGATACAAAGAACATATTTCTGCATTTGGAAATAACCACGCTGACAAATCCACATTTGCAAAACGTATTATTGATACCGAACATAGACCTACAATAAATAACCGCATACAACCACTACATTTTTATAATGACAAACGTAAACTAGACTTTTTTTAAGCTTTAGAAGTCAAAAGGCACACACACACGACAATTACTGCCTTGTTTTAAACAAGGAAACTGATTTAATGAATTCCCCTTTCTTGGATATTCTTCTTTCTAATTAAATATGTCAAAGAAAATAAATTTAACTATTATTTCAAAAAAGTTGTAATAAAATAATGAGTTGATGTATGTCGATATTTTCGTTGTATAGAGACTACTTTTATACTGTTATTGTTTAGTTATTTTATTGTTGTAACTGTTATCATAGTTATTATAGGCTAGTTCTAGTTTTTATGTTAAATAATGACATACATCACATAGACATTTTGAAAACCTCATCTGTCATCTGTGTTTCATTTTATTTTCAGATTGATATACATTTTTTTGGATCAAAACATCATATCATAACATAGCAACAGATATTTATTTGTAGTTGTCACGATTTCGTACTAATTCAATTTTAATCTGTCTGAAAATGCTGTCAAGCAGCGAAACTATAGTCACAGAAGCATTGAAGAACATCCTAGAACTTCCATAATTCGAAGGGCCACTTGCTCCAGTTAGCTCACGCGCTGGCTACGTCCTTCACCTACAAAAACCAACAGTGAAGCTAGAGAAGTATTCTCCAAGTCTGTATGCAGTATGGACAAGTTTCACCAAGTAATGGCAACAACAATCAATGAGTTATTTTATGTTATTATATTAAAAATAATTTAAATTGTCGCTCTGCCATTAGAAATATGATAGAAGATAATCCCGGTATGCATGTCTCAACTCCAAAAACGTTCACATCTATAGGAAGTTTCAAAAAACGTCAAATTTACAAAGGAGAAAAAGAACTGCTGTGAATGTAGATGAAAATGCAGAATTGTATATTTTACTTGCTATAGAAGAGAATCCAAACAATTACATAAGAAACATTTCAAAGACATTACGAGCAACACAAGAAAATATTCAGCGAACTTTATACAGTAAAGTCCAAAGAATGTTAAGAAAATGGAATCTAAAGCCATATAAGATTAAACCCACTACAAAGCTTACCCAAATGCAAAAAGATGATCGGGTCGCATTTTGTCAACTGATTCTAGACAGAATAAACATAAATAACAATTTTTTGAAAACAGTTCTATGGACTGACGAGTTACCTTTTCTACTAGTGTCCTGTTTAACCGAAAAAATACCTGAGGGGCAAGAGAGTATTTACATTCTTATAGGGAATTTAAGTTCCAAGGGCGAAAATCCGTAAATGTGTGGTGTGGTATCTTGGGCGATCGAGTTATCGGTCCATATTTTTTGATACTGTTTTAAATGGAGGCCGCTATTTATATTTCTTGGAAAACGAGTTCGAAGAATATTTAGACGATTTGCCTTTAAATATATTACAAAATATAATTTTTTAACAGAATGGAGCACTCCCTCGCAAAATTCGTGCTGTGCTTAATTACCCAAATGAAAGGTTTCCTGAATGGATTGAAAGAAATGCGCCAATTAAATGGCCTGCAAACAGTTCCCATTTTACACCTATGGGTGCGTTTCTTTGGGGTTATATAAAAAACCGTGTATACGACCACCAAATTGAAATTAATATATTAATTTAAATGAAAATAACTCAGCATTCATAACAGATTCATTAGAGAAATTGTGAAGAACCCTTATACAATGTGTTGAAGAAAATGGAGGCCCGGTAGAGCATCTTTATATTTAATTAGAAACTGTTTTTGTTATATTATTTATTGTTAGATTTCTTGATTTGTAACAGTTGTTTTGGTTTAATGAAATTTGTGATGATAACCTTTCAAATGCGAATATCCTAGGACTTCTTGCTTTGTAACAGTTGTTCAATAAAATATTTGATGATAACGTTTCAAATGCGAATATTTCAAAAACTATTCATTTCAAATATACAGTATGATATATAAATTATGCTTAGAATTTTACGAGGAATCGAAAAATAAATTCATATAAAGGATGATCTATTGAAAAAAATTGAACTTTTTGGTTTTCCCTGTATACTGATCATTTTTCAAATTTTTTTTATACATAGAAAAAAAGTATTTTTTAGCACCTACATAACCATACTTTCATTTTTTTTGGGACACTTCAAATAACAAAGTTGAAGGGGGGCGACATTATAAAGAATCATGCTGTACATTTGAGGCAATAAATGTTTGTTTTCTGGCCAAAAGAGAAGTAGATTGCTGAAACGAAGTACATTTCGCATGGACAAATATTGTTTCACTGTCAGAATCGCTTGTATAGTGGGTAAGGAAGTCATTATATCAGTTGAGTACGCCATTTTGTTGTCAAAATATTCCCACAATATATCGACATCGCTGGCCTCACAACTTTTAAGATGTACTTCAGGCAGAGCGGTTGGATGCTTAACTATAGTGTTTGCAAAAAGATCCCCAAGTTATTCTAGTACCCTGTATTATAATAAGTAAAATATAAAACCATAAATAGATAGATATAAATAGTTACAATATTGTTTCCAACTGTTTAAATCAAGAGTGCGACCAGTCGTTTCATTGGTAAGTTGAAATCATGGTAACTAGTCAATCGTGTCCCGTAGTTCCTTCTTCGGTCGTCTTCGTAACTCGTACCACAAATCTCATTCAAATCATTCAAATTCGACATCTCGAAATATCACTCGATCACTGTGGTCGATTATTTCGGATCATTCGATTACGTAAATATATCGATTATGCCCAGAACTTGATTAGATAGGTTGTCTGGTAACTCTTCACCAACCATAGAGTGGAGCGGGAATATGTCATATGTATTCCTGATTTAAATCTAGTGGAATAATAGTACCATCGAATATTGAAATCAGCCGGCATTTTTATGTTCGTCGTTTCAAAGTTATGCTTTTTTGAGCTTATAAAAGATGTTCGGGACGCAGCAAGTGCGTTATGGCAGTGAATTTTTAAAGGAATAATATATTATAGTAATTTAGTCTTACATTAGAAGTTATAAAACATTACTTTATTTAATTAGAAACATTAAAAAATAGGGTAAAGAAGGGCAAGCAAAAGCATGATCTCTAACATAAATATTTATACAGTCATTAGGATACAAAACTCAAACAAAACAATTGATAAACAAGAAATATACTCAACAAAAAATACACAAAAGCTGAACATAAAAAAAATCCCGTGATTGATGCATTGAGGGTGACTGTTAGCATGCAGAAGAGGAAGAAGAACTCCCAGAAGGAAGAGAGTTTTTGTCCCCTCACTCAAAAACACGGAGGGGGGTGCTTCTTCCTGTTGTGCATGCATACAACTACCTTCAAAGCATAAAGCACAAGAAACTTTTCTTGGGAGCCACTCCAGAGAAAGTTACTGGACCTGGGCGAATATGAGCGTTGTGCAGGGTAGACAGGGTTTAAAGGAAATATTACTGCAAGATGTGAAAAACGCATCTTTTAGAAATCCGATAAATTGGTTTTTTAGCATTTTACGCTCATATTTCCTCCCCTATCAGCACCCATAGTCATTCTTAGTCTGATACATTTCTTGGGGGTTGCTTGAAACACATTTGCCTTGCGGCTTGTGTATCCACGGAGGGTTCTAAGCATGTTTCTGAAAAACAATTGTAAAAACCATTTGTGCAGTAAACTGTTCATTCACCGAAATTACATTCCACTTCGTCGCCTAGAATGTCTTTTTCAGATAATATCGAATACGGAACTAAAGTAAATAAATTCACTTGCTGTTTTACTTCTTTTTTATTTTTATATTACACAGTAGTACACAAGTTAAGTGATTATAATAAAGGAGGGCCCTTAATTAGCCTTGGGGCTACACAAACTTAAAAGTGGAGAAGATATTTAGATCGTGTATAAATGTGGTGTGCACACAAAAATTAGTAAAATACATTGATAGAATCTTAAAAAAAAAAAACAACAGTTTTACGATAATATTTTAAATAAATCACTACGAATCCGTTTCGCGGCGATTTCGCAATTCGCAACTGTATGATTCTAGCTTGTATCCAAGACTACATTGAAATCCAGTCGACGCCGCAAGCAAGCAGCTTATAAGTTAAGCTCGATAGGCTTGGACGGTTAACAAACGTAGCTATGTCTAATTTTAAGCAGGAGACTGTACCTGTTTGAAACATACGATATAAGAAATACAGGTTTTAAAAAACTTGCAAAGAATATTGACGTTCATGGTACTAAATTTAACACAACGAACCCAACAAATATTATCTTCAGCATGGAAACAAGCTATAAAATTGCCCATTGTGTTACCATCACCACATAATGCATTGGTTATTTTCCCTAGTTATACAATAATAATAATATCTAAGGAGTCCTGTTTTTGTGGCTGAATTAAGAAACGTTGAAAACCGAGTGATAACACTGCTCTTAGAATGTGATTTACTGACATACCAATTTTATATTTTACGATAAATTTTATTGTTTCAAGTCATTGACTTTATAAACATCGTCCAATATTCATTTTCATTATTTATATCTATGTTTTAAATATGTTGGGTTAGTTAAAAGTCAGTTGTAAAATGTCAACAAGGCTACATAACAAAGAACAGGAAAAACAAGGAAAGCCTCTGGCCTTGACGAGATCCCAGCAATTGTTCTCAAAAAATGCGCACCAGAACTTGCTCCTGTCCTGACTCGTCTGTTTCAGACATCTTACAATAGTAATATCTTACAATATTCCCTAGTAACTGGAAAACTGCTCGAGTACTACGAGTCCCCAAGAAAGGATCCGAGCGCTTCCTAGCAACTACAAGCCTATTTCTCTTGTTTTAGTCGTCTCTAAAGTGATGGAAAAGTATATAAACACCGAATTACTAAAATTTCTTGAAAAACAGTCTAATCCACGACGGGCAGTATGGATTCTGTCAGCGCAGATCAAGTGCCGACCTCCTTTCTTTGTCACCCATTCTTGGAACAAGTCTATGGAAGTACACGGTGTATCCTAGATTGTGGCTCTAAATATATCCAAAGCATTCCAGCAGGTCTGGCACGCAGCGCTGCTTAATGAACTTCCGGCCTATGGCCTACCACCAAAACTATGTGCCTGGACAGCAAATTTCCTCTCCAACCGGAGCATTTCTGTTGTCGTGGATGACCATTCCTCTAAACTGTATCCAATTAATGCAGAAGTTCCTCAAGGTTCAGCTATAGCGCCTACTTTGTTTCTTCTCCACATCAATGACCTCCTCTCTATCACATCCAACCTAGTTCACAGTTACGCGGACGACAGCACCCTCCACTCAAATAAACAATATTCTTAGCCTGCCTTTTTAGCCCAATTAGATGAGGATCGCAGACTGATAGAGGGTTCTGTCTCCGTCCATCTCCAAAAAATATTAGACTAGGGAAGTAGAAATCTTGTAAAATTCAACCCCACCAAGTCTTAGTCTTGCCTTCTTTCTCATAAGAGATACATCCGCCCTATACCCATCACAATGAACAACCAAGTTATTCAAAGTAATGGGTCCTTTTTACTTGTTGGCATTTCTGTAGATCGAAATCTCAATTGGCACCAACATGTCACATCAATTACAGAAGCGGCTGCTAAGAAATTAGGTTTCCTCGCAAATACTTTTTCCAGCTAATCTCTATACCTTATATACTTCACAAATAAGGCTAAGCTTCGAATACGGCTCCAAAGCCTGGGGTACCGCTGCCGCTTTTACACTCGCTATCCTGGATTCCATTCATAAGAGAGCTATACGTCTCATCGGTGACCCTATCCTTACCCAAACGCTGCCATCCCTTGCCCACCGACGTGCCGTTGGTGACCTCTCTCTATTATATATATATATATATATATATATATATATATATATATATATATATATATATATATATATATATATATATCTGCACGGGCACGGCTCAGGGGAGCTTTCTTCCATAGTTCCTCTACCTGCTGCCCCCAACAGATCTACCAGGGGAACAGAGCGAATGCACCTTTTTAGTGTCCAGGTCACCAGACATAGAACGTCTTGTTATATCCGCTCTTTTGTCCCGAGGACTTCCAAGTTGTAGAATTCCTAACCTCCGAATCTTCTAGTCCAGAATTAACAAGTTGCGTCTTTCCTCCATGTCGACACCCACGGTACGATAGTATTTAGGCTGTAAGCCCTCGTGTGGTTTTATTGATATATAAAAAAAATATTTGCGCCAGCTTCAAACATTATTTTTGTCTTTATAGCAGTTTTATGGAAGGGGCTTCTTCAAAGTAATTAATTTGCCTCTTAGCAATTCCCTTTTCGTTAAAACAATTGTCGCAGGTTACATTTTATGATAATGGAGTTATGATTTGTTTGCCCCCATAGTGCACCTAACAGACACTAGAGTATAAAAATAACATGAAATAGAAGCCTGATAGAGCTAGTTTTTCTAATATAAAAGGCATGATACTTCCAGCCTTCCAGATGCATACCTGTATAAAACAGCTAGTTATTTATCTCCGTTACTCGTAGAGTTATGTGCTGCCAAGTGTCTAAGATAGCCAACTCAGCAGAGCCGAAGGCGGATGCATCACATTGGCTACTAGATGAAGCCAGACATGCAATGTTAATGGAAAACCGATATTATAGCTTTCTTGACACTGAAGTCACATGTAGTGATATATTCTATCCAGCACTAGTATTAGCTCTTGGTGGGCTTTCTAAGTAGTGTTTATCTTTTCTAATAAAACTGAAGGGCTTGTGGTTGATTTTGATTTAAAGCTTAATATTTTTCAATGGTTACAGTAACTCTTGATTTTTATAATATACGCTACACATTGTATACAGGCTGGTCGCTTTTGTCTTGTACACTATTGCTATCTTCTAAACCTAAAAAAAGACAGCGTCGTTTAAATTACGAAAGTTTTGTACAATTTCATGATAATGAAGAACTTGAAATGAAATCCTGGAGAAGTCGAGTCGTTACTGAAATATCCTGCAAAAACTAAAAAACTAATTTCTTTCATATCTTTTTTATTATTTAAGCGAATGCTATAATATTTTTTAGTTTTACATAAGTCGTCACGAGTTATCTACTGCTTATGTCAAAAATTTTCTATGTTCACTAGATCATTAGGTTTTCATAGCCAACTTTGGATTTTATTATGGCAGCCATATTGGATTTTTATAAGGTTTAATAGACAAAAAAATTACATGTTCAAATATGTGACACACTGCAATATCTAATTTTTAAAAATAACTTAAATAATTTGACAAATCGAGTTGCCATGAAATTAATTAATTATGTTCCACTATGAATGTGCGTTGAAACATGCAAGCATTTGTTTTGAAAAGAAAATTTTATTATTTGACAATTTAATTTATGGCAACTTGATTCTCGTGACAAAAAGTTTAAATAATAATGTTTGTCACATCATTGAAATCGTAATTTTTTCTGTATTCAACCCTATCAAAATCCACTGTAGCTGCCATAAAAAAAAGTCGACTGTATGAAAACCTAATGACCTAGTGGGCCTAGAAGGTTCTTGAAACAGGCAATAGATAACTTATGACGACTTATATGGAGCTAACAAATATCATCGCATTCACATAAATCATAAAAAGTCTGGATGCTGCAAGCGGGTTATTCTACTGAATTTTCATAAAAATGTTTTTAGTAGCAAATATGATTTTTTGACGTTAACGTCGATTTATTTCCACGACTATGGTCAATCACCGACGCCAGTGAGCAGGTTTATCTCACTATCTTGTAAATTTTGCCGAATCCTGGTCTCCTGGCCAATGAACCTTAGGTAAATAGCAAATTGAGCTACTGAAACAAGAAGCATTGAATGAAAGGTCGCTACCATAATTCACTTGCTGCTTCCAGGATTTCTTATCTTACAAACTTGCATTATATTTCGATGGAAGATTTAAAAATGCAATAATATAAGACATGTTCGATAAAAAAAAATTGTATCACCAATGACTTATGGATATGTAAAAATAATTTTATAAGATACAGCACAAGATACCCTATAATTAACGTATACATTTTTTTCTCGTATCTTGTATAATAATGAATATGTTGAGCTTTACCGTCGAAATGCGTCACCCTGTATATACGAAAACAGATAAAAACCGAAACTAACCCACTACACGAGTATTAGGGGCCTAGTTCGTACTCTTTTCAAAATTCAAAAATGGCGGTCAATAGCGGATTTCTTCTTTAGCTAAAAAGTATAGACCATTAAACGATAAACTTTATAAATAAAACTACTGCCAAAGCACCAGAGAAAGGTCCAATTCAAATGATTTTTCTGGAAATATTTTAGTAAAACGAAGGACAATGACGGTTAAAGCTGAAATTTCAGGGGTTTGTAAAACACACTTCTTGCTACTTTCTCTCTACATAACCAGTATTTGTTACATGTTCTTTGCCTAAATGCTACATATGTTGACGTTCCAAATCGCAACTTGGACGTTTTAAGAGGAAAATCTGGTTGTTGCTAGCCTGCTGATTAATCATGAGAGTGGTAGTATGGCTTTAGGCATCAAGTAGTGAGTCTAATAAGTTTGCTACATTGAGTTGTCGCACTACAGTTGTCAGCCCAACCGCCTCACAGACGGACATCTCTCTTGAGGTAAGTTAAACTACCGTATACTACTATACTGCTATATACCCTATCCTACTATACTACTAAACTATCCTATACTACTAAACTATCCTATACTACTATACTACTAAAGTACCCTATATCCCTACCTGGAGAATCCTATTAGTGTGAGTATAGATTTATCAGTCGGATGTTATACATTTTAGTATTGACATATATTTGTGATAATTTTACTTGTTTTAATTTTTTTGTGATTTTGCGATATATATTCAAATATTTCTGGCAGTTTCAGCTAAGAATCATAAGTAAAGTGTCAGAAACTGTTTCATGGAGGATTAGAAAAATTAACTGTCTTCCTTCAGACCAACACAAATCTGGTGTTTCTGAGACTTGGTCGGAAGTGGACTCAGATGACTGATATGTACCAGAAGGTGATATAGAGGAATATTCTAATCATGATACTGCATCAGAAACATCAGAGCAGGAAGGTCTTGATCTTCCAAAAGATGATTTTCCCCAATAAGATCTCGAGGACGATGTTTAACATGGCAATTTCCTGCAGGAAAATTTTGAAAATGAGATAAAGGATGTTTTTCGGGAAAACATTACTTAAAAAGATCGAGTGAAATACTGGGGGACAAGGAAACGCTTCTATTGGAGTTCTCGACTGGAAGCCGCAGAAAATAGCCGACCTTCTAAAAATATAATAAAAACTAAACTGTCAAGAGACTTGGGAGACGCACAAGCACCTCACAATCACATTGACTAACCACAAATCGGACACAGTGAGAAAAAAATTACAATACCGAGATGACGTGTCATAAAAATATTAAATACTAAACTAAAGTTGAACTCCTCACCCTAGTTGGTCTGCTTATACCTTCCACCATCTTCAAATTATCGAGAAAGTGTTTCAGGTAGCTTTTCTCTACTCGTCCTACTAGGTGGCCTATCTTTAAGGCTACTATGTCTGAAAAGAGGATTAAAATTTTAATAAGAGCCCTGAAGTTGGATGACCCCAGAACCCGCAAAGATATAGAAAAGGCGAATCTGGCAGCTGCATCTTTACCTATAACATGTCAATTTTGACGTTTCGAATCGCTACTTTGACGTTTTAAAAAGAAATTTAAAAAGAAAAACTACAAAGCTTATAACTTTTTTTTCTTTTAACGCAGAGATCGAAGACGACCTACAACGGAAAGGTACTCACAAAGTTTCATCAAAATCTGCCGATTATTTTTTGAGTTTTCGGTGTGACACACACACACACACACACACACACACACACACACACACACACACACACACACACACACACACACACAATTACATATATATATATATATATATATATATATATATATATATATATATATATATATATATATATATATATATATATATATATATATATATATATATATATATATATATATAAACATATAATTTTGAAGATAACTAAAATTCTAAATTAAATATACACAAAATAACAAATGTTACAGAAAATAGACTGACAGAAGGATGGTCCTTCTAAAGCGTGAAACGAGGATAGTTCGTGCGAAGGGTTTAAACCGTACGAAAATATTTTGGAATCTAGAATTATTTTATCAAATAATAACCTGAACTTTTAAGATATAATTTTGGTGAATATTCTTGGAAAAATGAGGAGATCGCGATTTTTGAATTTTAAAAAAATTCTTGAGCGAAATAGGCCTTCTAGAACACATATTCAGGGTCAGTTAAGATGTTTATCTATATATATATATATATATATATATATATATATATATATATATATATATATATATATAATATATATATATATATATATCTATATATATATATATATATATATATATATATATATATATATATATATAAAATATATATATATATATATATATATATATATATATATATATACCCCCGGAAATAACAAAGTAATACCAACCGAATTTGGTACACGTATTTATTATTTAAAAAGTGACATGTGCACCAAAATTTACGTCTCTAAGTCCAAAGAGAGAAAATTTGCGATTTGAAATATTAAAATTGGCAACACTTAGCAAAGAACCTGAAACGAATACGTGTTATTCAAAGAAAATGTAAGAGTGTTCTACATACAAAAAATTAGGTTTCAGTCTCAAGCCAATTCAGCTAATTTTCGCAAGAAAAATTCGTTTTTGAGGGGACCGCGACTTTTGAATTTTAAAAAGAGTTTTTTAAATGAATGTAAACTAGGCTCCCTAGAATCTATATTCGGGTTTAGGTAAAGTTCTTATCTGTTTACATAATATACAGGGTGACGCATTTCTGCGGCAAACCCCAATATAATTGTTTATATACAAGTTACGAGAAAAAATTGTACGTTAAATATAGTGTGTCTTCAGATGCATCCTATATAATTATTTTGACAATCACAGGTTAAGCCATAAGTCGCTGGTGATACCTACAATATTTTGTTCCGAACATCCATTATATTATTGCATTTTTGCATTTTTTTTTATCGAAATATGATGCATGTTTGTAAGAAAAAATCTAGACGCAATAAGTGCGTTTTGGAAGCGAATTTTAATTAAATACTACTAATTTCAATCTCACTTTGCTACTAACCTAAAGTTCATTGGCTAGGAAACCAGTTTTCTTGGAAATGTTTTAGGTTCGGAACATTTTTTACATTTTTACACGATAAGTTATTTTGATAAAATATTTCTACTATATAGGTTATACCGGTAACCAAAATTGATGACTGCTTGCAGTAAAGACATATTGGCTGTCAAAAACATTTTTATGATAATTCACTTCCGTAAGGCACTTGCTTCATCGAGACATTTTAATCAAGTATCATCTACACTTTTAGATTATAATTTTTAACGATAAGAACTACCTAATTATCCGAGTAGCAAAAAAAATGTAAAAATCTATTTCAGTTATATCTTCAATTTTATCATTGCGAGTGGTTATCACTGCCCAGAAAACGTAAATTTTACACTCTTTTAGCTTTGCGCAATTATGCTAAACCGAATGCAAATTGTCATACCATATTTACATAGAACTGTTGAGTTAGGTACCAGGCAACCATTCTAAAATTGTCTCAAATAAAGCGATTTATTTTTACTGTACTGTTTCCACTAGATCAGCTTACTTTATTCCAGCTCCCATTTCAGTGATTCTGTCTATTCGTGTGTAGAAAAGGCAATTATTCATAGGCTATTTGATTTTTGTATTTTAGACTGTGTTATGCGTATTGTTTTAGAGCCAACTCTAGCGATTAAACAGTTTTTCAGTATTAAAAAGTCTCGACGCAGCAAGTGCGTTATGGTGGTGAATTTACATATAAATGATTCTAATAGCAGAATTTAAGTTTTTAATGAAAGCAGTCATTAAATTTGGTTATCAGTATAACCTAGATTGTAGAAATGATGTAGCATATTTCATCAAAATAATTTTATTCTTGGAAAAATTGCTTAGAGAATGCGAAAAGGACCTTCAAATATTCCCGAAAAAACTGGTGTGATTTTCCTGGTCAAGCTACTTACCTACCTGCCAAGGTATAATTATTCACAAAAATCTTTTTGAAGAAACTTAATTGAAAAAATAAAGTGCAAACAATTTTTTAAAACTTTTTACGGAAATTTGAATTATTGGAAATAAAGAAAAATATAAGGGGTAAATACTCATATTTTCATGTATCAAGTTGTCAGAAATAGCAATATTGCTTAAGTCTGCCACTTTAAAGTTCCATTTGACATTTGCGAAAACAATTCATCGACTACTTATACTTACATCTTTATTTATATATTTATATATGTATTTATTTATTTGTAATTGTGTGTTTTTTGTTTCTTTAACGTCGCTCTATTTCCGCGGCTATGGGCAATGACTGACGCCAGGGAGCAGTTTCACCTCACTATCCAGAAAATTTGGCCTAACCTCTGCTTCTCTGTAAGATCTTTAATGTGCCCAACATCGCATGGACACAAGGCCGACGGTTTTACGCCCCCTTCGAAAGGCGGAACGTGCAGACATTCAACTTGCTCAAATATAATGCCACAACCTCGGTTGATGTTAATGTTACAGTATGTACTAAAAAGGGAAATTAGAACCCTGGGATCGAACGCAGTACCCATCGGTTCTGAGGCACACGTTCTCACCGCTGAACCACCCAGCCACTTATTTATAATTAAAATTATATAATATTGCATCTTACAAAGAGGCTATATATTGACACAATTTTCTTTTAACATCCTCCCAAATCCCTTCCATCATCAACACTTGCTTTACTAAAAACCACTTTTGATTCTCTTTTTAATGTTGGTTTTTCTGTTACAGTATGTACTAAGAAAGTTAAAGGAGAACCCTCCAATCGAACGCAGTACCCTTTGGTTCAGGGGCGCACGTTCTCACCATTGAACCAACAAGGCTCTTATTTATAATTAAGATTATTCATTGCATCTTACAAATAGGCTATATATGGACACAAATTTGTTTAACATCCTCCCAAACTCCTTGCATCTTCCAAACTTCTTTTAATAAAAGCCACTTTTCATTTTATTCTTATTTTTGCTTCTTCTGCTATTGTGGCTACCACCACCGGTTTCATATTAGACAGAGATATTTATATTAAGAAAGTAGATAATCCTTTCTAATGAATTATCTCCTACTTTTTTTATACCAGTAATTTTAAATATTTTAAAACTTTTCTTCAAAAATTCGCTAATTAATCACGTAATATGATCGGTTATTTGAATTGATTAAAAAACCGAAAAAATAATTAAAACTAATCCCCACATAAATCTGTTAGTGTAGAAGTGTTATACAAAACTTGAATCAGGGGAAATACCTTTCCTTCCAAAACAAAAACACTGAATCCTCTGTTTGAAAAAATGGAGTTACGGCAGTATAAAATTTCTCAAATTCAGACACTCTTTGAGGGTGCCCTGTATACGGCATCTCAATTTTTTAAACGAATAATATAAACGAAAACCTTTCTGAATGCGTCGTTTTCATGGGATTCTTCTCTCTATAAACACCGAGTCATAATTTTTGATATGTGTCAAATGTGTAAAGTTGCAAATCAATTATTGAAATAACTCGAAAACGATGAACGCTCTCAAATGTTTCTTTCCTACAAACATGCACGATAACTCGATGGAAAATAAAAAAATGTAATAATATAAAGGATGCTTCATTGAAAAAAATTTCAGGACGTAGCAAGTGCGTTATAGTAGCGAATTTTCATAAGAATTGTACATTATTATTTTATACGGCATATTAGTACAGGTAATAGTTGACACTTAGACAGGCCTTGAAGATCGATTCTAGAACTCCTAGTACGCTCACATTTGAAGAATTTTTTCGAAAGTGTTACCATCGATATCGCTCTTTTATCAAAAAATCTTGCGTTTTAACTCCTTTTGAGAAAAATTCCCAAAACTCAATTTTCTATAAAGCTAAAGTATTAAATTTTGCTTTATTTGTAAATATTGTAAGTCTCTTTAAAAGAAACTTGTATTACAAATTTCATTAAAATTATACAAAAGATTTCCAGAAGGAAATTTAATTCATATTTAGAAAAGCAAAGTATCTGCCAAATTATAAACGTAGCACTTATTTTTCCTTATTAATCGCCAGTATGATTTCCTTTTAGTCAACCTTACCAAGCTGTTTTTTTCAATATCAACAATAACAAAATTATAATTTCAGACTCAAAAGTGACAAACTTATTCAGGCGTTTTAAACAAAAACGAGATCTCGTTAAAACCGTATATAAATCTGTACACTATTGTCTCTCCAAATGTTAAAATAAAACTTAAAACAACATAAATTCATCAAGCTGGATTTGATCGCGTAACCTTCTGCTTAGGAGGCAAGCGCGATATCCCCGGCAACATCTAAGTATACTTCCACTGGCGTTTTATTTGCGTGATACTTTAGATCGGCTTCATGCCCGGGGTAATATATTTAAAGTATACGTAATTAATTACAGTAGAATTACCATTGAAACACATCTTACGACTGTTTCGGTCTTATGTTTAAGTTTAAAGATAAAAGAGACTATTATATAATCATTTTTATTTAGACTTGGCTTGATTTTGTTTACATTTATAGTATATTATAAGACAGCATAATATATATAATATATCTATGCTGTGCTAAAACTGTATTTGAGGCCGTTCGTAAAGCTATAAATATAGCATTTTTTAATAATTGACTGAATCCACTAGTTAAATATCAGTTGGCAACTATTTAGTTTCATGTCGTCTGTCATTTTCCAGAAATCCGACAAATATTTCACGATTATTGGTTTGGGTAGTATGTTTTCTGTCTGGTATATATTTAGTTTGGTTACCGTTGATGTATGGTTTATACCTGTTGTATGAATCAATCTACGCATGGTAGTTAACTACTATGTCTGCCAGGCACTAAGTCGTCTTAACGCATGTCTTTGGAATTTTATTTTAGTGAATTTTCTTTAAAAAAATTACTAATGAGGAGATCCTGACTTTTGAATTTTGAAAACATTTCCTCAAATGAGCGCTATTTAGCACCCCTGGAACCCAAATCCAAGGTCGATTTCAGACTTTATATGTTTATATATATATATATATATATATATATATATATATATATATATATATATATATATATATATATATATATATATATATATATATATATATGTTTATATATTTATGTGTCACACACCGATAGATAAAAAAATAATGGGCCGATATTGATAAAACTTGGCGAGTACCTTCCCTTTGCAAGTGGCTTGGATATGTTCGTTAGCCAGGAAAGTGGGACTAGTTTTTCCCGGAAAATTTGGCGTTTTCTTTCGTAAAATTTTTATATCTCCGGAAATAACAAAGTTGGGGCAACAATTTTGGGTGCGAGGGTTTATATCGTAAAAAGAAAACCATGCACCAAACATGAATCTCTACATTGAAATTAAAAAAAGTTATAAGCTTTTATGTTTTTCTTCTTAAAACGTCAAAAAAGTCGCTACTCGAAACGTCAAAATTGACATGTTCTAGATAGAGTACCTAAGCGATATGCAGTATAAATTTCGTATGTTAGAAAGCTTTACGTTTCACCTACAATCTTTATTGTTCTATATTTAATTAACCTATTTGCTAAAAAATTATTTAAAATAGATCTTTTATGTGATGCTTTGGTAGCAGTTTCAGTTATTTATTTAATTATAATAATCAGATTACGTTATTATTAATCTTTTTTTTTCAATTAATCAAAGTGGGAGTTTTTTTTTATGGAGAAACGGTGTTGGTAAGGAGTTTCTCCTTTCTATGGACTTCTGTAAGGTGAGTTTTTTACAGTTTGCATTTCTAGCCCCGTTGTAGAATGTTTACCCTGCACAGAACCTCAATTTTCCTTTAGGTCACTTAGATGTGTTATGGAGTTGAGATCACAGCATTTGATGGTTAATGCATAACGAGGTTCCTCTAAGCATGTTTTTTTTTTCTCAAAAAACGAACAATACGCTAATCTGCTACTTTACCTATAAATGTTATTAAACATACCGATAAAAAAATGGTAGTCCGATTTTGATTAAATTGGGTGAATACCCTCCTTTTGCAAGTGGCTTGGATCAGTTCGCTGAGCAGGTTTTCCTGGAAAATTGATATCTCCAGAAACAACAAAGTAAGGGCAAGCAAGTTTGGTACGCGGATGTTAATCATTGTACGTAAATTATACCAAAATTTATCTCTCTATGTTAAAAGGCAAAAAAGTTAGAGGCATTTAAAGAAAAATAAATTGCGGTTTTCCTCACAACGTCAAAGTCGCGATTTAAAACGTGAAAACTGGCAACATTTATACAAAGAACTTAAAACTAATACGGGCTATAAAAAGAAAATGTCTCAAGAAGAATGTTTCCCAAACCCTGAAGTCTTAGCTTCAACCGTCATTGTCCTTCATTTTACTAAAATATTTCTAGTAAATTCATTTCAAATAGACCTTGTGTAGTCTTAGCTATAGAGTTTATGGTTTAATGGTATACAATTTTTGCCGAATTTTCGTAAAAAAAGATACGCAAAAAAATTGTATACATTAATTATAGGGTGTCTTGTGCTAAATCTTTAAAAAATATTCCTACAATTACAGGTGGCCCATAAATCGTTGGTGATACGAATTTTCTTTTTTTTTTAATGGAACAAGCCTTATGTTATTGCATTTTTGCATTTTCCATCGAAATATAATGCATCTTTGTAAGAAAATAAATTCGGGACGCAGCAAGTGCATTATGGTAGCGAATTTTCATTAAATGCTCAAATTTAATTAGCTTAATTTGCTGTTAACCTATTAGGTTAACCAAGAAATCAGTTTTTTTGAGAATACTTCAAGTTTACTTTCGGAAATTTGTGTACATTTTCAAACAATAAAGTTATTTCGATGAAACATGGCACATTGTTTCTACTATATAAGTTATACTGGTAAGCAAATTTTATGCATGCTTTCTCAAAAAAAGAACACATATGTTTCCTTTAAAAGAACATTTTTATGAAAATTTACTACCATAACGTACTTGCTGCGTCCAGACTTTTTAATTTGGAAAAACTCTAAATATTGTGTACCAAATTACTTAAAATTCACAACATAGGTTTATTTGCACCATGTAAAGTCACATGTCCAGTTATTCTGGTACTTACAAAAATATAGCGTTTTCAAAATATTTTCCACGATTTTCCACCGGAGACACTTCAGCGTAAAGGCTGATTAACGAACTAGACCTCGGTTTTCGCCAAACAAGATTTTTGCCAACTTAGATGGAAATCTGTTTGATATTTTTTGTGTTTTAGTTTGGACACATACATAGATATATATATATATATATATATATATATAATATATATATATATATATATATATATATATATATATACATATATATATATATATATATATATATATATATATATATATATATATATATATATATATATATATATAAACATATAAAAATTTTAACGGACCTTGGTTTTAGGTTCTAGGGACACAAATTCGCACTCATCTGAAAAGATTTTTCCCAAAGCTTTTCATCGTGACCTCTATTCGCTAAAAAGTAAACTTGTGTCACCAACAACTTATGAGCCTGCCTCTGATTCTGAAAATAATTACATAAGATGCAGCTAAAGACCTCCCATTTGTAATGTATAAAAGTTTTCCTTTTATCTTGCATAATAACAGATATATGTATTTAACTTTACCGTAAACGGGCGTCATCCTGTATAGACATAAACAGATAAAAACTGAAAATTAGCACCGGGTATATGTTCTGAAGGGCCTAGTTCGTCCTCGTTTGAGGAAATCTTTTTTTTTTAATTCAAAGGTCATTAAAACGGTTACTAGATTAAAAAAAGTCACTAGGAATTTCCCTAGAAATATCCATAGATTTAAAAATGCCGCCACCAAAGTACTGAGTTTCTGGTTGGTCAAGGAACAGAAGTAAAGGGGGCCGCCAGACTGGCGCTATACCTACTAGTGTAGTATATATATATATATATATATATATATATATATATATTATAATATATATATATATATATATATATATATATATAATATACAAGTTAAGACCGGTCTCGTATATGGGTCTCAACGGCCTAGCTAAAAAAAGGTTTTGAAGGTTCAAAAGTCGCGATCTCCTCATTGGAATTTTTTTAACGAAAATTCGTTTGAAACTGTACCACAAATTAATCATACATTTTTATGGAAAAGTACATAAGTTTGTCCGAAATCAGTTTCATAAAACCCATATAGTGTGCATCGGTTCTCTCAAGCAATCGTCAAACATTTGCTTTGCGCAAATAAATTAAACAAAAACTCAAAGTAAATGATAATTAACCTAACCTCCAGAAATCTTTCAGAGATGACTAAAATGTAAGTAATGAAAGTGTGTTTCTTTATGTCTTCCTAAAATTGTTTATAGGCCTTAGGGTTCTAAAAATTATTTTTTTTGCCGTTAAGCGACTAACAGGATTATTTTTTATGGTACCACATCTTCACATGATTCACTTGAAAAAATCAGTCGCTGCGTTAGATCCCAGATAAATTTTATATTAATTTAAAACTAGGAGTAAAATTAAATTCTCAAATTAGCTACAACACTCTTTTGTCATGTTTGTTGAAAATG